>UESW01004592.1:321794-344294 GCA_900491605.1 Calamus simplicifolius | reverse complement strand
AATCAAGCTCTTTCCATATATAAGCTTCTTTTCTGCAAACATTCATAAAAAGTATCAATTCTTAATAAATCTAAAGTAATTAATATTTATTTTAATGGTTAAATTGGGATAATAAATAGACTTATTGCTGCTTACGTATGCATTATTGGAAGGGGGGGGGGGGGGGGGTAGGGGTGTATATCTTTGAGTAGGTTTCCACTAAATTTTAGTATTGATTGTCATGTTTTCTCTGCAAGTTTGTTAACATGGTTGACATAGAAATTGCACACATCCGGTATTATCAGCATCAATGTTCACAGCAGCATATTACTCCTTTTTTCCCATATTTTTCAATTTGTTTTTATTACCTATTCCTTTGTGGCAGTCTTTAGCTTAGTATTTTCCTCCTTGCCTTACATACCGTATTCTATATTTGTTTTTCATGCTTGCTTTCTGTAAGATATGAAGTTATAAATTTTAAGTTTTTTTTAATTGTTCATTAAGATATTTGTTTTATAGTTTAGGCAAAATTCATGTTTTCATAGAGAGAACCATTTCTGCAACATATTGTTACACAAGATACAAAGATCTAAAATGTTGAGTTTGGATTAAATCAATACATAAACATTTTAGGTCTTTATGGAATTAGTTTTAATAATTTTTGAGCAGGCTCTTAGTTATATGCTAAGCTGTTCAGTGTAGTAAATAGGTAGAGAATCAAGATGAGAATCAAGATGTTGCATATAGATTTTAAGGCATAGGATAATGTAATATAGATACGAGGGTTACATGTGTTCTGGGCATCTGAGCATGTTGAATTATCACCATTGTGTTCAATGTGCCGGTCATGTAACTGTGAAGAATGTGCTCACCTTGGAGATAAAGTTGGCATTTTTTAGGAACAAAGTCAACAATCTGTTGCTTAAGTTATGTTGGCATTTGAATTATCACTAGTTCTGTTTCTCAAGGAGCAGATCTCCTAGAAGTGGCAGATGATGATTGGCCATAGAGTTAGTCAATCATCAATTTGTCATTTGCTTGTTTATCCAGACTCTAATGGGCTCTATTATCTATTAAAAATGTTGTTTTATTTGGTGCAATTATGCTATATGAATAAGATTGTGGGCATCCTGATTTTACGGATGATGTTATATGATTGTGGACGTCTTATGAGCGAGGTTATTATGTTTGATGGGTGGTAGTATTTATCATTAGATTATGGTCATTTACAATAGATAAATGGTGATATGATGATATTAAGTTGATGTCTTAAAGTTGTCTTAGATTTCTTTTATTTTTATTTATTTATTTTTGCGCATGAAGTTGATGTAAAATTTGATTTTTGATACTTAGGATCTGTTTGAATCTTTGGAGGGAAAGGAAGGGGAGGATGAAGGGTGGGGAAAGAAGGGAAGAGGAAAGGGAAGAGAGGGTAACTTACATTAGTCTTGTTTGGATAAAAAGGGAGAAGAGAAATGGAGAAAAATTATGTTTATAAAACCATAAATATACCCTTTACCATAAGAGAAATATAAATCAATTTGTAGGGACAAACTTGGAAAGGTAGGAAAAAAATTATAAACTTATTCCCCTCTCCCTCTTTACCCTCCCAATATGGGGGTAACAAATTGAGGCTTTTGAGGGAGAATGGACCCTCCCCCCTCTTTCTTTGCACTTCTTACTAAACAGAAGTTTTTTAATATGCTTCCGTTCCCCTCCCCTCCCCTCATTGACCTCCATCCAAACAGGCCCTTAGGGTGCGTTTGGCATGGGATTAAAGGGGGGTGAAAAGTTATTCCTATAATTTTTCACTCTCTTTTGAGGGTTTGGTATGAGATGAAACTTTTTTAGGGTATAATTTTTCTCCTTCATCCTATAAATTGTTGACTTAAGGGGGTATAGGTTAACAAGAAAAACTTTTCAAGTAATGAAAAGAGGTTGAAGCATTGAGACCAATAAAATATTAAATAATTTCATCGCACATATATAATATAATATAATATAATATAATATTACACTATATATTATATGTATATATTATATTACATATTTTATACATTATAATATTATAATATATTATATTATATTATTATTTATATATAGTGACATTTTTACCTCTATTAGTAATTCTGTTCTAAACATAGTTGACAGTTATATCTGTAATATTTCGCCCTCTATTCACATACACAGCCAAACATAGTTATCAAGAAAACTTTTAGACACTTAAAATTTATACTTGGAATTTTACTCCTGTAACATTTCACCCTTTTTTTAACCCCATTCCAAATGCACCCTTAGTAAGCAAAATCATTGATGTGTTTTAGGAATCTGCTTTGGGTTCATAATGCCCATTATAGTGCCTGCCATCCTCTGTCCAGTATGAAAACCCCCAGCCACTAAAACCCTCAGCCACTATGTGCCTGCTATACACCTTTTATGCATTGTTAATGCTAGTATCATGAACCTGTCCTTGATTCATATGGGTTGAGTTCGATATGGCTGCAAGATGTAACTTCTTCCAAAAGGCTAAGGGCAAAGAAGTTACAACTGAAAGTTTAGACCTAACAATACATGCTAACCTAGTATATCTAATCTGAAAAGTTTGTTTTTGTCAAGTAATCAGATGACCGGATAGTAATCGTTAGAGGTTAATGTACAAAGACCTGCTGCTTTCGACTTCTTTCCCTTTAACCATCTAAGGTAGTGTTTGATAGAAAAATTATTATCCAGGGATAAGTGTACGGGATAGAGTTTGTCCTCTGGCTATCTCTAGGGATATCCCTTGGCTATCCCATTGATCATATCAAATGCAAAAAGGTAAATCCATAGGATAACTTTTTTTGCTCTTATTTGGAGGGATAACCAGCTATTCCTGCATTCTCTAGGGAATAAATTGAGGGGATATCCCATGGTTAACCATGGATTATCCCTTTGGTTAACTTTATTCCCAGCTATCCCTTATAGTTATGGCTTTTGGGAATAAAAGGGAATATGCAGGGGATATCCCCTCTTATCCCCTATTTCAAACACTACCTAAAGGATGTATAATGGATTCTACAGTTATGATGAATTACACTATTCTAGCATGTCCATTTTAGTATGATTTTGAGTTGGTATTTCACCTATTTACGTAGGCAATATGCCTTCCATTGTCAAGTTCATTTTGAAATTTGCTTATTTTTCCAACTGCTTTTAAAAATCTGTAGTATAATTGTAGGAACTCGGAAGTGTTTTAGCTTATGATTCATTTAATTACCTTGCTTGCATTTTCCTGGAAACTTTTAGATGTTGTCATGAGTTGCTTCTTTATGTTTTCTTTCTTCTGACTGAGTTGAATTGCAGGCCCTTTCTACTCCTGTATTATCTGCTGTTGGCGAGAGATATTATAAGGTCACTGCTGAAGCATTACGAGTCTGTGGAGAGCTTGTCCGTGTTCTTCGCCCAAATTTTGAGGCAATTACTTGTTAGCTGACTTTATTAGTGAGACTTTTGTTAACTGAATTTATTATTTGCAAATATCACTGGATCTTTATTGAGATGTGTTTGGCTTGTGATGCAGACATGTACTCTGAATTTCAGGCCTTATGTTGGTTCTATCTATAATGCTATTTTGACACGCTTAGCAAATCAAGATCAAGATCAGGTTGGTCGGACTGCATTTGATCACTCTGAAAATGTCACTTTTTCTACCTAACAACAAGTTGATTGCTTTGTTACCAGGAAGTCAAGGAATGTGCTATATCTTGTATGAGCCTAGTCATTTCAACTTTTGGTGATAACCTTAGGCGTGAACTACCTGCATGTCTTCCCATACTTGTTGATCGGATGGGCAATGAGATAACCCGACTCACTGCTGTGAAGGTATATTCTCCGAGTACTCTTATAGTATTTTTCCATTGGTTGAATGTCAGTTACCTTTAACCTTTAGAATGTCTTACTATGAATTAAACCTCGAAATACTTTTTGTGGGCTAAAAATTATTGCAAAAGAATCTTATTGTTGTAAACTATTGTACTAGGGAAGTTTAAGGTGCTGGACCTGGTTTTCTGTGTATGCCTTAATGCTGAGTTATGTAGCTTTGTCATCAGATATATATACATCTTCTAGTTGTTTGGGAATATGATTTTTGTTGCTTATTTTTTACTGGTTAAGTTGCTATTGGTATACACGACAAAGACCTATAATGC
The DNA here is from genome assembly GCA_900491605.1 of Calamus simplicifolius. Taxonomy (NCBI): domain Eukaryota; kingdom Viridiplantae; phylum Streptophyta; class Magnoliopsida; order Arecales; family Arecaceae; genus Calamus; species Calamus simplicifolius. The sequence continues at coordinate 340,128 of UESW01004592.1, read as the reverse complement.
CCCAGTAAAGTGCGAAATTAGACGTGGACCTGTCATGTGAGAAGCCAGGGGGCTGTTGAGTAATATGGATGATAGTTGTTATGAAGAATGCAATAAATTGCTATGGTAGTAGGCAGCTTGCAACAAAAATAACTGAAAAAGATGATTTCTGAAGTCAACATAGAAGCTTGTTATTCTGCTTGTTAATTAAGGTAAAGCTTCCTTTATCAAATTATAGGAAAGTATTTTAGTTTGAGTCTATTGTGATTTCTCAGTGGTTTTCTAGGTAACTCCTTACTAGAGTTGTAGGCATGCTCTTTGAATTTGGGAAGAGTGTGAAATACTTGTCACTATATTATGAATTCTAGGCTCACTCTTGTTTGATTGTTTTTAAGGGTTATCATGGAAAATTAGAAATGGTTATAAAGAAAATGGTCAGGGATATTATGGAAATGGCTATATAGAGTATTGACAATTATGTTTTGTGCTAGATGGTCTTGGTTTAGGCAGTGGTAGTTATTATTAGAGAAACCACTGTCATAAATAATTAGAGCTGTTAAATAGTGATGATATCAGATGAACTAATTTGAAGCTTAATAATCCAGCAGAAACTCAAGAAAATTAGAGGAAATAGTTAAAAGTCTTAAAATCGTCATCTCCTGCCCCCCGCAACCCCCCCCACCCCTTTCTCTTTCCCCCTCTTTAGCCGCTATTTTGTTTAGCGCTCTTTGTTACATTCTCTCTTTCTTGTTAGCTGTGTTTTTTATTTTATTTTATTTGTTTTTTTTTTTTTTTGGGGGGGGGGGGGATCGGCCATTGAGGTAAGGGCAATACAAGTTTCTTAAGTGATTGCAATATTTTAGTTCAAAAGTTAAAGCATATTACTCTTATGGTGCTTGTTGTTTTGATTTGGGATGCCAACTTAATTGGTATTCCTGTTCAATGTTATCGATATTGATGTTTTATAAATCCAGGCATTTGCAGTAATTGCTGGCTCACCCCTTCGGATTGATCTCTCAAGTGTCTTGGAACAAGTAGTCTCAGAATTAACAACATTTCTGCGGAAGGTACACTCAAATAGTACATGTATTTAAGGGATAAATGACATACCTGTAATAAATGTTCCTGTGAAATCAGGAAACTTGAGAAGTATTCTTGCTAGCATATTTTGATCATTATACTTCTTTTACAGGCTAATAGAGCATTGAGGCAGGCAACTTTGGGGACGCTGAACTCCCTAGTTGTGGCTTATGGTGATCAAATTGGATCATCTGCATATGAAATTATAATTGCTGAACTTTCCACTCTTATAAGGTTCATACTTTGTTCTGATCCTACCATCATCTTACTGCATGCTTATGAATCGATAAAACTAATTTTGTTATTGTTTTGGCAGTGATACAGACCTTCATATGACTGCACTTGCTTTGGAACTTTGCTGCACGATGATGGCTGATAGAAAATCCAGCCAAAATGTTGGTCTGACTGTTCGTTATAAAGTCCTCCCTCAAGCACTTATATTAATTAGAAGCTCTCTGTTGCAGGGTCAAGCTCTACAAGTATGCCTGTTGTTTTAATTTTCTCGAATGTGGGGTTTCCTCTTCTTGCTTATTACTAAGCCAGTATTCTTTTCAATGCTGCAGACATTGCAGAGATTCTTTGCATCATTAGTTCATTCAGAAATACAAGCTTTGAGACATTATTGGATTCACTTCTTTCCAGTGCTAAGCCATCACCACAGTCAGGCGGCCTTGCTAAACAGGCTCTATATTCTATTGCACAGTGTGTTGCTGTACTTTGCCTAGCAGCAGGTGATCAGAAATATGCATCTACAGTAGAAATGCTTAAAGGCATTTTGAAAGATGATAGTGGTACCAATACTGTAAGTTCTTTTTTGAGTATCCCGTCATATGTCTATTTTTAATTTGCACATAGTTTCTTCCTTTCCTTGTTTTGATATGTTTTAGATTTTTGAGAGTTCAGAATCTATGAGGGTTCTGTTGATGCTGATTTCATAGCCTTAGTTGTATAGATCACTTACCTGCCTGATTTCATAGCTATCAAGCTCAACAAACTCTAAATTTTATTCTTTTGGTTTTTGTTAACGATGGGATTTCCGTAATACCTGCAATAGCTAGTTTAAATATTTTACTAGCCTTATGCCCATGCGTTGCACTGGGTTGCTGTTTAACCCTTTTTTTTTTTTTTTTCCTTTATCCTGGACCAAGTCCATCTTTTATAATATAAAAGATGGACTTGGTACAGGATGGAGAAAAAAAAAAGAAAAGAAAAAAAAAGCAGCAATCCAGTGCAACACATGGATAAGGCTAGTAATTATAAAAATCTCGATTGCTAGCAAAGCTCTTTTTTCTGGCAGGGCACAATTGCAAATACTTCAATGGGCAGGGAGAGAGTTTTACGGCATGGGCTTCACTTTCTTTTATGTGTGGGCCTGCATAGTCTTGATTTCGCGAGGGAATGGTTGGGGGAAGTGAAAAGAAAAGGTCATGTGGTAACTAATTAATGCTCACCTTGAAGTTTGCGCACTGCATTAACTAAATTAATTAATTAATTAATGCTCACCAGCTATAGCATTGTAATTATGGAGCATTGAAAGTGAGGGATATTCTTTGTGGACCCATCATGAATAAATAGGTGCTCTTAAGGGACATATGGCAAATAAAGAGTTGTCTTAAGGTGCATATGTGTCAAATTAATAGACACCGTGCTGTGAAATCCAACTTTTATAATATATTATATGATGTTTTGCTTCTTCTTTACAATGCCATAAATTTCTCGGGCAGTAAAGGGAATGTTTATTAGAAATGCATTATTAGCACCTTGCATCTAACCAATGTAGAAGTTGGATGTTTCTTTAGGGGCATATTTACTTGACATACCAAAGAACTTTTATGTTCAAAAAATGTGTGGCCATTCAAATTGTTGTAAATTATGTTGTTGTCGCCATTCAAATTGTTGTAAATTATGTTGCTGTCTGACATGGTATGAAATTAAGATCTTATCTTTTAAGATTGTACTCATACACTTCAGAAACTTAAATTTCTTAGACTGGCATTTCATAGGAATATAATATTTTTGATAAAGATTGTGAATGGTTGAGCTTCATTTGTTTCAGGCTAAACAACACTTGGCCTTGCTATGCCTTGGTGAAATTGGACGAAGAAAAGATCTTAGCATGCATGCAGACATTGAGAATATTGTTATTGAGTCCTTCCAATCTCCTTTTGAGGAGATAAAATCTGCAGCGTCTTATGCTCTTGGAAACATAGCTGTGGGCAATCTGTCCAAGTACTTGCCGTTCATTTTGGATCAAATAGATCATCAGCAGAAGAAACAGTACCTTTGCTTCATTCATTAAAAGAGGTGTGCTGCTGATTTGGAAATTCCATTGAAATGCTTGTGCTCTTTATTTTAGCTTCCCTGTTAATGCTGTTTGTCTATATCCTTGTAGGTTATTGCAAGACAGACTGTTGATAAAGCTGGACATGGTGAACTTCAGGATATATATTGAGAAGATACTCAACTTACTTTTCAATCATTGTGAAAGTGAAGAAGAGGGGGTTCGCAATGTAGTTGCTGAGTGTTTGGGTAAAATTGCACTCATTGAACCTGGGAAGCTTATTCCTGCACTCAAGGTATACCATGTCAGACAATTAAAAAGTGAGTTCACTTGACTTTTCCCATTGGTAACATAAAGTTTTTCCTTTTTTTACGTATTTAGGAGCGTACGGCAAGTCCAACTGCATTCACCAGAGCAACGGTTGTCATTGCTGTGAAATATTCCATTGTTGAACGGCCTGAAAAAATAGATGAAATTCTATACCCTGAGATCTCCTCATTCCTGATGCTCATTAAAGACAATGACAGGGTAATCTTGCAAGTCTCTGACTAGTTGTAAATAGACTATATTTTTCTTCATTTGAACTACTGAGTTAATCTCTTTCTTTTCTATTACACAGCATGTTAGACGTGCAGCTGTCCTGGCTTTGAATACAGCTGCTCATAATAAGCCAAATCTAATCAGGGGGCTTCTTCCTGAGTTATTGCATCTTCTTTATGATCAGACAGTTGTTAAGGTATTTTGTATGTTTCTAGTTATTTAAGCAATTAGCGCAAGCTCATATAGCATGACTATAATGTTGTTTTTGATGGCAGTATTCTCAATATCTCCATCTTGTGTCACCTTTTTCTCCATGTTTTTTTTATTAGTATGTCTAAATGGGTATGACCAGCAAAACATGTTTGGGGTTTTCTTTTCAAGTTGTTGCAAAATATGTGAAATATATGCGGTAGCAGCTATTTTAAGATAATAATCTAATTCTGGTTATTTCCGCTTTTAATGTTTAGTTTCCTCTGAGCTTTGTTAATTAGGCCTTATCTTGTCTGACATTATATTGGTACCAGAGGCCCCCCACTAAGATCCAACCTGTTGAGAACATTGCGACTCCTGCCCTTTTTTTTTAAAATCTTTTCTTTGTTAAGATGATGCGTTATGTTTCTTATTAGTGATACATGAGCTGTTTTATTAACTGAAAAGACTGATGTTGTAATTGTTGTGTCATCATTAACTTATTGTTTTATTGCAGCAAGAATTGATAAGGACAGTTGATCTTGGACCTTTCAAGCATGTTGTAGATGATGGTCTTGAGCTTAGAAAAGCAGCTTTTGAATGTGTTGACACATTGCTGGACAGTTGTCTTGATCAAATGAATCCATCATCTTTTATGGTTCCTTATCTCATATCTGGTTTGACTGGTGAGTTTGGTTTATGAAATAATCAATCTATTAGGTATGATGGAGGTAGCTGTTTAAATTTAAATGTGCATTATTTAGTCTGTCATTATATAAGCATGATGTACTTTTGCCTTGGCTAACATCATTTTGAGGAATTCTGCATGGAAGAATTGTGTTTTGCCTTGAAATGTTTGCATTTGGATTCTTCTGCCGTCTCTTTTCTTCCTTTTTTTGAATCTTATGATCTGTATTTAGTATTCATTTGTTTGTGTATCCAAGTTCACAGCAAGCTAGAATGTTATTTATTGTTCCTGGCGTTTCTAATTATTCTTTTTCATGCTTTTTTATGCCATTGCAAGATCATTATGATGTCAAGATGCCTTGCCATCTTATTCTCTCAAAACTTGCAGACAAATGTCCTTCTGCTGTCCTTGCAGGTCTGTAGACTTCCACAGAGCTCTGTGAATATATCGAGAATGCAAATTTTAATTACTTTATTGCTTTGCAGTTTTGGACTCATTGGTTGACCCTCTCAACAAAACTATTCATCACAAACCAAAGGCTGATGCTGTGAAACAGGAAGTAGATCGTAATGAAGATATGATCCGAAGTGCTCTTCGAGCCATTGCTTCCTTGAGCCGAATAAGGTTTTAGCATGTTTACCTTGCTAATTTTCATCTTATTATCTTTCATTTATCATAAGCTATATATTCTATATATTTGTGGGGGATGGAAATATAAATGCTTGCTGTGGAAGCACTTGTGTGCCTGCACACAAGCATGCTACTTGCTGAATATAGGGATGGTTTATAATAGTTGTATCATGTTTGCCATGCACAGTTGTTATGTGTATGGAATACAAGTTATTGTTCCAATAAGATTTGCAATTTGCTTCAGGTTTTGGATTGGGCAGGGTCAGTTGTCTTCTACATTTTGTAATTTTGACCAGAGTTTTGGTATAAAAAAACATTTAAGAAAATGATAATTAGGAAAAGGGAAATACAAGTCAAGAAAATATATAGAATTCATTTTAGAGGATGTTGCTTTGTTTCTAACCTTTGCTTTGAAATGTGCAATTTCAGTGGCCTGCCATCTTTCAATCACCTTAAATAAATAAGAAAATAAAATATATAATGATCAAGCTGTGGAAGTAGATTAGGCACCATTTTAAAATCATAATATGTTATTTGGCGAGTTCTTACACATCAATATATACCTTAAGCTGGAACAACAGTAGTTTTAATATTTTGTACAAAGATAGATGCGCATTTTTTCCTGTATCATATATTTCTTTTATTCGGTGACATCATGAAATGTATGTATATGCTAGTTGAACCTAGCATACACAAGTTACGTGCCTTAAGGTAAAATGTTTCTCTTAAGCTAACCCAACAAATACACGCTTTAAATTCTATTCACATCTAACAAATTTCTTGCTTGATTTTGCAAATGTTTTTCCTCTATGTTTGATAATGATGTATGAGCAGTCAGAACTTTCACTTATAACCCAACAAATACACGCTTTAAATTCTATTCATATCTAACAAATTTCTTTTTTGATTTTGCAAATGTTTTCCTTTATTTTTGATAATGTTGTATGAGCAGTCAGAACTTTCAAAAAAGGAACTAATTCTAAATTGATCCATTTTTTCCTCAATGTTAGTTTCTGCTGTAACCACCAAAACTGGCTGGACCCACTGAATCTGCTGGAATGCAGGTTGTTTTGGATTGGTTGTCTGTAACTAATCCATTCCATTTTGGCTAAAACTTGAAACCTCGTGTACATTCTTCTTTTGCTGGCATTTTGAGTGTGCCGCTCTTTTCTGAGAAGGTTATTCATTGTTGGTGAAGCTTTGAGATACCATCCCAAATTTGGTCGCTTCATCTTTTCTTTTTACCAATGGACAATGACTTGAACCATTATTTTGGCCAGTTCAATTATGTGTTTTAGGAGACCATTTCCTTCCAAGTTTCTTTGGCCAGTTCAAAGTAGGCCACTTGGTCTCCTCAGCCCACCTCTATAAGAGCAGTTGACAGCGTAAGGATTCCTTTAAGAGTGACAGTTGCTTTCTCTTTCATTGCCTGCTTGTGAGGAACGAGCGAATGGGGAGTCTGCATAATAATTTGAGCATTGTATGATTAGAAGTCTCAAAACACGTATTTATTTTTCGTGGCTTCCCTGCTAAAAATGACTTTAAGGCATGCGCATTCATCCACATACATCAGTGTAGCAAATTATGTTCTCCATATTCTCTCTTTTAGCATGCAATCTACAAATTGCACTGTCTTTGCAAACCTCATGGTAAGTCAGTGATTACCTTTTAAACTGTTTGATTGGAGTTCTGAATTTTTATTTGAGATATTAGTTACAGTCTAAATTGGTTCGCTTTCCAATGAGTTTGTGCAGTCTGTAATTTGATGCTTTCCTTAAAATTACTCAGCTTGCCATTTTCTTGCAAATCGGATTTTTATTCCCTTTGTATTTATTTTCTTCAGTGGAGGCGACTGTAGTTTGAAGTTCAAGAAGCTGATGGATGACATAGTGAAGTCTGCTCCACTAGCTGAGAAGTATAATTCTGTGCGGAGTGAGTGATAATGGAAGACTGGTGCATACCTTTGACATCACAGTGATGGAGGACATACTACATTATCCAGCAAAATTGCACGTTGGAACCACGTGGACTACTGTGCCCTCAAATAGAAATAGATCTTTTCTGGTTGACATCTTTAGCTAGTATGAAATGGAATTTGGCCTTCATGAGGATTATAGAGTTGCTTGATTTGTAGAGTGAAATTGCAGCGACAAATTTTTGTAAATGAGCCTTTGTTATTATTCTTGGACCTAATATTATTAGACAATTTATCCTTGTCGAGTTATTGGAAATTTGGAGGGTTTGAAAAATGTTCCAAGTATGACCTTTGTTTCGGTAGAATCGGCGTTGTGGTTACCAGCGCGCGCACTCTACTTTTTCAAATATCAGCTAGCAGGATTGGATGCTTGGACTCAGCAATCAATTTTTTTTTTTTTTTTTGTTGCAGCATCAGAATGTTGAGGCAATACCGTACCCTGATTAAAGTGTGGCTCATATTTTCCAGCGAATCGTAGATCGCCCTAAGACAATTTAAGGGAATTCATCTGACAAATTCTAAGATGGTTCAGCTGCCTATTTTGGTTCTAGCAAAACTAAAACTGCTTTGCTTAAGGCTGCACGAATTAAGAAGTTTGGGCTCGATGCACTGAAATTTGTTTATTTGAAGGGCTTATCAGCTTATTTGGAACCAGTGTAGCATGTGTCTCACAATGTTTATCCTCATATTTCTCATGAATATCCTTAGCAAGCGTTGGAGGCACTGTCTTTTTAATCCTCACAGATTACATTCATCATAATGCTGAGAAATGGTAGCCTACTGGAAACATATTGCATACATCATAATGTTGAGAAATGGTAGCCTAGTTTCCACCCTCCTTGTATTTGTTTGTCCATTTTTGTGTAAGTTCTATTTAATTTTTTTCATTTCAACCTTATTCCTTGAAGTGTAATGTGCCTTTATGATGTTTTGGTATGTTCATGCTCCTGCAATCGTTACAAATCTTTGAAGTTGGATTGCAGACTTAAATCTTGACTACATCGCAAGCCAATCCCATCGTAATTTTTGCATTGAGTGTGAGAAACACTTAATGAGTTCGTCTCCTTACACAAGCTTGAGATAATTAAAGTTCTGGGTCTTGACTTTTAAGTGGTTTAAGCGGGTCCATTGTACCAAAAGAAACACTCCAATTTAAGACCAACAAATTGAAGCATTTACTCGTCAAAGACCGAATGATGTTCGTTCGGATGAAGCTTCAATCTCAATAATAACGTCTATGCTGAAATTGATCATGAACATGCTTGCGATTTGCTCGAATGCATTTATTTGAGATTTTCTAAAATCAGTTGATGAAGATTGTTGCTGTTAGAGATCCCATGTAGTGATTCTTGGTGAAACCTGGAGAGCACAATCATAAAGCTTCTGGACCAGAGTTCTATTATTTTGTTCTTCCAGAAATATTTGGAACTATTGAAGTTCGATCCAATAGCTCCATTGGATGGATTTCATGAGGGTATGCTTAAGATAAAAACCATGCGCATCCTACTGTGATATCGAAGAAGGATGGTTTGATGACTTCAAAGGAGTTTAGGCCCATTTGCTTACTGAAATTATTGCTATTGTTCAAGTGCTTGCCATGAGCTCACGGTCGTTAACAGTAATGTTAAAAGAGTTGCATGAAAATCGGACTTCAAAAAGCCTATGACAGGACTATATATGTTTGGAGTCTCTTATTTGATCTCTTTCTGGATAGAGTTCTCCCTGCAACTTGTGACTGACTCTACGGGCAAATGGATAGAATGCAGGAGAGGTCTTCTGCAGAAGGATCCATTGTCACCAGCCCTCTTCATGCTAGCAGGTGATATGCTGTCGAAATTCTTGAAAAATGCCGCAACCGATGGCATAATTTCATGTATAGGTGTCAATGAATTGTGGTCCGTCTGCTGGTAGCTTCCGCTTACTAGGGATTGTCACCATGCAACAAAAAGCTTGGCCACCACTCTTGAAATTAAAAATATTCAGAAAATATTGGCTACGTGGAAGTGTCTAGCGATTGATTGATCCTCTAGCTTAGGCGTGCCTTCATCGAAAAGGCGCAAGAAAATTAGTTGTGTCCACTGTTTGGATGAGGTTTGGGCATCGAGTACTCGGGAGGAAATGATATATATACGTACCTTTCTCCAAAACAAAACGGGCTGGGAGGTCAATGAAAACTGAGAACAGCTTCTGGAAAAGTTGATTAAAATGGCTTACTATACTCCAAAAGAAAATTTGACCCGGTAGCTGTAAAAATTGTTACCTGCGCGCATTTTGGAACGTACCGAGTTGCATAGAAGTTGGGGGATGGTGAGGAGATTCAGTACTTCTGGGAGGATGCTTGGATATCCTAAATACGCCACCAAAGTAAGCATTTCCTAGCTTTTAACATGTTGTACGTGAGAAGCTTTGATAGGCCTATGTGATCAGAGCTCCCTCTTATCATTTGTTCAACATTGAAGGAGCGCTTTGCCCATATCTTCACAGGGGGAGCTATGGAAGGCAACAGCTCCGAGAAAGCCAAGATCTTTCTTTGGCTGGCAATACAAATTGGACGTTTGCAGAAGGAAGGGTGGCGATGGTCAAGAAACTGGGTCTCGAGTCCACATTGCTGATGCACCGAACCGAAGGCATTTGGTTTGAGCTTATAATTTACGCTTGATATCAAGGAACACCTACCCTCCCCGTTGAGCCTAGGGACGGAATGATGAAATAAATCGCATGGTTTAGCCTAGGACCAGCTCATCATGGCTCTGTGCTGGAAAGTGTTGCAAAAGAAAAACAACAGGGGTTTTCAGGTTGGCCTCGAAAGCTCAAATATTCAATTTAGCTAGGTGCATATTGGAATGTAATAAGATTTATATTATTTCGACATATAGCATTTAGCATTATTATCTTTATGTATTTACATTTTATATCTAAAATTGATTTTTTTTGAACTAAATTGAATCTATTATTTTTATTTACTTTGTCCTAATCTATGTTTTATTTTCATTCAATTTAATGTTTATCCTATAGGTTTTATCATTGCTATTCAATTTTATCTAATAATTTCAATTTAAAATTTTATTATTTTTTAATATGATATTAATAATATTTTTTTCTGCTTTAATTAATTAATTTTAAATTTTATTTTTTTTAAACACGCATTGAATCACAATCATTTGCGAGCATATATATATACTAAACCTTTAAATAATAGTTGATATAATAATTTACGTGAAAATATATCTTTGTTATTATTTTATATTATGAATATCATTATTTAATTTATTAGTAAAAATATCGTTCATTATGAGATTGTGTGGGGCTCTCACCCTTCTTGTTTTATTTTAAAAACAAAATATCGATAGATAATTAGATCTTGGGGGAATCCAAGGATCATTGCTCATGATCATATAAACAATAATGAGTGGACTAATATTGTCAGTTTCTTAGCCATGCCAAGCCATGCAGCTGTACATAATCTTGCGGGCCCGTATATTTTTAAAAAGAGTATTACCAACTGAAACAACAATTGATGTCTAGCCCTTCAACGAACTAAAATTTAATGTTTGATATTTTTCTCAATGTACAATAAATGTGATCACAATTAGATCGAACGTTATATGCTCAATCCATAGGAGTTAATTTTTTAAGTCCAATACACCAAAGAACAGAACGCCAAGCTACTGCTAAAACGATCGTTAAAAGATTTTTCTGCCGTGATGCAGCTAACAAGACTTCTAATTTGGGTCGAATATCTTACATTTTTTCCATTAATTGTTCTTTCTTCAGAAACTTTATCACCTAGCAGTCTAAAATTGACCAAAAGTCTCAGCCTACGTGTACACATTACAAGAAGAGAGTAGAATTAGACTCTGAAACAAATCATACTTGAGCATCAATTGAAAAAATCTATCATAATGAATCAAATTTGGTGATCACAAACTATGCCTATCAACTCTGTACAGACTAATTTACATCAAATTCCTATACTCTCCCTCTTTTGTGACTGATGCCACTGCTACACTCTGGTACCTCCCAAAAGGTGGTGCTATCCCTGGAAATGGTGCTATCACTGTCTGCGCTCTTGCTGGAGCTCCTACACAGCCTGCAGACAAACTGTGCAGGTACCTCATCCAAATCACTGATCCCAGAACATCTTGTGTGCTGCCACACTCCACACACATCACAAGCCAGCATCCTCTCACCATCATCATCCTTGGCTCCACAGGCGCAGTCCACCATCCACTCATCCACTCCCCTCTCCATCCGGAATTGCTCAAGCCCCTCCTTACCTCCCATGAACCTCCCTCTAACTCGGACAATCTCATCCGAGCCAAGCACCTGCTTGAGCTGAGTGGCATCATCAACACCTTTGCCATCCACCAGAAGCTGCTCAGCTTGAAAACTTTGGAAGATCAGATAGGTCTCTTGGAATGCTTTGGCGACTTCAGACTTCAGGTCTGCAATGGTAGCAGTTGCACGAACGACCAGGAGCTCCGGTGGGGGGGCGGTGTAGTCTTCCGGCAAGCCGACCAACTCAACATGACACCATAAGCGAATTGCAAATGGATTTGGAGCCCTCGAATCATCGGTCCTGTCGTAGTGTTTCACGAACTGCTTGCAGTCAAGGAGCTTTGAAGCAGCATCTCGGATGTACTCCCATTTCAATCGAGGCTTGCAAGATTGCATGGTTGCAGGGTTAAGAAGCGCATCATACAACAAATTCATGTCATAGAGGAGGTGACAGGCTGAAGGCTTGTTAAGGCATCGAGCAGGCAATGGCTTGCAGGAATTAGCTATAAGTCTGCAAACAGATAACCAGCTTCAGAGACCACTACATGCTAACAAAAATATAGCAGTTTCAAACAATAAGAAGACACTTATAACCTGTACTCAATAGCATCACTCTCAGCATTCCATCTCACTGCCACTACTGTTCCATCGTCGTTCAGTTTGCCACCCAATCTACTGAGGCAGTAATCAAGCAGCTCGGGCGGCCTCACAATCCGGCATGTAGCTCCCTGTAGAGAACGTTGGGTCACCCACCGGCACCCCCCCCCGGCTGCTTGTAGAACCTTGATGATGGCATCCTCAGCTCGCATGACACCCTCGTTGCTCCATGCCGGCTTGTTTGAGTGCTTCTGTTCATGGGAGTCCCGAAGCAGCTGAATCAAGTATCTGAAGAGGTCCCTCGCCGTCCTCAGTGGGCTCTCCGACAGGGCTCGATAGAAGGCAATGGTGCTCTGCAGTTGGGTGCAAGGTGGCCGATCATGGGGGAGGAGGCGAGATAATGGCATGCTGGAGAGGGTGTCTACTGCCTTCTCGTAGGCATCAGCAGTGACACCAAAGCTTCCAGCGCCAAAATGGTATCCCCAGTTCCCATACCATGAATGGCCAGTGGTGACCGCATGGAGGACCCGGTACTCCATGCCATACTTCTTGGACACATCCATGAGGCTGACCTTTCTGTCATAACGTACAGCAAAAATCATACATATTAATGATAAATTAAGCATGAGTCCTGACCAACAAGTCATGCATAAACAACTGCTGCTAAGTCATGCGCCATCATAGTTTGACAAGCAAGCATCCTCTCGTCTCATGGGTGGAAGTGGGTTGGACTAGGGGGATCTCAATTAGATATGAGGCTGACTTGGTTTTGACTTGATCCTTACTTGAAGTTAAGATGCAAGGTTAATTAGATATGGGTCACCCATGTTAGGATCTGATTGACTTCCAACCAAGACCTATCCAATCCAACTTACAAAAATTAGATCACAAATCTGAACCTACCCTTAAAAAATCTTTGACGTTGACCTGAAGGACAACCAGTCCATAACAGACCAACCAAGTTAAAGATTGAATCCGGATCCAAACCTCAACGGCCTCAAGCCAATCTGAATAATTAAGGTGTGGAGTAAGTCAACTCGCATCCTGAATTACTCTTGGTGTAGCTAGGTATATGAACTGTTACGTGCAGTGGTACTTTAAAATAATAATATTAATCTCCAGAGTTCTATACTAGTGCTTTGACTCGCTCCACGGTTCATCATCTCCACACAGGTGGGTGACAGCATTCGAAAGTGATGTGGTAGGAGTTGCAAACTCTATCTGCTGGGTCCCATGCACTACCAACTTTGCTTTTAATATAAATTGATGAGACGACCTAAAGGATCAAGATCCGACCTACAAACAAATCCACCCAGTGATAACCCTGCAAATGGGTACAATAATTAATAGTATTTAATTATGTCTATTAAGACGGTTGCTACGTTCTCAGAATTTTTACTACCTACTAAACTGATGAGTGTTTAAATTACATGTGATTCTTCTAGCTGTAGTGCTGCTGCTGCTGCTGCTAATTACTAAACTATCTACTGAATTGAGTGATTAATCTCAGGTGATTGTAACTATGGTAACCAACAAACAAATCTAAACAAGAGGAAAGTACGCACTGATTAACTTTGCACACACACATATATAAATGAACAAAACCAATTGAAGCCTTAAGGTATGATGAACCTTGAATGCATTGAAGATACCTCACTCGGAGGAACTTGCAAAGTCTGTCCCAGAATCCCATTATATCACACCCTCTCAAAATCTTCGAGCCGCCTTCATGGCCATTAACCCTAAGAATATGCCCATAACCATTGGCATGCACCACACCATGCAGCAAATGAGTGGGGTCCTCCAACTGAAGATACATCCAGTCTTCTACATCATCAACTGTAATCTCATAGCTGCATGAATTGCACCTGTAAAACAACCACATTAGGTTGCGGGATAGCATAATCCCAGATAGCTCTTTCCTATTCCAATGTATTCTCATTACTGTTGGGATAGTTGTTTTGGGATAAGCGTGAAGCCGCTTAATTGTTCCCACCTTAAGTCAGAGTCGTGCAGCAGAGCTCGACAGCGTGGACATGTCTGCTGATAACAAGACAGCGGGATACTTTTATTCCGGATAAAGAAGTGATATCGCTTTCCACATACAGGATGCCCGCTCCAACCTGTCAAGATAGCACCACCACTAATTATTAGCCAATTAAAACAGATCTATTAAATACTAACCCCAAAAATAATCCTAATTAACTTCCACGACCTAATCAATAGCAATTTAATGCGGGATTCGCATCAAATTAGCCTAACAATAATAACAACAATAAAATTAAAAACCAATCTTTTTTTTTTTTTTTAATTTTTAGAAAGCATAAGTAAAAAAATTATTTAATGCCACGGGGTCCGTGATATAGACGGCCAGTGCCTTTGACTCTTTTTAGGTGAATCAGAATCCTAAAGCCCAGAGAGTTTTCAAATTAAAAAAAAAGGTTAAATAAATTGGACGGCTGTGACGCATCGAATCAAAGAATTTTAATCGGATGCAATCACAGCCGTTCATATAGTAAAACGATTAGATCGGATTCTCACCGACGACGCGGCAGCCATCGCAATAGGCCTTCCTAGAGCGGCCGACGTCCTCCTCCACGACGTCGAGCTCGACGGCCCCCGGCGGCCGGCCACCATCGGCCTCTTCGCCGTCGATGCGGAACGCCACCCGCCACGTCGCCATCTGCGGCATGGCCAGCCCTCCTGCCGGGGCTGGACTCTCCTGCCGCACCGCGCGACGAACGCCCGCACGTTCTTCCGGAATGGCCCGTCGAGACCGCCAGACTCCTCCTCGCCGGCGTCCGGGAACGTCAGGAAGTCGTGCATGTCCGCCGTCACCCGCCTCTTGGTCCGCTTCACGGCGCGGCCGTCGGCGGCTACCATCGAATCCCTTTCGATAGGAGAAGACCGGCGATTAACTAGGGTTAGGGTTTGGTCGGTCCGCTTTGCCATAGTTTTAAACGAAAACTAGGGTTAGGGTTAGGTTATGGGATTTGGGTTGCTGTATTGGAGAAGGGAAACGAGAAAATAATTTGCTGCTTTTTTAGGAAACGAGGCCAGGCCAGGTGATTTTTGTATATATATATATATATATATATATATATATAATAACCACGGGAATCGTCTGGATTACGAAAACGCCCTTGCTTATTTTTATATCTAAAATCCGTGGCCGCAACAAAATCGCGAAGGACGAGGGTTAAAAGATTACTCCTGGGTTAAAAGATTATTTACTTGCTCGGGATCCGGGTGAGTGGTTTTGGACCCGTTGATTGCGAGGAAGCCGTCGAGCAATAGACCGGGTTTGTAGGTGGGTTTGCGGTGAAGGGTGGCTGGGGATTGGATTTGGAGCAGGATATCCAAAATCCAAGCGGATTTGCTTTTTATTTCCGACAGCGAATCTAACATAGTCTTCTGGAATCCTCGCTAGATTTGGATGGGAATAATATTGAGGATAAATAGAGATACGCTGGTCGCTAGATATGCATGGATTGCATGGTGACAACTGGCCTCGAATAACAACGCCGGCCTTCTCGCCACATCTGTGTGCCAGATCTGTAAATTATATTGTTGTTTGTTTTCAAGAATAATTTTTTTTTTTTTTGCATCAAAATGGTTATGGAACAATCCATGCGCATTGCATCAAAGAATGAGAAGTAATTGGGTGGTTGCAATTTCATTAATAATGTTTGCAAGCCGCTTCTTGCTATTAACTCGAAAACCAGATCAGTGTCAAGCTACTTGACTTTTGAAGCGCATTGTTATTTTTAGCTTGATTAACTTGGAAAAAAAATATTTATGCTTGTTTTAAGAATGCTTGAGATGGATCCAGCGTGTGCGGTTTGTTAATAAATATGGATGAGAAAAAAAAAATTCAAAAATCTTTTTTTTAGAAGGTATCATCCCGCACTTCTGTCCTCCTTGAGGCTATAGATTTCATTCCAGACGTGGATACATCTCCGCTCTTCTGAACTATCTATTATCGTAGTCCTCGTCCCAAATTCTAGATTTGTTAGCGAATTACATCGTAAATGTGAAACGCCCTAAGACTACCATTACCTCAACTAATTTGGTAGCGAATTGAATTCACGTGATTTTAAAAATATATATATATTAATTGGTAGTAACTAAACTTAAGTTATAACTTTTTTTTTTCGTTGGACTATTAATGCATGAGGTGTTACAATCTCTCTCCTATTCCAAATGTCGTTATCTTATGCTGCAAATTAAGTAGAATCTATTTCGAGTAGGATCATAAGTGTTATAAAGATGGCTTCACATCATGACAGAATTTTATGCACTACCATTCCATGGGTAATCTTTTCCTTCTTTCCTATAAAGATGGCTCAATGTTATGATGGAACTCTTTATACCATCACTCGATGAGTAGCCTTTTCCTTTTAACTATCAATTTTTGCACACTTAGATTGGCTCGGTAATGCTCGAAGTTCGCATGCTAGCCCAATTAATCTATTAATGGACCGGATCCATATATCCTTAAAACCTCAAGTACAAATTAATTAATAGTATATGAACTTGAGTTATAGCTTTTTAAACAATTTTTCATTTGATGTGCGACTATTCACTTGTGAGGTACTATAATGAAGGATGGCGAAGATTTTGCTAGTTGTTTCTTCTCTTTTTCTGCTTCTTATTCCCTTTGTATAACTCGCTTTAATTCTCCCTTCATTTCCTTTTATTTTTCTATAGATTTATATTTTTATACATAAACTAACAAGAAAGTTCTTGGCTTCTTTATTTTTTTATAAAATAAAAAATATAAATAAATCAAAAATATAAAAATATATATATTTTTAGTTGTTAATACTCACAAAATGAGGTTGTCCGTGGATTGAAAGTAATTGGTAAGTTTTTTTATTATCCTAATTTAATCATTAAAATAATATTAAATACTTTAAATATATTAAAAATTAATACTTTTTATGGATGTTTGCAGAAAAGGAATCTATAGATGAAAAGAGCTCATTTTTGTAGTCCAATGATGCATACGCACTCAAATCAGGATTCGGTTCGTCCGAAAAAGAAAGAGATGATTTCATGATTTTCAGTGCAAACTAAGCCAAGTGATGTCGAACGGATGGTTGAAAATTTTCGTATGATATTTGAACTATCTTGAGCCCGATTGACTCCAACTTTAACTATGAGAAAGCCCTAAATAAGCTCTATAAAAGAAGGACCTCAGGCAGGTCTAAGAAAATGAGTTTTCTCCGAAGTTCTTTTTATTTTTCTTTTATTTAGATCATTATATTAGGCCTAGGAGAAAAATATTATGGAGAAAATATTGATGGCAGCAATGCGTGGCTAGATTCCTTCAACTTGGGATGATGATGAAGCATGTAACCAGGTTTATTTTTTTTATTCTTAATTTCTATGTAAAAATTATGCTCTTCTTTCATATATCTTTTGAGTCATTTTTTTGATCGAGGTTTTGATCTAGCCTACATGGTCTATACCCTCTATCGACGTGCCATGATCTCAGAATACGGTACGTGCCTAAGAAAGATAGATCATAGTATGCACTACAAGAAAATACTGAATAGCGACGCAAATTTAGCGACGCATCGTTGTGTCGCTAAATTGCGACCAAATTGCGATGCCTCCGCGACAACAAAACATTGCGATGCAATTAACGACGCATTAGCGACTCATAAACAGAAAAATAAAAAAAATTAATTTTTTAATTTAGCGACGCAAGTAATGCGTGCAATATTTTTAAATTTAGTTTTTATAAATAAAATTATGAAATATAAAATATTGCGACGCAACTCAATGCGTCGCAATGTTTTTAAAAAAATTAATTATGTTAAATAACGCAATAGCGACAATAAACAAAAAATTAAAAAAATTATTTTTAATTTAGCGACGCACTAATTGCATCATAATTATTTTAAATAAAATTAATTTTTATAAAATATAATTATGAGAAAAAAATATTATGACCCAACTTAGTGCGTGCAATATTTTTTTAAAAAATTAATTATGTTAAATAGCAATGCAATAAACCAGAAAATTAGAAAAATTATGTTTTAATTTAGCGATGCACTAGTTGCATCGAAATTATTTTAAATAAAATTAA
>UESW01004592.1:224682-318822 GCA_900491605.1 Calamus simplicifolius | reverse complement strand
AGAAAATATAATTTTTATCAGTTATAATTATAAAAAAATATTACGATGCTTTAGCGACGCAATTTTCTAGAAAATAAAAATATTTTCTAGAGAAAACAAGTTTTAATATTGCGACGCATATATTGTGTCGCAATGTTTTTAGAAAATAAATGTAATAAAAAAATTTCAAAAAACATTGCGACGTATATATGCATCGCAATTATTTTTAGAAAATATAATTTATCAGTTATAATTATTAAAAAATATTGCGATGCATTAAGATGCAATTTCCTAGAAAATAAAAATAATTTTCCTAAAGAAAAAATGTATAAAAAATTTCAAAAAAACATTGCGACGCATATATATGCGTCGCAATTATTTTAAAAAATATAATTTTTATCAGTTATAATTATTAAAAAAATATTGCGACGCATTAGCGATGCAATTTTTTAAAAAATAAAATTATTTTTCTAGAGAAAATTAGTTTTAATATTGCGACGCATATATTGCATCGCAATTTTTAGAAAAATAAATGTAATAAAAAAATTTAAAAAATTGTGACGCAATATATGTGTCGCAATTATTTCAGAAATATAATTTTTATCAGTTATTAAAAAAATTGCGAAGCATTAGCGACGCAATTTCCTAAAAAAAAATTTCCCAGAGAAAACTAGTTTTAATATTGCGATGCATATATTGCGTCGCAATATTTTTTAAGAAAAATAATGTATAAAAAAATTAAAAAAAATACGACGCAATATATGCATCGCAATTATTTTAGAAAAATAATTTTTCTTCAAATATAATTATCAAATAAAAATATTGCGATGCATTAGCGATGCATTTCTCAGAAAATAAAAATAATTTTTCCACCGGACATTTGTGCCAAATTAGCGATGCATTAGCGACGCAATTGTTGCGTCGCTAAGTTTTGCATAAAATAATAAAAAAGGCAAATTAGTATGGATTAGCGACGCGTTCTTGCGTCGCTAATCCATAAATTTTTTTTTAAAAAAATAGCGAGTGATTAGCGACGTAAATTTGCATCGCTAATCACTACTATATAACCTCTGTCGCGCCCCCCCCCCCGCTTCTTCTTCCTCTTCTTACCCTAACCGCCGCCGTCCGCTCCCCCGGGTCCTCTCCCCCGGCGTGCTCCCCCCACTCCGGCGGCGTCCCCTCTCGACTGAGGTAAGCCCCCCTCCTTCTCATTTTTTTTATAAAAAACTAGGTCCGGCCACGGCCGCTGCCATGGCCTTCTCCGGCCACGGTCGCTGCCGTGGCCAGCCGTGCTGGCCACGGTGGCTAGGCCACCAAAAAAAAATTAACAGGGGGGTTTTCCCCACCCCTTCGTCTTCTTCTCTCCGGCCACGGCCGCTGCCGTGGCCGGCCGTGGCTAGCCACGGTGGCCAGGCCACCAAAAAAAAAAATCAATAGGGGGGTTTTCCCCACCCCCCTTCGTCTTCTTCGGCCACGGCCGCTACCATGGCCTGACCACGGTGGCCAAGCCACCAAAATAAAAAAAAATTAACAGGGGGTTTTCCCCACCCCCCTTCGTCTTCTCCGTCCACGGCCACGTCCCCCACCCCTTGGTCTTCTCCAGCCACGGCCACGGTCGTGGCCGGTCGTGGCCTGGCCACGGTGGCTAGGCCACAAAAAAAATTAACAGGTGGGGTTTTCTCCACCACACCCCCCTTCTTCTTCTGGCCACGGCCACGGCTGTGGCCGACCGTGGCCTGGCCACGGTGGCCAGGCCACCAAAAAAAAAATCAATAGGGGGTTTTCCCGACCCTGTTAATTTATGTCACACAATATTGATACTAAGTGATACTTGCTTCGATAGGACTAATTCAAATGGTCACACAATATATTACTATATATATATATATATATATGGAGAATGATCACTCTAATAAATTAATTAATTTATGTCATTAGTCGTAGCTCTTTAGATAGACTGATTTAGCTCATCAATCATGACTCTTTAAATCAACTGATTTAACTCATAAATCGTAGCTATTTAGGTCAATTAATTTAGCTTATCAGTTTAACTTTTCAAGTAAGCTGATTTTAGACCATCAACCTTAGCTCTTTAGATCATCAATCAAACTCTTTAGATAGGTCGAGCTGAATTAGCTTAGCTATTTAGGTCAACTAATTTAGCTCATTAACCATAACTCTTTAGATTTTTACATAGTCAATCATTAATAGTAATTTAATTGCATGAATCTTTAGTATTTTCAGTATGACGGGCAGAGGTAGATCTACCGACGACATACGGAGTGAGCAGGGACGTAGCCCTGCTGCATCAGATCACATGAGCTTTAGAGATGGAGAGTTCGGATCTCCATACATCGCACAACCTTCGATCTCTCCAGCAGTCGGCGGTGATCCTGCATTGGTATTACCATCCAGCCGATCGGCACATACCTCCGAGAGTTCTTCCACCATCGGCCGCACCGTACTTCGACTGATGCTCATGGGCTGTAAGTATATACTAATTAAAAATATATGTTTATGTTTTTAAGTCAATTACTTATAAACATGCATTTTTTTAACAGATTTATTGAGCAGCATCATGTATCCAGCCACATCAGCGCCGTATTTCAGAGGCGTGCAGATCCCAGTGGCTACGATTGGCGCCACGTATCTGCAGCCACGAGGGAGTTTTATTTTTCTGAGTTTCAGGTAAACTTATTAAATACAATTTATCATGATATAAAATTTTTTAATCTTAATAAATTCTGAAACTAACTATTTATTTTAATGCAGAAAAAGTTTACGTGGGACCCTGCCAGCCATGATGCCATTAGGGCAGCATGGGAGGCTCTTACGGGACGCCGATACTCCGACATGCTTCATCGTTGGAGGTCATCGGGTCAGCGTCCTGCGCATGTGCCAGAGGGTATTTGGCATGAGTGCAGCAGGCCTGGCAGTCCGATGGCTGGCGCAGGAGGTCCGCATCAGCCAGCACGAACCGCCGATCCGAGAGGGGCAGTCCTGGCACGGGTCTCTCCCGCCATACTTCGGGCTCCATTTCGATTCAGGAGCACAGATGCCGTATGGTAAGAAAATAAATAATTTAATTACTAATTTAGTTATTTACAAATATTTGCATTAATATCAATTTTTTTATTATTATAGTCTGAGCAGGAGGGCGGAGATCCTGGTGAGTTTCGTCTATTCAGGGCGACACACACCAGGAGGGACGGTTCCTGGGTCGATACGCGATCACGGGAGGTTGCGGTAAGAAATTAGCTTAATGTATTATATGTTTAATTTCTAAATTTTTATTTAGAGAAATTTATTAATTCATTTATCTTTGATTTTATAATTCAAAGACACGAGTCGAGGAGCTTCGTTCCCAGGCATCGCAGGTCGACTCCACTGATGGGGAGACGCCCGTCGAACTCTCAGCAGAGGAGAGTCGATGTGTTTTTTGAGGCTGTTAGTGCCCAGCCGCGAGATCGTAGGGTCTATGGTCTGGGCACTAGAGCTTATGCATATTTTCCCCATCATGCCTCCAGCTCGCGATATTCTGGTGATATTCCTGCCGAGCGTTTAGACGATATTCGGAGATCTATTACGGAGGAGGTTCGGCAGGACGTTCGTCAGGAGGTTTGGCAGGAGGTCGAGCACGAGTTCAAGCAGCGTATGCGAGGCCATCAGCAGGAGCTTACAGACGTGCGAGATCAGATGCGTCAGTTGCAGGATATGGTTAGCCGCATATCGCAGGGTTTTCAGCCTCCACGTGATCGCTCGGATTCTTGATGTATTTTTTTTTACTTTCTATATTTTGTACATGAAAACTTCAAAATTTTAATAAATTAATTATTTTTAGAAATTGAATGATTATTGTTTGGATTAATATGAGTGAAGAATGTTTCGATCAATATTTAAATGTAACGAAATTGTATTAACCGTTTTAATTTTTAATAATTAATTTTTTTAAAAAATTAATTAGCGACGCATTAGCGACTAAAATTACATCGCTATATTTTTAAAATATTATTATTAAATATTGGGATGCAATGACCTGGCATCGTAATATTTTAAAAAAAATTAATTAGCGACACATTAGCGATTGAAATTGCGTTGCTAATATATCTAAATATATTATATTAAATATTGTGATGCAATGACCTGGCATCGCAATATTTTAAAAAAATTAATTAGCAACGCATTAGCGACTCAAATTGCGTTGCTAATATATCTAAAATATTATTATTAAATATTGCGACGCAATGACCTGGCATCGCAATATTTTAAAAAAATTTAATTAGCGACGCATTAGCGACTCAAATTGCATCGCTACTATATCTAAATAATATTATTAAATATTATGATGCAACTAAATGTGTCGCAATATTGCGACGCAATTGAATGCATCGCAATATTTAATAATATTATTAAATTATTATTAAAATTAGCGATGCATTTAGGATGCGTCGCAATATTGCGACGCATTGGTGCATCGCAGAGAGTCGCTGTTAAGCGACGCAATTGCGACAAATTGAGATTGCGATGATCATCTGAGCGATGCCGTCATTGCGTCGCTATTGTATCGCAATAGCATGTTTAGCGACGCATTTGGGCGTCACTATATTTTTGTTCTCTTATAGTGATCGTGGTTTAGACCTCTAATTTTGCATATAATTATATAGTTTATACTCTAAACGAACTTGTCATGATCTTCTGATACGGTCTATGCCTGACAAGAGATAAACTATTCTAATCCTAGATTTGCAAAAATTATTGTTATTGCAACATAAAGAAAAAAAGATAAACTTGTTTGCATGACGGATTCAGATTCCTGAGTTGCTTTTCTGCTGTCTTGATTTCATTAATTAATTAGTTGTTATCTTTAATAACCACTACTCTTACATTAATCCTCTACAAATAATTTTATTTTATTTATTTTTGAAATAATTGTCCTTCATCCTCGAGGATACTACCGATTCATCACTGGCTATAGTAGTGAGTATGTTTTATTTTTGACCGGCAACGATAGTAATCAAATTTTGACACCATTGTCGGGGATTCAGGTACGATTAGTTCA
Organism: Calamus simplicifolius; assembly: GCA_900491605.1. Taxonomy (NCBI): domain Eukaryota; kingdom Viridiplantae; phylum Streptophyta; class Magnoliopsida; order Arecales; family Arecaceae; genus Calamus; species Calamus simplicifolius. The sequence goes on along the minus strand of UESW01004592.1, from coordinate 313,784 downwards.
TAAAAAATAAAAAATAAAAAAAATTATCATAAATTTTTTATTGATTTTATTCTTATTTTAATTTTTTTTATTTTATTTCATTATTATTCATGCTTCTATATAAAAGAAAAGAGTAAAAAATAAAAAAATGTTTTTTATTGAATAATTATTGCTCTCTTTAGCTTATTGCTTTTTTTGAGTTACCTTAATTATAAGATTCTCTTATTTTTTTAACATTAAAAGAATTATTTCTTCTTGTCACAAATTTACTTTTAATCTAATTAACTTTTTTTAATTAATTTACCTTAAAGAACCTAAAAGAAAACCTTAAGACACTTTTCATAAAACATAATTAATTTAAGAAAATAAATAATAAACTTTAAAAACTTTCTAACTTGTTTAGACACCTTGTTTGAATTGCATTGCATTTTCATAAAATACTTTAAGGGCGCAACCCCTAATAACATAAGTTGGGGATTCATCACCCTTTCTTAGCCCACAAACCACCATCCTGCATAATGCATAACCCTAAGTCATTAATTTAAAAATTAATTTGATGGTGGCCCCTAAGGACTTTCGAGCTCACTAGGATAAGAACCCTGAGAGTTAGACTAGCCCAGTATTAACTAGTTCATTGGTGTCTAGAAAAGGGGTTCAAGGATGATGCAGCCCTGAAGGAAAGTGGTTCTTTAATTGGTTCCGTTGTCTGACCTTGTTATCTTAATTATTGATTTTGATGTATAACAAAAACCATATGAGTATATCTCTTATGATACTAATGATTTTGATTAAGTGTTTCAGGAATTTAAAATATTTAATTATTTAAAATCCAAGAAAAATTGAGTTTGGATCCAATTTTAGTGTCTAAGTGTTAAGTTTCAGACATTAGAGCCGACTCTAAAAAGATTAGAGCTGACTCTAAAAAGATTAGAGCCGACTCCTGAGCGTATCAAACAGTTTAGCACCTTCGGCACGGATTAGAGCCGACTCTCGCATTTATTAGAGCCGACTCTAATATGAGAACAATGAACCTATTTTCTGCATCAAATTAGAGCCGACTTCTGCAGAGATTAGAGCCGACTCTAATATGAAACAGAGACTATGTTTTGCGAAAAAAAATTAGAGCCGACTCCCGCATTGGTTAGAGCTGACTCCAGCATGCGATGTGTCGACCCTACGAAAAGATAGAGCCGACTCCACGACGGAAGGACTTTACTATTCTGAGCATCCCAACTTAGAGCCTATCTCAGACCAGATTAGAGCTGACTTTAATCTGTCAGAGGTAAAATTTAGATGTGTCAGAAATGACTCTAACGGCTATCTTTTCTCCAATGAATTTTAATTAACAGACCTTTTCTCTTTCATGATAAACTCATCTATAAGTACAATTAATGGATAGTTTCCATCAAAATATGGATTAAGAGGAGATTATAAAAGAAAGGTTCCAACCATTTAAAAAGAAGAGGAAAAATAAGAATAGAGAAGAGAAATATCAAAAGAACAAGCTCAGATTTAAAATCTCAAGTATTCAAAAAAGAGTTTAGAGAAATCCAAAGCATTCAAAAGGCAACTTTGAAGGATTTTCATCAAATCAAAAAGAGAAGCCAAGAGCCCTAGTTCTTCAACATCCTCTACATCAGCAAATCTTTCAAAGCTTCAGTTCTATCTTAAGAAAGATCATCCAAGAGGATAAGAAGAAAAGAAGAAAAGCTAAACTTCAAAAATCTTCTAAATCAGGCTCTTCTATTTCTATCTTATTTATATTGTCTATTTGCTCATTTGAGGAGCTTTCTATTTGTTGTAACTTTACTACTATTCCAGTTGATTGGTGATTCAATCAGGTGATTGAATCAGGGAGGCAGATTAGCCTCGGGCAAGTTAGGTTAGCTTGTGATAGGTTGTGTGCTGGTGAGCCTGTAAAAATTAGCTAGGTTCATTGTGATCCCATTGTTATCACAATAAGTTTAGGTTGTGAGCTTGTAAAACAACTGGCTGTAATTAGATTGATTATAGTATGGACCCAAGAGTTGCTTGGGAGTGAATGTAGGTGTATCTAACACCGAGCCACTATAAATCTTTATGTTTATCATGCTGGTCTCTTCTTCTCTCTACTTTGTCTTTATATTTTGCTTTGCATTCTTGGCATCACACTTATTGCATACTTTATTATGCACTATCAATTGTAAAATTATTTTTAAGCACCAAAATTTTTAAGAACCCAATTCGCCCCCCTCCCTCTTGGGTTGCCATCTGGGCCAACAATTGGTATCAGAGCTTGTGCTCATCCTTCTTTGATTTAACAATCGAGAGCTAAAGATTCAAATGGTAGCTCAAGCTGGTTCTTCTTTTTTCGAGGGACAATCCATAAATTATTCACCCTTGTTTAATGGTACCAACTATTCATATTGGAAAGATAGAATAAGAATATTCATTTAAGCTTTAGACTATGATTTATGGAGTATCATTATCAATGATCCTAGCACTCTCACACACATAGTTGATGGATCCATTATTCCTAAGCCCAAAAGGGATAAGAATGAAAATGATCAAAAAATGGTCCAGCTCAATGCTAAGGCTATGAATGTCCTATACTACTCCTTGGATGCAAATTAATTCAATAGAATATCCACTTGCATCTCAGCCAAGGAGATATGGGATCGGTTGAAAGTTATCCATGAGGGTACCAACCAAGTTAAAGAGTCCAAGATTAACATTCTTGTGCATAATTATGAACTCTTTAACATGGATCAAAATGAGTCCATCACTTGCATGTACACTAGATTTATTGATATAGTGAATGGATTAAAGAGTCTTGAAAAGATCTATACTAATTCTGAATTTGTTCAAAAAATTCTTAGGTCCCTTCCAAGAGCATGGGAAGCTAAAGTGACAGCAATCCAAGAAACCAAAGATCTCAATACTTTATCTTTAGAGGAGCTTCTTGGATCACTTATGACCCATGAACTCACTATGAAGCAACATCAGGAAGAAGATGTGAAAAAAAAGGATGATTACATTAAAGGCTGCTGAAAAAGAAATAAGCAGCAGTGAAGAAGATGAAGACGGCGATGATACCGCTCTCCTTGCAAGAAAGTTTAAGAATTTATGCAAAGAAGAAGGCCATTTCACAAAAGAAAAATAGGTGTCAAGTTGGAAAGAGATAAAGAAATAGATAAAGAAAAAGAAAGATCCCTTGATTTGCTATGAATGTAAAAAGCCTGAACATTTCATATCCGAATGTCCTCAACTCAAGAAGGGATATAGAAAGAAAAATAAAGCTTATGTTGCAACTTGGAGCGACAGTAAGAATCTTCATCTGATGATGAACAACAAGAAGTTGCCAACATGTCTTACGGCAAATGAAGAAGAAGAGGTAAATTTTAAAACCCCCATGTATGACTTTACATTTGATGAACTTTATGACGCTTTCAATGAATTGATGAATGCTTTTAAAATCTTGAGAACCAAGAACAAGGTTTTAAAAATAGAAAATCTAAGTCTTCACAAAAGAAAAATAAATTTGTTATTGAAGTTGAAAAGATAAAATATGAAAAGCAAAATCTAAAAAAGAAAGAGAAATAATTTCTACTAAAAATCTGAATTTAAAAAATGAACTTGAAAAATACAAGAGCAATGTTGACAAATTTACATATAGCTCGAAAAGACTAAATTTACTTTTAAGTAATCAAAGAGCTGTTTTTGATAAGGCTGGTTTGGGTTACAAACCACATAAGAAATAAAAATTTGTTAATAATTTCTTTGTAAAGAAATCGATTGAAAAAGATATTTTTTGTTTTCTTTATGGCAAGAAAGGACATAAATCTTATGTTTGCAATCATAAATATTACATATGAATGCTAGTTATAAAGTAATATGATTTGGGTTCCAAAAGGAACTATGTTTGATGCTACTAACCATGAAGGACCCAAGAAGGCTTGGGTATCTAAACATAAGATATGATTGCTTTGCAGGCATGTCTTGCAACCAAAGGATTGAAAAAAAATGATATCTTGATAGCGGCTGCTCAAGACACATGGCGGGTGATAAAGATTAATTCATCATTCTTGAAGCTAAAAGAGGTGAAGTGGTGACCTTTGGAGATAATGGTCAAGGTCACATCATGGGCATTGATAAAATTCAAATCATTCCATCTACTTTCATTAAAAATATTTTATATGTAGATAGATTAAAATATAATTTGATTAGCATTAGTCAATTATGCATAAAGGTTTCAAAGTTTTCTTTGAAGCATCTATCTGCATAGTTTCGAATCCCATTGACAATAGTATTATATTTGTTGAAAATAGAAAGGGAAATATATACTTAATTGACTTGGATAATTTATCTACAAGTAACCATTGCCTAATTGCTGATAATGCTAAGGTAAATGAGATTGGATGGCTATGGCATCATAGATTGGGACACGTAAGCACATACTTGATTTTAAAATTGCTTATAATGGATTTGGTCAAAGGTCTTCTAAAATTAGATTTTGAAAATAATAAAGTTTGTGATGCATGTCAATTTGAAAAACAAACTAAGAATTCTTTCAAATCTAAAAATATTGCTTCCACTTCTAGGCCACTTGAGCTACTATACATGGATCTTTTCGGACCTACTAGAACCACTAGTTTAGGAGGAAAGAAATATGGTCTTATGATAGTAGATAATTACTTTAGATTCACTTGGGTATTATTTTTAGTTCATAAAGATGAGACTTTCTTAATATTTTTAAAATTCTTTAAGAAAGTCACAAATGAGAAAATACTACCATAGTATCTTTTAGAAGTGATCATGAGATTGAATTTAAAAATTATTTATTTAAAGATGTTTGCATTAAAAACGATATCCATCATAATTTTTTAGTACCTAGGATACCTCAACAAAATGGGATGGTAAAAAAAAATAGGACTCTAAAAGACATGGCCCATACCATGCTATGTGAAAGCCAACTCCCAAAATATTTTGGGTGGAAGCTATAAACATAGCATATTACATCCTAATAGAGCCTTGATTAGACCAATCCTTAAGAAAACTTCCTATGAACTATGACATGATAGAAAACCCAATATTAGCTACTTTTATGCATTTGGTTGTAAATGTTTCATTCGTAATAATGGAAAAGATAATCTAGAAAAGTTTGATACTTTCATAATAATGAAAAAGATAATCTAGGAAAGTTTGATGCTAAGTCAGATAAAGGTATTTTCTTAGGTTATTCTACATCTAGTAAGGCATATAGAGTGTTCAATAAGAAGTTTTTGATTGTAGAAGAATCAATTCATGTAGTATTTAATGAGACTTTAGCATCAAGTTTTGAAAAGAAAGATGATGAGAAAGATACTTATATACTTGAAAGAGATTTTAAAAAATTGAATGTTGATGTATCTTCAGATCATGAACCTGAAGCTAAAGATGATGACTCACCTAAGGATGATGGTATTGATACTACTCGTAATAATATAGATCTACCTAGAGATTGAAGATATGCATATGGTCATCCAAAGGACCTAATCATAGGTGACCTATCTTAAGAAGTAAGAACTAGATTATTCATGAGAAATATCAATAATCATCTTGCATTTATATCTCATATAAAGCCCAAAATAATTAAGAAAGCTGAAAAGGACAATTATTGGAAGTTAGCCATGCAAGAGAAATTGAATAAGTTTACTAAGAATAAGGTATGGACCTTAGTTGATAGACCTAAAGATTATCCAGTTATAGGATCCAAATGGATATTTAGAAATAAGTTAGATGAAGATGGTATTATTATTAGAAATAAGGCTAGATTAGTTGCAAAGGGATATAATCATGAAGAATGTATTGATTTTGATAAAACCTTTGCACCTGTTGCTAGATTAGAAGCCATAAGGTTACTACTTGTATTTGCATGTTGCATGAACATTAATTTATTTAGATAAATATAAAAAGTATATTTTTAAATGGTTTTATAAACGAGAAAGTTTATGTTAAACAATCATCTGGTTTTGAGGATCATAAATTTTCAAATCATGTTTTTAAATTACACAAAGCACTTTATGGTTTAAAGCAAGCACCTAGAGCTTGGTATGATAGACTCAGTAAATTTCTGATTAAAAATAATTTTTCTAGAGGTAATGTTGATAAAATCCTATTTTTGAAAAGAAAAGAGAAAGATTTATTAGTGGTTTAAATTTATGTTGATGATATAGTATTTGGTGCTACTAACAATCTTTTTTATCAAGATTTTGCAAAGTTAATGCAGGAAGAATTTCAAATGAGCATGATGGAGAATTAAATTTCTTCCTTGGACTTCAAATCAAACAAAAAAGAGAGAAAATTTTCATTAACCAAATGAAATATACAAAGAAAATTCTTAAGAAGTTTAGAATGAAAGTTGTTAAACCTCTTGGCACACCAATGAGTTTTTCATGCAAACTCGATAAAGATAAGGATAGTAAGAAAGTAGATCAAAAGCTTTATAGAGGTATGATTGGTTCTTTACTTTACTTATCAGCTAGTAGACCTGATATCATGTTTGCTGTATATTTATGTGCTAGATATCAATCTGATCATAGAGAATCTCACCTAATTACTGTAAAAAAAAATTTAGATACTTAAGTGAAACTAAAAATGTAGGCTTATGGTACTCTAGTGACTCAATATTTAATCTAATTGCATATTCTGACTCTGATTTTGTTGGTTGTAAACTAAATAAAAAAGTACAAGTGGTGCATGCCTATTCTTAGGCAGAAACTTAATCTCTTGGTTTAGCAAAAAGCAAAATTTAGTTGCATTATCAACTGCTGAAGCTGAATATATTGCAGCTGAAAGTTGCTATGCTCAAATCCTTTGGATTAAGTGATAACTTGAAGATTATGGTATTACACTTGATAAAATTTGAATTAGATGTGACAACACTAGTGCAATAAATTTGACTAAGAACCCTATTCAACATTCAAGAACCAAACATATAGAGATAAGATATCATTTCATTAGAGAACATATTGCTAATAATGATGTTTCTCTTGATTATGTGTGTACTAATGAACAGTTAGCTGATATATTTATAAAACCCTTAAGTGAAGTGAAATTTTATTATCTTAGAGGAGAATTAGGAGTTTGTGATCCATTAGAATAGTTTTGAAACCCCTAAGAATGATTATCTAGATTTTAATCCATTTCCTTAAAAATCTTCTTATGTTTGTAAGGAAAATTATCTAGATGCTTGATTCCTTGATCAATCTTGCTTTAAGAAAAAATTATCTAGAGTTTGATGCTTAATTTGATAAGTTTCTGATTCTTTGAAACTCTCACTTTTCCACTGAAACTATTGTGGAGCCAACTCTATTGGAGTTGGAGTCGACTATAATTATTTGAACTCTCTGTCTGCTCATTAGAGTCGACTTTAGCTACTGTCGGAGCCGACTCTATTTTAGGTGCTGACTGTGTTAGTGATTTAGAGCCACAAGCTCACTTTGCGGGAGCTAACTCTAAATGGTTCTTATTTGATATATTTAGGGCAGAGCCGACTCTTCTCCAAACCAAATCGACTCCAAATCCTTCCAAATTTCTCTCCACTTCCCTCAAATTTTCAAAGACTCTTGATTCTCATCACCTTTGATCTCAATGGCCCCCAAACACCGTGCATCCGCCATTGGTGTCTCCGTCATGATCGGGAGACATTCTGTGCGACGTCCGGTGAGGTAACCTTCACCTAGCTCTCCATCAACTTCTTCCTCCTTAACTCCAAGTACAATTCCTATCTCTCCTTCTCCACAAGTTGATTTGTTGGCTGGAAAGGCGATAACTATGGGAAGAAAGGTAGATTTCGATTTCTTTAACTCTGAGAGCTTTCTATTGGGAAACAATTGATAGATATGGGCTCGAAAAGGGTCTGCTCACTTGATGTCCCCACTTATCCTGCCTTGGTAAGATATTTCTATAATAATATAAGTAGAGTGGATGATGGACTTGTTAGCTATGTGAGAGGTAACTGAGTCCACATTACTTTAGAAATTTTAGGCAATCTTTTGAAAATTTTGGTTGTTGGCATGACTGCTACATCACACAGTGATAGAGGTGAAGCCTTATCGAGGATATTAGGAAGGAAAGTCACTTATTTTGAAGAAGTAAAGGCAAATCAGTTGTCTTTGGAATTAAGGCTATTACACAATATTTGTAGCAGAATTTTGTTTCCAAAGATTGGCAGATTCGAATATATCTGAGAGGAATGTTGTGGTTATAGACTGTGTTATCACTGGACAACCCATTAACCTTGCTGGTATGATGATTGGGTATATGGTTGAGGTTGAAATTAAGAAAAGGTTCACCCTGCCTTATGGAATGATTTTGACCTTGATCTTTCGAAGCCAAGGAGTTAACATTTTAGAGAATGAGCCACATAAGAAGCTGAGGCATATGAATTATTATAATGTTGCTACTTTTCACTGTATGGGATTTAAGAAACTAAATGGTCAGTGGCAGAGGAGAGGACAAAATGTTATGACCGAGCATGTAAGAGAAGAAAGAGCTGCAGAGACTGATATTGATTTTGTTGAAGAGGTCCCTAGACCTTCAGTAGCTGAACCTTCTGCTCCTGGCTCTTCTTTTGCTCACTCTAGACCAAGTACTTCAGCACCTCCACCGGCACTGACAATGACTACTACATCCTTCCCTAGTTTTCCTGGCTTTTCTGATATGCAAATTGAGTAGCTCAAGGTTTTGATGTCTGAGCAAGAAGCAAAGAATCAAAGATAATTTTAGAGATCAGCTTCTTGGGCTTAAGCAGTTGAAAGAAAAAGTTGTTAGAATTGAAAGTTTAATTGATAATTCTTCCGATACCTTGAAGACTGAGCTTTAGAATATTTTTAACAAAATCAAAGGTATTGTGATGACTCAGATGTTTATTCAAAATGCAATGCAAAACTTCAGGGAAAGATTGTTTCAGCTACTTCCACTCTCAAAAATTTATTAAATTAGTTTTTGAAAACTCAAAAAAAGGAATGGGAGAGATTCTGGAAGAATTGAAAAGGTATTGTGATGACTCAGATGTTTATTCAAAATGCAATGCAAAACTTCTGGGAAAATTGTTTCAGCTACTTCCACTCTCAAAAAGTTATTAAATCAGTTTCTGAAAACTCAAAAGAAAGGAATGGGAGAGATTCTGGAAGAATTGAAAAGAATTTTAATGATCAGTTTAGCATGAACACTTCCTACTCTTTCCTGCTGTCCCAAACCAAGCCAAGCCAGTTCATCAAAACCAAATCAAATCCAATCCAATCAATCTTAGATTATTTTTAGATTTTAGGATTTCGTACAGTACTTAGATATTTGCTTTAAAGTTATTTTGTTGCTTTTGATACTTAGCTTGTACTTAGGACTTTACTTCAAATGTTATGTTTATTTCACACTTCGTTTCACACTTTGTTTGTGCTTGATCCTTTGTAATCATGGTATCAGTTTATAGAATGTATGCAATGTTTTGACTTAATGAATTCAGCTTTGATCTTTACAAAATGAATGAATATTGTGATGTTTGATTCTTATTTTGAGTGATTTGTATCCCATTTTGAGTAAGGAATACCCTATGCTTTCTTAACCTTTTTGTTGATAACAAAAAAGGGAAAGAGAAAGTTGTATATGCATCGATTTTAATGGACTTTAAGTTATATGCACATATATAGGGGGAGCTATCTTACTCAAGGGGAGCCTATTCGAATCTTATTTGAGTTGATAAGAGCTTAATTGTATTGATAACTTGAAGTAAGTCTTGAAATTAGTAAAGCATGAATCATTGTTGATTTATTGAAATAAAGTTGCTAAAATTATGATTATTATCACCTTGATTAAAGAAATTACTTATTTGCTACTTATGCTTTAATGGTTATGCATATACTCAATGTTTTTGTCATCATCAAAAAGAAAGAGATTGTTGACCCAATTATTGATTTTGATGTATAACAAAAACCATATGAGTATATCTCTTATGATACTAATGATTTTGATTAAGTATTTTAGGAATTTAAAATGTTTAATTATTCAAAATCCAAGGAAAATTGAGTTTGGATCCAATTTAGTCTTAAGTGTCAAGTTTCAGATATTAGAGCCAACTCTAGAAAGATTAGAGCCAACTCTGGAGCGTATCAGAACAGTTTGCCACCTTCGGCACTGATTAGAGCCGACTTCCGTATTTATTAGAGCCAACTCTAACATGAGAATAGTGAACCTCTTTTCTACATCAAATTAGAGCCGACTCCTGCAGAGATTAGAGCCAACTCTAATTTAAAAACAGAGACTATATTTTTCGAAAAAAATTAGAGCCAACTCCCGCATTGGTTAGAGCTGACTCCTGCACGCGATGTGTCAACCCTATGGAAAGTTAGAGCCGACTCCACGATGGATGGACTTTACCGTTCTGAGCATCCCGACTTAGAGCCAACTTTAATATGTCAAAGGAAAATTTTAGACGTGTCAGAAATGACTCCAACAGCTATCTTTTCTTCAATGTATTTTAACAGACCTTTTCTCTTTCGTGCTAAACTCATCCACAAGTACAATTAATGGCTAGTTTCTATCAAAATGTGGATTAAGAGGAGATTATAAAAGGGAGATTTTTACCATTTGAAAAGGAGAGGAAAAACAAGAATAGAGAAGAGAAATATCAAGAGAAAAAGCTCGGATTTGAAATCTCAAGTGTTCGAAAAAGAGTTTAGAGAAATCTAAAGCATTCAAAAGGCAACTTTGAAGGATTTGCATCAAATCAAAAAGAGAAGCCAAGAGCTCTAGTTCTTCAACATCCTCTACATCAGCAAATCTTTCAAAGCTTCAGTTCTATCTTAAGGAAGATCATCCAAGAGGAAAAGAAGAAAAGCTCAACTTTAGAAATCTTCTAAATCAGGCTCATCTATTTCTATCTCATTTATATTGTTTATTTGCTCATTTGAGGAGCTTTCTATCTGTTATAACTTTACTACTATTCCAGTTGATTGGTGATTCAATCAGGTGATTGAATCAGGAAGGTAGATTAGCCTCGGGTAACCTAGGTTAGCTTGTGATAGGTTGTGTGCTGGTAAGCCCGTAAAAACTGGCTGGGTTCGTTTGATCCCGTTGTTAAAACAAGTTTGGGTTGTAAGCTTATAAAACAACTCGGCTGTAATCAGGGTGATTATAGTATGGACCCAAGAGTTGTTTGGAGTGGATGTAGGTGTAGCTAACACTGAAGCACTATAAATCTTTGTGTTTGTCATGCTTGTCTCTTCTTCTCTCTACTCTATCTTTATATTCTGCTTTGCATTCTTAGCATCACACTTATTGCATACTTTCTTGTGCACTATCAATTGTAAAATTATTTTTAAGCACCAAAATTTTTAAGAACCCAATTCACCCTCCCCCCTCTTGGGTTGCCATCTGGGCCAATAGACCTGGCCAATTAATTTGGTATTTAAGGAAAGCAATGGGGGAACCCCCACTGACCTTACCCTTACCTGGCCAATTGCTAGTTAGTATCTGACTTCGAAGATTCAAAGGCAACCTTGGCAGTTAGGAGCTATCTAGATATAAGGTAACCCTAGGATAGAGAGTCCAGTGCTTGATAACTTATTTTCCTAACAGAAACTTTAACCTAATTAAGATACTTTTCTCTATCGTTTCTAGATCTAGGATTCCTTAGGTTTTCATCTTTAACTTCTTCTTTCTCTTTCTTTCCTCTTTTTCTCTCTCTCTCTATATAACATAAAAAAAAAAATTGCAACTTAGTAAAGGAAGTCCGATCAAGTAGTAAGGATAGATCTAGACCCTACCCTTAACCAAGAAAAAGTAACTATGGAGGAATTAGGACATCCCCTTAGCCTAAGAGAATACTGTTACCCAATTGGATCTGCCCAACCATCATGCATTCAACTATCCTAAACAAATGTAATCAGTTTTGAGATTAAGCCTCAGATTATCAACATGCTCCCTAAATTCACACGAATTGAGGATGCTTACATTTTTATTAGAAAATTTGAAGAAGTATGTGATATTATGAGAATGCATGAACTTTTAGAAGATGATGTAAAACTTAGGCTAATTAACTTTGCCCTTAAGGAAAATGCCAAAAAGTGGCTATATAGTTTACCTACTCAGTCAATCTTAACCTGGAAAGGTTTTGTTAAAGCATTCTTGAGAAAATTCTTTCCACATCATAAAATAGCCAAGTTGAGAAACGAAATTGCCTAATTTCATCAATTAGGGGAGAGCCTTTCTGGAAGTATCTAGACCGATTTAAGAATCTATTAAGCCAATATTCATACCATGGGATAGAGACTTGGAGGTTATATCAAACCTTCTATGAAGGTCTAAACCTAAACTCTAGAACTATGCTCGAGTCGATGTGTCATGGCGACTTTATGCAGAAACTACCCAATGAAGCCTGGCAATTTCTAGAAGATTTAGCAGAAAAGAGCTTACAATGGGAAGAAACTAAGGAATCTGAACTCACACCATCAAAAGGTGGTATGCACCAATGCTCTCCATCTATAGCTGAAGAAGCTAAGATGCATCTCAGATTCGTAGGATAGAAGCATTGAAACTTAAGGGACAGGCTCTGAAAAATCATGTAAACCAAGTAGCTGCACCTATCTGCACTGGATATAATGAGTAGGACATATAGTAGAAGAGTGCCCCCACTTGATGACCCAAACTAAAAATAGTTGTGCATAGATGAATGTAACCTATCAAAGAACAACCAGCAATCCTTATGCACCAACCTACAACCTAGGGTGGAGGAACCATCCAACTTTGCCTGGTCACAAGGTCCTAGTGCAGGTGGTTTCAACTTCAACCAACCTAACCTAAGGCCCAATTTTATAGAAAATAACCCACTAGTCAATGAGAATGAAAAGAGGTATAGTTCCCTAGACAAGGCCCTGAAGACCCTGGTTAAATCCCAAGTTGACACTTATGCCATGATAAATAGCACCAATGCCACCCTGAATAACTTTATACAAAACATAGGGTAACAACTATCCACTAATACTCAGGCCATAACTCATTTGGAAATGCAGGTAGACCAATTAGCCACAACCATAAGTGAAAGAGAATGGGGTAAGCTACCGAGTCAACCGAAGCTAACGCTAGGAACCTAAACATCCAAGGATCAAACCAAGGAGCTCAGATTAACCAATTAAGTGTCATTCATACATTAAGATCTGGAAAACAAATGGATAACCAGAAGGGTATATATAAAGAAGAAGAATTAGAAGCCTCACCATTTGATCAACTTATTGAGCTAGGTCAGCCAGAAACACCTGAGGCATCAAAGTCTAATGTAATGCCCAACCCACCAACTGAGCCCATGCCAGAAGAAGATGAACCAAAAATTAAGATTGTAACACCATTCCCAAATAGACTTAAGCCCAATCAAAATTCAGCCCAATTAGATAAAATTTTAGAGGTCTTTAGGCAAGTTAAAGTGAACATCCCTTTACTAGACGTGATCCAACAGGTCCCAGCATATGCCAAATTTCTTAGGAATCTATGTACCAAAAAGAAGACCATAAATGTGTCCAAGAGAGCCTTTTTGGCAGCCAGTGTGAGCTTTTATCTATCAAACCACATGCCAGTAAAATACAAAGATCCAGGGTCACCTACTATTTTATGCATTGTGGGGAACACCCTCATAAATAGGGCTTTATTAGACTTAGGGGTGAGTGTTAATATATTGCCATACTCTGTATATGAGCAATTAGGGTTGGGAGAACTAAAGCCTACGGGAATGATCTTACAACTAGCAGATCGCTCTTTGAAAGTACCCAGGAAAATAATAGAGGATGTGTTAATCAAAGTTAGTGACTTTATCTATTCGATGGACTTTGTGATTTTAGAAACTGAGCCGGTGACAAACCCAAAGAGCCACATCCCAATGATTTTAAGTAGACCTTTTTTGGCTACAACTAATGCCCTAATTAATTATCGAAATGGATTAATGAAACTTTCCTTTGGAAATATGTTAATTGATCTTAATATTTCAATCTTATCATTACACATCAAACAAATGACTCAAATTATATTCAGGATACTGTTTATGATCCAATTGACCTTAGTGACGAAGAGCTTGACCTAAAAATCTGCATGAACCAAGATGGGGAGCAAATTAATGAGGTTGCTACAATTGATAAAAAATCAAGATGAAACCTCCAATTGAACCACTAGAGAAAGTACTTGAACCATTACCCAAACCATCAATAGAGGAAGCACCCAAATTAGAGCTGAAACTACTTCCCAAGCACCTCAAATATGCATACCTAGGTCCATCAAAAACCCTACCTATGATTATTTCAGTCGACCTAGACTTCTCACAAGAAGGGAAACTACTGAATGTCCTAAGAAAAAATAAAGAAGCATTAGGATGGACCATGGCTGACATAAAAGGAGATTAGCCCCTCAATCGTTCAACATAGGATTCACTTAGGGGAAGAAGGCAAGCCTACAAGAGAATCCCAAAGGAGACTTAACCTAGCCATGAAGAAAGTAGTAAGAAAAGTGATCATCAAACTCCTTGACAATGTATAATTTATCTTATTTCAAATAGTGCTTGGGTAAGTCCTGTGCAAGTGGTGCCTAAGAAGTCAGGAGTCACTATGATACAAAATGACAACAATAAGTTAGTCCATACAAGAATCAAACAGGATGGAGGGTGTTCATCGATTATAGAAAATTAAATGATGCCACTAAGAAGGACCACTTTCCTTTGCCCTTTATAGACCAAATGTTAGAACAATTAGCAGGACATGACTTTTACTATTTTCTAGATAGATACTCTAGTTATAATCAAATTGCAATAGCCCTAGAGGATCAAGAGAAGACAACATTTACTTGTCCATATGAACCTTTGCATATCGACGTATGCCCTTTGGCTTGTGTAATGCATCATCTACCTTTCAAAGGTGCATGATTAGTATTTTTTCTGATATGATAGAATGATTTCTTAAGATTTTCATGGATGACTTTTTCATTTTTAGGTCTACTTTTTTTGAATGCCTATATCACCTTAGACTGATCTTAGAAAGATGCAAGAAAAAGCATCTAGCATTAAATTGAAGAAGTGTCAATTTATGGTGAAGGTGTTGTCCTTGGCCATGTAATTTTAAATAGAGGTATAGAAGTAGACAAAATCAAAATAGATTTGATTATAAATCTTCCTCCACCTAAATCAGTCAAAGAAATAAGATCATTCCTTGAACATATGGGATTTTATAAAAGATTTATCAAGAATTTTAGCATACTGGCTCGACCATTGACTAACCTATTAGCCAAAGAAGTCAAATTTAACTTCACATATGAATGTCTTAAGTCATTTGAATATTTAAAGAGAGAATTAACCTTAGCATTAATCGTTCACCCACCTGTATAGACTCAACCTTTTGAGCTAATGTGTGACGTATCCGATCATGCCATAGGAGCGGTCTTAGGGCAAAGGATTGATAAGTTACTTCAAGTAATCTACTATGCTAGTAAGACCTTGAATGATGCATAGCTCAACTATTCTACTACTGAAAAAAAAAAAATTAGTTGTGATATTTGCACTAGAAAAATTTAGGTCTTACTTAGTGGGGTCCTATGTAGTCATCTATACTGATCACTTTGCCATCAGACATCTTCTTTTAAAGAAGGATGCCAAAGCACGCTTAATTAGATGGATCTTGCTCTTATAAGAATTTGACCTAGAGATCAGAGATAAAAAAATATTGAAAACGTAGTGGTCGATCATTTATCTAGGTTAGCGATCACATCTATTGAAGAACTACCTATCAATGAGTCCTTTTCTGATAGATAACTTATGTCAGCCACCATGGAACTATGGTACGCTGATATAGCCAATTACTTAGCCACTGGTCAGATTTTGATATACTAGAATGCTCAGGACAGGAATCGATTTCTTTTTCAAGTAAAATACTTTATTTGGGATGACCCATATCTATTTAAACAATGTCCTAACCTGATTATTAGAAGATGCATCCCAGATTAAGAAGTTAGGAGCATTTTATTCTTTTGCCATGACCAAGCTTGTGGTGGTCATTTTGGAGCTAAAAAGATAGCGGCAAAGGTGCTCCAATGTGGATTCAACTGGCCTAACCTATTCAAAAATGCTTATGAATATTGTAAAAGTTGTGTTAGGTGCCAGAATATAGGCCAGATCATAAAGAGAGATATCATGCCTATGAATTCAATATTAATTGTAGAGATTTTTGATGTATGAGGAATTGACTTTATGTGACCATTTTCAAAATCTTTTGGAAACGAATATATTGTAATAGCCGTAGATTACGTATCCAAGTGGATAGAGGCAATACCTTGTAGAACTAATGACAGCAAAATTATTGTAAAATTTCTTAAGGAGCACATCCTCTCCCACTTTGGTATTCCAAAGGCTATCATCAGTGATCGTGGAACACGCTTTTGCAATAAATCCTTTGCATCACTAATGAGAAAGTATAACATCACTCATAAGATGGCCACACCTTATCATACATAAACAAGTGGGCAAGTAAAAGTTTCTAATCGACAAATCAAACAAATCCTAGAGAAGACCGTGAGTTCTAACAGAAAAGATTGGTCAGTGAAGCTAGTGGATGCACTTTGGACATATCGCACTGCTTTCAAGACCAATTTAGGAATGTCTTCTTATAGGCTTGTATTTGATAAAGCATGTCACTTGCCAGTAGAATTAGAATATAGAGCAATATGGGCCATAAAATAATTAAACATGAATTTGGATGCAGTCAAAGACCAGAAAAAATTACAGGTGGATGAACTTAAGGAAATTAGAAACGAAGCATATGAGAATGCAAAAATTTATAAAGAGAAAACCAAAACCTTCCACGACGAAGCTATCTTTAGAAAATTATTTACTCATGGGCAAAAAGCTCTCTTATACAATTCAAAGCTTCACCTATTCCCAGAAAAATTAAGATTTAGATGGATTGGCCCATACATAGTGAAAGAAGTCTTCCCATATGAAGCGACAGAAATTGAAAATCCAAGTAATGGTGCTATCTTCAAAGTTAATGGACAACGCTTAAAACCATTCCTAGAATTATCCATTGAAAAATTTGAAAAGATTATGATCCTATATGAACCAGAGTAAGCCATGATGTCTAGCTGAAGACGTTAAACTTAGGGCTTTTTGGGAGGTAACCCAAAATTTTATTTTTTGATATTTATTTTAGTGATTCTTATTTTTAGAAATAAAAAACTACTCCACACGGTCACTCATAATATTACACGAGGCATGTCTCATCCAAATGGTATTTCTTTTTATTTTATTCTTTCTTACTCTATTGGGAACAATGAGAATTGAGTTGGGGGATAAGAAAAACCTTTTTGAAAACATCTTGATATTTTTTAAAAATTTTAAAATTTTAAAATTTTTTATAAATCATGTGCCATGAAAAAAATTTTGAGTAAAAACGACTAGGAAAAGGTAATAGAGTTAGAAAGTATTAGCTAATTACTGTAGCGAGCTAAGAAGTAGACTAGCTGATCAGACTTTTAGCAGCCTACTTAAGTCATTTAATGGCTATTAACACTTTCATTACATATGCACACTAATAAGGTAAACTAGGTATTAATTAGTTGTAAGGTCAATTAGAGAATCAATTATTACTGAAACTTGATAATTGATATACATCCGAATGATAGAAATTTGAATTTAAGAAAAGAGCTATTTGCCTGATAAAAAAATAAAAAAATATATATGTATAAAAAAAAAAAAAAAACAAGTCTAAATATTAGTTTTTCATCGAGTAACCAGGCACCTTCGCCTAAGTAAGCGTTATTGTTCACGTCAAAAAGTCGACAGTGTGAAGATATATATGTATGTATGTATGTATGTATAAAGCGGTGTTAAAGCTATCTCAGGTCATGTGCTTAATTTGAGGGTGTACAAAAAATTGATCAAAGTAAGTGATAAGCGAAGATACCATTGTTCCTTACAAGCTGGTACCAAAATGTTAAGTTAGCCATCACAAACACAAGTATTGCAATCTATAAATGAACTCTAAGAAAGCTTCTTATAGTTCTGACTGTAAAATTTACTTCAAAAACTCAATACTTAGTTAGTGATATTAGCTAGCTTCTTTCAACCTTAAGCCTAGATTTAATTTTGTAAAAGATAATCTTAGTGGAACATGATTTTATTTTAATTACATTGCTAAGGGACTAGCAATGATTAAGTTAGGGGATGTGATAAGTTTCTTTATTATCCTAATTTAATCATTAAAATAAATATTAAATACTTTAAATGTATTAAGAATTAATACTTTTTATGGATGTTTGCCGAAAAGGAATCTATAGATGAAAAGAACTTGATTTTTGAGTCTAACGATGCACACGCACTCAAATCAGGACTCGGTTTGCCTAAAAAGGAAGAAAGAGATGATCTCGCATGATTTTCGGTGCAAGCTAAGGCAGGTGATGTTGAATGAATGGTTGAAGAATTTTTTCATGATATTTGAATGATCTTGAGCCCGATTGACTCCAACTTTACTAGGAGAAGCCCTAAATAAGCCTATAAAAGAAAGACCTCATGCATTAGTCAAGGAAAAGGAGTTTTCTTCAAAGTTCTTTTTATTTTTCTTTTATTTAGATCATTGTATTGAGGCTTGAAAAAGGAAAATTATGGAGAGAATGCTGGCGACAGCAATGCGTGGCTAGATTTCTTTAACTTGAAATGATGATAAAGCCTGTAACTAGGTTCTATCTTTCTTTTTGTTTTTATTTTTATATAATAAAAATTATGCTCTTCTTTCATATATCTTTTGAGTTATTTTTCTGATCAAGGTTTTGATCTAGCATACATGATTTATACCCTCTATCGACGTGCCATGATTTCAGGATACAGTATGTGCCTAAGAGAGATAGATCGTAGTATGGTAATTTAGACCTCTAATTTTGCATATAATTAGATAGTTTATACTCTAAGCGGACATGCCGTGATCTACTAATATGGCCCATGCCTGACAAAAGTTAAATTATTCTAATCCTAAATTTGCAAAAATTATTGTTATTGCAACATAAAGAAAAGAAGATAAAACTTTTTCGCATGATGAATTCGGATTCCTAAGTTGCTTTTCCTATTGTTTTGATTTTATTAGTTAATTAATTATTATCTTTTAATAACCACTACTCTTACATTAATCCTCTACAAATAATTTTATTTTATTTATAAAATAATTACACTTGATCCTCGAGGGTACGATTTGATTTATCACTAGCTATAATAGTGAGTAAGTTTTATTTTTGACTGCCAACGATAGTGATCATCAATCTAACTCTTAAAATCTGGATATGTCCTCCTTAGAGCTCCCTTCATGGGAGATGGAATTAGGAAGATAATATATACAAGTTCTAGAAGTTGTAGGTCGAGATGGTTTCCAATTTGCCTTTTCCAGTTTGCCTTTTATCAGATGCTCGATATCTAGAATGATCTACTTGCCATATTCTCCAACTCCTCCAAAGAATAATGTCAGATACCACAAGGCCAAATTATCTTTCCATCACCCTACTTAATTCCTAAAAAAGAATTGCAAGGCTATACAAGACTATTCGTTCAGGTGACTTCATTCATTCATGATATTATCAAAATAATCTCTGAAGTGCTCGCCACAAGGCTAAAAGGCCATCACCATTTGTTTTCCTTCATCGCATGTTAATAGGGGATAGTTTTATCTTCACGTGAAAGTAATGTCATGAAAAGAAGGTATCTATCTATAAAGTATATTTGGTGCTTTCCATTCGCATTGCTTGAAAAGAAGAGGTTTACAATCTGATGGTGTTTCAATCTAGCTTCAGTCTTTTACTAATTATGCTGAAGGATCCCATCATTTACTTTTTATAGATTACTAAATTTTAAATCATTTTATTTTTAAAAATAAATAATTTGATTCCATAAATACTCTGTTGGATTTAATAAAATTATCAAGTATTTAGTATACCATGTAAATGAAATATCTTCCTATATGGAATGCCAGTAATATTCTTAAAAACATTTTTTGTATAATGTATGAATATAAAACCTATAATTTTAATATTTAAAGTATGAAATTATCAATTTTAAGGATGTCAAATTAAGTGATTCTATTATCAAACTGATTGATTTTATTATCATATTAAGATCACTAGTGATATTTCAAATATCACCCCATATCATATACCACCTTAAGGCTAGAAGTGGAATTGGACTAGCCATGACTCATTAGACTAGATCATAGGTTAGGCTTAAGCTAATTCAAATTGGATTCAGGCTTAAAGCTAGAGCTCAAAAAAAATTTAGGCCAAACTCAAGTTGTTACTTGGCACAGCTTAGATTCGGCCCAAAGCTCAAGCCTAGATCAAGATTAAAGCATTAGCCCTTAATCAAGTCTAAATTTAACCTAAATCCAATCCTAATATTTTCAAATGTGGTGCACTTTTTAAATTTAATATTAAATTTTCTATCACCTACATAAAATAGCTAGCAATATTTCTTGAGTAATTAGGTGCAATTACTTTAAATATTGCTTGTTTTTGCATAAGCACTTAAAAACTAAAAATTAACCCTATTAACTTAGTTTTTAATCCAAATGAGTTGCCATGAATTACTTCAATTAGGTTTCGAGATAAACCCAAGCCTAGGCTTGGATCAGGCTCAGGCTTAGATTCTTACAAGATTTCCAAACCAAAGCCTAGCCCAAAGCTTGAAAAAAAATTCAAACTAGGCTCGGGCTGAGGCGTGGTTTAGTCCACTTTCAGTAGTATAGGCATCTTCAAAACTTAGGCTTGCCAAGTCACTAGAAAGCATGCTGCAATAGTATTTTTAGTTTTCTATTTTTATTTCAATTTTGTTGAGTTAGATTTAGAGATGATAATGAAGAAGATTTCGAATGGAAGGTACATTCTCTATTCTCATCCCCATCTCGCCCCCCACCCTCACCCTCACCCTCATTCCTACTCCCATCCTTAAATAGAAAATTATTTTTCATCCTTCCCTACCCTCATGGTTTTTCATTCCTACAACGAATCCCTAATCTCTTTTTTTTTTTTCAAAATTGACTATCAATATTGGATCCAATTTTATTATTAAAAAGTTTTGGAGTCTAAAATCTATTCTAAATTAAAGGAATTTTAAATTATATTAAAAAAATTCAAATTTAAAAGCCTAAAGCCAACAACTAGAGTAGAATATGAGACTCAAATTTGTATATATCATTTGGAGAAAATAATCAAGTTTTGGGGATGAGTTTAGGGATGGAAATCCTAGATTTTGTTCTCATTCTCGAATCCGATGGGTTTTTTATAGATTCTCCCGAACCCACCTGATGACGCCAAATCACCGGCCTCGAACGTGCGATCACCTCCTCCAGCGAGCTCCTCGCGCCTGCAAGCAAGTCCCGGGGGCCAGAGATTCTGGCGGGGACCCTTCGACGCTCAAGTCAATGGTCTGGGCATCAGCCGTGAGCTTGACGAAGCTCGAAAGAGAAAAAGAGAGAGAGAGGCCCCTAGAGAAGAGCCTTCACTCTGAGCGTTTAGGGGTGTCATAAGCGTGTTACCTGGTCGAGGTCCCTCTTACCCTTTTTATCGATGCCTGGAATCCGTCGGCTTGGGACGTGATATCTTGTCAGAGCATTAATTGATGGCAGTACGGTGGAGCTTACCTCCATGTGCCGTGTCGCGCTGCGGGCCGCGTCCTGTCAGAGTTGGTGGTTGCAGGGCATGGACGATCGTTACGGCACTTGCCAGGCGGGTCTCCCCTTTTTGGTTGTCTATCCCTCGTAGAGCATTTGATCATAGAGTGCTCGCATGGAATTGTTCATGCCCTTGAATGAGCTTTAGAGAAAGCTGTGGGTGAATACTTATATGGTACTGTTCACCGGCACTGTTCAATGTCCGAGCCTGAAAGGGGTCTCAGGTCTCGGGGTAGGATGTTGTGACCGCACCCCGAGACCGACGGAGGGTCTCGGGGTAGGATGCTGTGACCGCACCTCCGAGACCGATGGGAAGTCTCGGGGTAGGATGCTGTGCCATACCCCGAGACCGACGGAGGGTCTCGGGGTAGGATGCTGGGATGCACCCCGAGACCGACGGGGATCTCGGGGTAGGATGCTGTGACCGCACCACGAGACCGACGGGGGTCTCGGGGTAGGATGTTGAGACCGCACTCCGAGACCGACGGGGGGTCTCGGGGTAGGATGCCGTGCCGCACCCCGAGACCGATGGGGGGTCTCGGGGTAGGATGCTATGGATACGCCCCGAGACCGACGGGTGGTCTCGGGGTAGGATGTTGTGATCGCACCCCGAGACCGACGGGGGGTCTCGGGGTAGGATGTTGAGATCGCACCCCGAGACCAACGGAGGGTCTCGGGGTAGGATGCTGTGAACGCACCCCGAGACCGACGAGGGGTCTCGGAGTAGGATGTTGTGCCGCACCCCGAGACCGACGGGGGGTCTCGGGGTAGGATGCTGTGGATGCACCCTGAGACCGACGGGGGTCTCGGGGTAGGATGTTGTGACCGCACCCCGAGACCGACGGAGGGTCTCGGGGTAGGATGCTGAGACCGCACCCCGAGACCGACGGAGGGTCTCGGGGTAGGATACTGTGAACGCACTCCGAGACCGATGGGGGGTCTCGGGGTAGGATGCTGTGGATGCACCCCGAGACCGACAGGGGGGCTTGGGGTAGGATGTTGTGACCGCACCCCGAGACCGACGGAGGATTTCGGGGTAGGATGTTGAGACCGCACCCCGAGACCGACGGGGGGTCTCGGGGTAGGATGCTGTGAACGCTCCCCGAGACCGACGGGGGGTTTCGGGGTAGGATGTTGTGAATGCACCCCAAGATCGACGGGGGGTCTCGGGGTATGATGCTGTGACCGCACCCCGAGACCGACGGGAGGTCTCGGGGTAGGATGCTGTGACGCACCCCGAGACCGACGGAGGGTCTCAGGATAGGATGCTGTGACGCACCCCGAGACCGACGGGGGGTCTCGGGGTAGGATGTTGTGAACGCACCCCGAGACCGATGGGGGGTCTCGGGGTAGGATGTTATGACCGCACCCCGAGACCGACGGGGGTCTCGGGATAGGATGCTGTGAACGCACCCTGAGATCGACGGGGGGTCTCGGGGTAGGATGCTGTGACCGCATCCCAAGACCGATGGGGGTCTCGGGGTAGGATGTTGTGCCGCACCCCCAGACCGACGAGGGGTCTCGGGGTAGGATGTTGTGCCGCACCCCGAGACCGACGGGGGGTCTTGGGGTAGGATGCTGTGGATGCACCCCGAGACCGATGGGGGGTCTCGGGGTAGGATGTTGTGACCGCACCCCGAGACCGACGGGGGGTCTCGGGGTAGGATGCTGTGGATGCACCCCGAGACCGATGGAGGGTCTCGAGGTAGGATGTTGTGAACGCACCCCGAGACCGACAGAGGGTCTCGGGGTAGGTGTTGTGAACGCACCCCGAGACCGACGGGGGTCTCGGGATAGGTGTTGTGAACGCACCCCGAGACCGACGGAGGGTCTCGGGTAGGATGCTGTGGACACAGAGGTCGAGGTGGGCCGGAGCCGACACCGAGACCGACGCCGAGATGGGAATGGGCCGTGACCGACACGAAGGTCGACGTGGGCCGGAGCCAACGCCGAGACCAACGCCGAGTTGGGAATGGGCCATGACCGACATGGAGGTCGAGGTGGGCCAGAGCCGATGCCGAGACCGACGCTGAGATAGGAATGGGCCGTGACTGACACGGAGGTCGAGGTGGGCCTTGGAGGTCAAGCGGGGCTCTGTTAGCTTCCTTCATGGTTCTCTAACGGCATTGAATCAGCCACATCAGATGCCCCCTCGCCCCTGAAACGAAGCGGGCCTACCCCAGCAAGGCGAAAGGGGCGTTACCTCCCAAGTGGCTGATCTTCGCCTGAAGCAGGGCTTCATGCCTGGCTGGTGCAGGGCTTTGGGTGCCGATGGGTGTCGGGCTTCATGCCTGGCTGGTGCAGGGCTTCAGGTGCCGACGGGTGTCAGGCTTCATGCCTGGCTGGTGCATGGCTTCATGTGCCGATGGGTGTCGGGCTTCATGCCTGACTGGTGCAGGGCTTCAGGTGCCGACGGGTGTCGGGCTTCATGCCTGGCTGGTGCAGGGCTTCATGTGCCGACGGGTGTCGGGCTTCATGCCTGGATGGTGCAGGGCTTCATGTGCTGACGGGTGTCGGGCTTCATGCCTGGCTGGTGCAGGGCTTCAGGTGCCGACGGGTGTCGGGCTTCATGCCTGGCTGGTGCAGGCTTCATGTGCCGATGGGTGTCGGATTTCATGCCTGGCTGGTGCAGGGCTTCATGTGCCGACGGGTGTCAGGCCTCATGCCTGGCTGGTGCAGGGCTTTGGGTGCCGACGGGTGTCGGGCTTCATGCCTAGCTGGTGCAGGGCTTCATGTGCCGATGGGTGTCGGGCTTCATGCATGGCTGGTGCAGGGCTTCATGTGCCGATGGGTGTCGGGCTCCATGCCTGGCTGGTGCAGGGCTTCATGTGCCGATGGGTGTTGGGCTTCAGGTGTCGACGGGTGTCGGGCTTCATGCCTGGCTGGTGCAGGGCTTCATGTGCCGACGGGTGTCGGGCTTCATGCCTGGCTGGTGCAGGGCTTCATGTGCCGATGGGTGTCGGGCTTCATGCCTGGTTGGTGCGGGGCTTCAGGTGCCGATGGGTGTCGGGCTTCATGCCTGGCTGGTGCAGGGCTTTGGGTGCCGACGGGTGTCGGGCTTCATGCCTGGCTGGTGCAGGGCTTCATGTGCCGACGGGTGTCGGGCTTCATGCCTGGCTGGTGCAGGGCTTCAGGTGCCGACGGGTGTCGGGCTTCATGCCTGGCTGGTGCAGGGCTTCATGTGCCGACGGGTGTCGGGCTTCATGCCTGGCTGGTGCAGGGCTTCATGCCTGGCTGGCCCAGGGCTTTGGTGCCGACCGGGGTCGGGCTTCATGCCTGGCTAGTTCAGGGCTTCATGTGCCGACGATTGTCGGGCTTCATGCCTGGCTGGTGCAGGGCTTCAGGTGCCGATGGGTGTCGGGCTTCATGCCTGGCTGGTGTAGGGCTTTGGGTGCCGACGGGTGTCGGGCTTCATGCCTGGCTGGTGCAGGGCTTCATGTGCCGACGGGTTTCGGGCTTCATGCCTGGCTGGTGCAGGGCTTCAGGTGCTGACGGGTGTCGGGCTTCATGCCTGGCTGGTGCAGGGCTTTGGGTGCCGACGGGTGTCGGCTTCATGCCGGGCTGGCCCAGGGCTTTGGTGTCGACCGGGGTCGGGCTTCATGCCTGGTTGGCCCAGGGCTTCGGTGCCGGCGCTTGGGGCCGGCCGGGGCCATCCCTGCTGGACCCGAACTTTTTTTGCTGAGAGCCGGTGGTACACCGCTCTGCCAGTGGTACACTAGGCTTCATGCCTGGCTGGCCCAGGGCTTTGGTGCCGACCGGGGTCGGGCTTCCTGCCTGGCTGGCCCAGGGCTTTGGGTGCCGATGGGTGTCGGGCTTCATGCCTGGATGGTGCAGGGCTTCATGCCTGGCTGGCCCAGGGCTTTGGTGCCGACCGGGGTCGGGCTTCATGCCTGGCTGGCCCAGGGCTTCGGTGCTGGCACTTGGGGCCGACCGGGGCCGTCCCTACTAGACCCGAACTTTTGTTACTGAGAGCTGGTGGTACACCGCTCTGCCAGTGGTACACTGGGCTTCATGCCTGGCTGGCCCAGGGCTTTGGTGCCGACCGGGGTCGGGCTTCATGCCCGGCTGGCCCAGGGCTTTGGGTGCCGACGGGTGTCGGGCTTCATGCCTGGCTGGTGCAGGGCTTCATGCTTGGCTGGCCCAGGGCTTTGGTGCCGACCGGGTCGGGCTTCATGCCTGACTGGCCCAGGGCTTCGGTGCCGGCGCTTGGGGCCGGCCGGGCCATCCCTGCTGGATTCAGACTTTTGTTGCTGAGAGCCGGTGGTACACCGCTCTGCCAGTGGTACACTAGGCTTCATGCCTGGCTGGCCCAGGGCTTTGGTGCCGACCAGGGTCAGGCTTCATGCCTGGCTGGCCCAGGGCTTTGGGTGCCGACGGGTGTCGGGCTTCATGCCTGGCTGGTGCAGGGCTTCATGCCTGGCTGGCCCAGGGCTTTGGTGTCGACCGGGGTCGGCCGGGGCCGTCCCTACTGGACTCGGACTTTTATTGCTGAGAGCCGATGGTACACCGCTCTGCCAGTGGTACACTGGGCTTCATGCCTGGCTGGCCCAGGGCTTTGGTGCCGATCGGGGTTGGGCTTCATGCCTGGCTGGCCCAGGGCTTTGGTGCCGGTGCTTGGGGCCGGTCGGGGCCATCCCTGCTGGACCTGGACTTTTGTTACTGAGAGCCGGTGGTACACCGCTCTGCTAGTGATACACTGGGCTTCATGCCTGGCTGGCCCAGGGCTTTGGTGCCGACCGGGGTCAGGCTTCATGCCTGGCTAGCCCAGGGCTTCGGTGCCGGCGCTTGGGGCCGGCCGGGGCCGTCCCTGCTGGACCCAGACTTTTGTTGCTGAGAGCCGGTGGTACACCGCTCTGCCAGTGGTACACTGGGCTTCATGCCTGGCTGGCCCAGGGCTTTGGTGCCAACCAGGGTCGGGCTTCATGCCTGGCTAGCCCAGGGCTTTGGTGTCGGCGCTTGGGGCCGGTCGGGGCCGTCCCTGCTGGACCGGACTTTTGTTGCTGAGAGCCGGTGGTACACCGCTCTGCCAGTGGTACACTGGGCTTCATGCCTGGCTGGCCCAGGGCTTTGGTGCCGGCGCTTGGGGCCGGCCGGGGCTGTCCCTGCTAGACCCGGACTTTTGTTGCCGAGAGCCGGTGGTACACCGCTCTGCCAGTGGTACACTGGGCTTCATGCCTGGCTGGCCCAGGGCTTTGGTACCGACCGGGGTCGGGCTTCATGCCTGGCTGGCCCAGGGCTTTTTGTGTGCCAAAGCGAGATTGGCCTTGGATGTTGATGCAAGGTAGATCTTCCCTGCATGACATTTTTAAGTATTAATGAAAGAACTATCTTAAGTGCGATGTACTTAGCTCTTGTAGCACCCATGTTTTTCCTTTTGTGGATTTGAGCACTTCCGCTCGCTGGTGGTCTGCCCCCCAGGGAGTCATGTTAGTCGGATTGGAAGTGTCGTTGTCCTTACTTGGGCCTTCCCTCGTATTGGAGGCCAGGACGAGATGTCTGGCCGAGAAGAAGCTAGAAATCGGGACAAAGCTGGAGTCTGTTGAGGAAAGCCCCGACAGTTGGTGGTCATTGAAGACGAGAGGCCGAGAGAGTCCACTGAGGGTGGACGATTAGGAGAAGATGTTGCTGTGAGGCCCCTTTGCCTAGCTCTTTCTTTGAAGAGATTGATTGCCCTCGGTGCAGAAGCTTGAGAGCAGCTAGAACGAAATCCATAAAAGGTCCTAGGCTCGGTTTGGCTCTCGGTTTACTACCACCAGAAATTGACATGCCCATAAATCCTTGAGGTGACGAATAATGTCTCAAGTTCATCCCTTTTAGAAATTATTCTTCGACCCATGCTGCAGTCCGCCTCTGGTTGATTGTTGAGCCTTTGAGTGAGCTCTCCCAGCCGTTGGCATTGTTTGTCCAGACGCTTCTT
Source organism: Calamus simplicifolius (assembly GCA_900491605.1). Taxonomy (NCBI): domain Eukaryota; kingdom Viridiplantae; phylum Streptophyta; class Magnoliopsida; order Arecales; family Arecaceae; genus Calamus; species Calamus simplicifolius. The sequence continues at coordinate 286,202 of UESW01004592.1, read as the reverse complement.
CACCTTAGGTTTAAAATCTTTCCCAGATGGCTCAGAAGATGAGTGATGAGAGGAGTGGCAGCTTGAGCGGGGGGTAGGAGACTGCAGTTTCTTGAAAGCTTTGCTTCTGCAGCTCATGAACTGCTGCATTGAAGGCTTGAACTTGCTGACTGAAGATAGCCAGCTGGGGTTGGTGGTGAGTGAGGAGCAGAGAGAATGATCCCTTATTGCTCAGTGTGACATGGATGCCCCCCGGCGTGATTGGTGAGGACCTTCCGGACGTGCATCACCACCAAAGGCTTGACGCTGCCCCCCAGCGTAGCTGGTGGAGACCTCTTGCGCACGGGCCATCACCATTGTTTAAGAGCTCGGGGAAAGAGGAGTTGTCGATTGCCGATTCGAAATCTCTCTTATCCCCCCCTACCTGGCGCGCCAATCTAATGACGCCAAATCACCGGCCTCGAGCGTGCGGTCGCCTCCTCCAGCGAGCTCCTTGTGCATGCAAGCAAGTCCCGGGGGCCGGAGATTCCGGCGGGGACCCTCCGATGCTCAAGTCAGTGGTCTGGGCATCAGCCGTGAGCTTGATGAAGCTCGAAAGAGAAAAAGAGAGAGAGAGAGGCCCTAGAGAAGAGCCTTCTCTCTGAGCGTTTAGGGGTGTCATGAGCGTGTTACCTGGTCGAGGTCCCTCTTACCCTTTTTATCGATGCCTGAATCCATCGGCTTGGGACGTGATATCTTGTCAGAGCATTAATTGATGGCAGTACGATGGAGCTTACCTCCATGTGCCGTGTCGCGCTGCGGGCCGCGTCCTGTCAGAGTTGGTGGCTGCAGGGCATGGCCGATCGTTACGGCGCTTGCCAGGCGTGTCCCCCCTTTTTGGTTGTCTATCCCTCGTAGAGCATTTGATCATAGAGTGCTCGCATGGCACTGTTCATGCCCTTGAATGAGCTTCAGAGAAAGCTGTGGGTGAATACTTGCATGGTACTGTTCACCGGCACTGTTCACTGTCCGAGCTGAAAGGGGTCTCGGGTCTCGGGGTAGGATGTTGTGAATGCACCCCGAGACCGACGGGGGGTCTCGGGGTAGGATGCTGTGCCGCACCCCAAGACCGACGGAGGGTCTCGGGGTAGGATGTTGAGACCGCACCCCGAGACCGACGGGGGGTCTCGGGGTAGGAAGCTGTGAACGCACCTCGAGACCGACGGGGGGTCTCGGGGTAGGATGTTGTGGATGCATCCCGAGACCGACGGGGTCTCGGGGGGTCTCGGGGTAGGATGTTGTGACCGCACCCCGAGACCGACGGGGGGTCTCGGGGTAGGATGCTGTGAACGCACCCGAGACCGACGGGGAGTCTCGGGGTAGGATGCTGTGACCGCACCCCGAGATCGACGGGGGTCTCGGGGTAGGATGTTGTGCCGCACCCCGAGACCGACGGGGGTCTCGGGGTAGGATGCTGTGGATGCACCCCGAGACCGACGGGGGTCTCGGGGTAGGATGTTGTGACCGCGCCCCGAGACCGACGGGGGGTCTCGGGGTAGGATATTGAGACCGCACCCCAAGACCGACGGAGGGTCTCGGGTAGGATACTGTGACCGCACCCCGAGACCGATGGGGAGTCTCGAGGTAGGATGCTGTGGATGCACCCCGAGACCGACGGGGGGTCTCGGGGTAGGATGCTGTGGATGCACCCCGAGACCGACGGAGGGTCTCGGGGTAGGATGTTGAGACCGCACCCCGAGACCGACGGAGGGTCTCGGGGTAGGATGCTGTGACCGCACCTCGAGACCGACGGAGGGTCTCGGGGTAGGTTGCTATGAATGCACCCCGAGACCGACGGGGGGTCTCGGGGTAGGATGCTGTGACCGCACCCCGAGACCGACATGGGTTCTCGGGGTAGGATGCTGTGACCGCACCCCGAGACCGACGGGGGGTCTCGGGGTAGGATGTTGTGACCGCACCCCGAGACCGACGGGGGGTCTCGGGGTAGGATGCTGTGGATGCACCCCGAGACCGACAGGGGGTCTCGGGGTAGGATGCTGTGACCGCACCCTGAGACCGACAGGGGGTCTCGGGTTAGGATGTTGAGACTGCACCCCGAGACCGACGGAGGGTCTTGGGGTAGGATGCTGTGGACACGGAGGTCGAGGTGGGCCGGAGCCGACGCCGAGATGGAAATGGGCCGTGACCGATATGGAGGTCGACGTGGGCCGGAGCCGACGCCGAGACCGACGCCGAGATGGAATGGGCCGTGACCGACACGGAGGTCGAGGTGGGCCGGAGCCGACGCCGAGATGGGAATGGGCCGTGACCGACATGGAGGTCGAGGTGGGCCTTGGAGGTCGAAGCGGGGCTCTGTCAACTTCCTTCACGGTTCTCTAACGGCGTTGATCAGCCACATCACCACCTATATCCTCATTTCAACCCTTCAAACCTATCCTATCGAGACAGTTCTCCATAGAGATCAGGTTTTCAATATCCATTGCCATCCCTGCTTGGATTGCAGATGGTCTAAGCTTGTTCACGGACAGTGGGGGTAGTCGGGCTCCAAGGTCTGGCTAATAACTAATAAGTGACCCAGGTTTTGAACTTTCAAGTCTATTTGATAAGGTTGAAAATCTTAAATCGAGTGAGAAGTCAATTCAAGCTTGAACCAAACTCAGTTCAAACTAAATTGAAATCAAGCTCGAACCAAGCTCAAAATGATGGTAGATAACTCTAGCTTGATCTCAACTTTCAAGCTTGAGCCAGTCTAGATCAAGCTTGGCTCTGCTGCACCCCTGTCAACGAGGCATACGACCACCCTTTCTGAAAATCTTGGTAGTTCGGCCTGCTTTTAGAGAAAGCCATGGCCCAATTATCCTAGCGAGGTTCAGGTTCGGTTTGTCTTGCCATTGACCTTATGGTCCAGTAGCATAGGATATCTACCAGTGCTTGCAACTAATTGAGCTATGTTTATCACACCAATACCTGCAACAACTAATGTAGAACAATCCAGCTAGATTAGTCTAAACAAACAGTAATTTAGACATAATGGATGGAGCTGGCTTTGCTAATGGAGAAATAGTACAGCCATTGGGCACCCTTCCCTGTTGAAAAGGAGGTGTCATATTTGTATTTAGTGCACATAAGCAGTTAATTTTTGGCAGATAATTGTTTGGTCCAATTTGGCAGCAGGGCATGGGTTATAAGTATAACATGGTGGTTCAGTTGAAAGAAAAGAATTGGATTGGTGAGGCTTCCTTTAGAAACTGTAGATTAGTGCAGTTTTGCATGGTTCAGTGCACTTTGAGCATATTTCAGCATATTTCTTTCTTCTTCTTTTTTTTCACTTGAACATATTCTAAGGGTAGCTTAGCACTGGTTCAGGTAAATGTGGTTCATTCATTAATCCAAAGACCAAGGCTAGTTTAATGTAGGTCCGGGTTAAATTTGTTACATACTAAACCCATTTCAGCCTTACCTACATCCCAAACAATAGAGTAGGTGTCATGGTCTTTGGATGCCACTTCTCCCCCTTTCTTTCTTCTTTTCAATAATAAATAATAAAAATTGACTGAAACTATAAGGTCTAAGCCATCTTATAAAGTTTCTCTAATACATGATCCCTCTCTTATCAGGTTTTTAAATGATAAATATATCTCTCTAAAAGTCAATAAAAATCTATGTATACACTATAAAAATCTTACTACAAATAATAAAATACCTCCAGTACATGGTAAAGATTCACGTGTACACAGTTATCTTCTCATAACATATGATTATCTTCTCATACACATAGTTATCTTATTATTATATACAATAAAAATAAATGTGCTTATAATTATTCTCTCAGGTATATAGTTATCTTCTTATAACACAAAATAAAGATTAATGTGCATACAGTTATTTTCACATTGCACATAATAAAGGCCTCATTGTATATACAGTTATTATCATAACATAGCTTCCACTGCACAATAAACCTCCAACGGGCACGCTCAACTTTTTTCATGTAACATTCTATGTGGTGGTATATTTGGTAGGCTCCAATGTTCAAGTTACCTGTAATCTTGATTGTAACGGAGGAGCAGTGTTTCGTTATGAATGAAGGATCCATTATTTCATAGTAGCATTATTTTGTAAATAAATTTAGTGAGAAAGAAAAAAAATTTAAAAAAATTAATATGATAGATTGGATGTTACATTATAGCTCAGTCAGAACAATTTAAGCTTCTTTCCTTTTCTCATCTAAAATATTCTGACAGAATATCAAAGGACTCTTCCATCCATGCTACTTGCTCCACCTCTGCTCTATTCCAGGACAAAATAAGTCCCTGCTAGTTGGTAGACTTGATTCTCCTTAAGTCACATCCTTCACAGTCTTCTGCGGTGCTTCTGGGGACGGTGGGCATCCTGCTGTCTTTCCCCCAACTTGGTTGCTGGTGACCTCAGTCCAATGGCCTTTCTAATTAAAAAACCTCAATCAACACTCTTTAAATAAAATAATTGGCTAGCTACAATCCGATGGTGTCATCTCAACCCTCTCCACAACAATTCCTAGAAAAAAAGAAAAAAAATCCTAATGGAAAATGCTATGAGGCCCAACACTATTCCCAGAGAGCTTCTCTTCACAGCTATTGGATAACTTTTTCCTCTGTTATTTCCTCTGACAATAGAAGTTGCAGTAAAATCCTTTGGAACAAAGCTTGAAAGCATGCATCTTTTTGCCACTCCCAAGCCCTTAAAGCGATCGATGTTGATATGTTTCACTAACCATTCCAGCTTCCAGAACGGGAGGTTTTCAAGAGAAAAGCCAACTCTAGAGCCTAGAAATATATAAACCATGGGGTCCATTGGCTTCATGATATCTTTGTTTGGCAAGCTTAAGCATGGCAATAATAATGCCTGATTTAGAGGGCCTATATTCCTACCAGGACATGTATGGGACATGTCTGAATAGAAAAGTGACATGACAAAGGCTTAGGAGAGCTTTGCTCTCATCCACCCTCCTTTGCTCTGTGGTCAGGTTTCATTCACCCCTCCATGATGCATCAAATCACAAGGCATGGGACTGTTTCTAAGTGGACCCTTCTCCCTTTTAACTACCCCAACAAAAGTTATACTCCACCACATCCATCTCCCAATTTCACACACAACAATAAGTGATAAGGACTTTGATGACAACAACAGTAATGGTAGACAAGAAGACAGGAGAGCTTAATAAAGAACTTAATGATGGAATTAGACCTAACTTCTTTATAGCTCTCTTTGAGACATTTACAATGTAGTGTTTGGCCAAATATCCCTGCAATCCAGTCAGAGACCTTGAGATCATTAAAGGACATGTTAGCCAGCCAGCCATTACGTAGTTGTGTATAAAAGTAACATGATATATTTATGCTTTCTTTTTTAGCCTTTCTTCAGCTTAATACAAAGTCAAGGAAAGAGTGTAAAAAAAAGCCACCAAAGAGGTGAAACTAGCCTTTTTACAGTATATTCTCAGCTTCTACATGCTTTGACGAACTGAAGCTGAGGTGGTCCTCTTCACCATAGGGTCCATGTGCTGGAGTGGTTGATGGAGATGGGGTGCAAGAGTACCATGTAGACCAGAAAAGGTAATTGAAGAAATTAAGGAGGCTGAGGGCTGCCAGGAGCCAATAGAAATAGTCCAGTCTATCCATGTTGAGGTCATTGTCACTGAGCCAGCCAGCCCTTGATGAGCTTGAGGTGACCTTGTTCACCAGTGATACTAAAAGTGAGCTCAGGAAGAATCCAATTGAGTAGGAGCAATAGGTCATGGCTGTCAAAAAGGACTGCATCCCAGCCAATGACTGCTTGTAGAAGAACTCAATGAGGCCCACAGCTGTGAACATCTCTGAGAGTCCAAAGATGAGGAACTGTGGGGCTGTCCAAAAGATGGACAAAAGCTCATTTGAACCAATAGCCACCTCCCTTCTCTTCTTCTCCACTAAGGCTGCTGCAACCATAGAAAGGGTCACAGTGCAGAGGCCAATGCCAATGCGCTGGAGAGGCGTGATCCCAGATTCCATTCCAGTGAGCCTTCGAGCAAGTGGAACAAAGCACATTTCATAGATGGGGACAAGAACTATAAGCACAATATAAGGGATGGCTTGGAGAGAAGCAGGAGGGATATGAAAGGATTTTGTGAGCTGGGTGTTCATGGCACTTCCTTGTTGGACAGAGAAGGTCTGAAGTTGAGCTAATACTGTGTTGAAGATGATGGTACATGCGAAGATCGGGATCACTGAGAGGATTATCTTCACTTGCTCAACTTCAGTAATGGTGCACAACCTCCATGGGCTCTCCTTCATGTTAGAACCATCTTGAACTTTGATGCAGGCCTTGTCCAGAAACCTGCATTTATATCAGAACCATAACAACCATGAGGTTTACATATCTTGTAGCTAAAGAAATAAGCTAGCCATGTCATTATACATATCATGAAATACATGTAGAGAGAGAAAGAGAGAGAGAGAGAGAGAGAGAAGCTTATAAACTTATCTCTGTATGAACAGGAAAGCCCTAACTCCAAATTAATGCAACTGAACTCATGACATCTAAACTACCTTGTGTTCAATTGTTGGTACTAGTGGGTTTTAAAAATTCAAAAGACACCTTTTAATCTCTGTTAGTGTGGGCACTGCTCTCTGAGAGATTTATATTATTTGTAGGAATGCAAACCTGAATTTGTTGGTGTGTCGTAGGCCGCCAACTCTGAGGTGGTCAGGTGCATTGTTTGGGTGCTGGTGAAGCATTTCAGAGCTAGATGGACAAACTTGCTTTCTTTTAGTAATTGCAGCTACAAAGACCTGCAAAAGTTTTGATTCCAAACTATATTAGATAACACAGCAGACCAATCTGAGGGTAAGAATATGCACAGGCTTGCATTTTCTTATTTCCAATAAAGTTGATAACAAAAAGATCATCTTTGAGAATCCTTAAATCTTAGTTGTACAGTATATACCCTTCTCTGTTTGTTTGTTTATTTATCATTCAAATACACCATTCTAATTACTGCTGCTAATCAGACACCCAAACTGTTCACTTGTCAGCAAATTTTAGACCCTTCTCCCCCAGCAGAGATATAAACCATAACACATAGAAGGTGGCCTTTTAATAATCACCGGAGGGGGGAAAAATATAACAAAAGTTAACCTTTCTTAACATAGAATAGTCCTATAGATTGGATTGAAATAGATTTCATTTAGACCAAAAGAGACCTGTCATCATCAACAACCTAAACATGTCCACAATCAACATAAAATATACACATCAAGAACTTTCATAGAAGTACAGACCAAAGGACTCGATTAACATGCTCATGACTTTCTATTGTTTAACCATTATAAAATACCAATCGGTCCAAAAACCACCTATAATTGAATATAATATTCTTACATGTGATGGAAATTTGTTCCTAATAGACTTGAATAATTTATATGATGCAATCAATCACATGAACACGAATATATAACGATTTCCTCATCGATATAAATTAAAGCTAAAAGCTGCGAGTAGTCAAATAGGCAGCATAACAAATTAAAGAGATACTCTGAGTAAAATAGAAGAAGAAATATTATTCTATTAGTTTCAAGGAAATAAGGAGGCCACTAGTTTGACCAAACACAGTAACACCAAAAAGTTATTCCTTAGATGCTTGAGCAACACCCTAGAGAAATTATCCACGCACCATGAGTACTTTAATCGCAATCATAATAAGCACTTAACTCCCTAAGAGTACACCTCATGGAGAATTGTTGACCTAATGCCCAGGAAAAAAATGATTACCATCATTATAGCCCACTTGGTGGCAGTAATCATATCATATTTTACGCTTATAACCAAAATTTTTAGAAGATATCAGTCTGGGCCATCCAATTGCTTCCATAACATCTTGGATGATCAAAAAAAAAGAAATCGATCAAATTACCTGCTACTAATTGGAGCTCTAGGTACTATGGGATGTAACAACAAACAAGCTTGCCTATTATCTTATGAAGCTCATCACTGAAGAGCAAGGAAAGCAACAGTACTGAAACTTACTCTTGTAATTGGGGTCAAGATGCTGCCCTGAGGTGGCTTGTTCCTATAGAAGAGCACACCAGATATCAAGCTGATGAGGCCCATTGCCATGGCAGCTGCTGACACGCCGAAACCGACATCCATCCCGGACCGTGTCTGGACCCAAACGAGCACGGTGAGGGCAATGAGCTCACCAACACAGAAGCTGAAGTAGGCTGCGTTGAAGTAAGTAGAGAGCTTCTTGGACTGCTTTGGGTCATCTTTCCTGAACTGGTCAGCACCATGGGCAATCATGTTAGGCTTCAGGCACCCACTGCCCAAGGCCACCAGGTAGAGGGCAATAAAGAATATAGTGGCCTTAAAGCCTTTTGCCTCCATGCAATGCTCCTCTTTTGACATCATGTTGCATTGAGGTGGCCTCAGCTGGGGGAGATGCGCTTGGACTGCTAGCAGTAAGAGTCCCTGGATAAAATCAACACAAACAACCATCATCTTAGTCCAAAAACAGATTCTTTTCCCCTTCGTTACCTCCTATTTTATTTTCTCTTTGCTTGGTATTTGGTGTATTTATTTTATATTTTGAATAGAATTTGTCCACCAAAGGAAAAAGAGATTTAAAATTAAATCAACTCCATATACATGCACAGAGGCAGTAATGATTCTCCAAATTGGACAGGTTTAGTTTGTTGAAATTGTATTGTTTTATCTTGATTGTTTTCAATAGGAACTTTGAACGCTTACAATTTCCTTTGATGATTTTAGCCCTTCTTCAGTGACTTGGAAATACTAAGAGGAGTTTATTATATCTGTTTGTTTTATAACATCCTGTGGAATCTTCTTCATTAATGGTGACTTATCTCTGTCCTCCTTGCTTAATTCGATGTTCATATTGACATGTTTCAATTGGATGTTAAGTATAATTCACCAAAAAAGAACAAATGACTTACTGAGAGCTCCACAAATCCAAATATCAACATGGTCCAGAAGCTCCCCAGATAAGAATCTGAAAGGAATCCTCCAAGCAGAGACAAGAGAAAGATAGTTCCCACAAAGTTGGTCACTATGTTTGCCGATTTTGACAGAGAAAAGTGCATCTCATTGAACACATAAGTTATGAGGTTGTTACCCACAGCAGCAATTGCCATAATTTCAAATGCTTGAATGCCTGAAAGCAAAAGCAAGAACAAGCAAGATGGTTCAATATAAGTAATCTACCATCTTCATTTCAAAAGAAATAATTTTTTTTTGAAAAATGGAGAACTTTATCCTTGGTCCTCATAGAATGATGGGCAAAAAAAAAACAGTGAAGCTTTCCTTGGTAATTAAAGCTGCCCATAAAATAGTATTTAGCATATGGACACTCAAATAACCAAACAAATAAAGGAAGAAATAATAAACATATACTCATTAGATAGTTTTGAATGAGCTAAGAACCTTTTTTTTTCATGTGCAAATACTTCAAGAGATTTCAACAAAAAATAGCAATTGGGATGCAAGTCAAAATTAAGAGCATGTGTTGGCGCGCGCGCACACACACACACACACACAGAGAGAGAGAGAGAGAGAGAGAGACCTAAAACAAAGACAGCAGCTCTCATGCCACCATGCTTGTTGGGTTTGCAGGGTTTGCCTCTCCAATCAAGAGAGACCTCAGCAAGCACTGACTCCCCTTTGAAATTGTGTCTTGTCTCAACATCCATGTCCTCTTCCCCACACGCGCGCGCGCGCGCACTTTCTCTCTCCCCCTTCTATTTGCCTCAGGTGGGGGAAAATCTATTGGAAAGCTCAGAAACAGCCGCACAACAAAAGCTCTGCTTCCAAGAGAACTTGGGTAAACGAAGGCAGGTTGATGCTGTTATTTATAATGGCTAGCTGGGGGGGAGAGGGAGAGAGGGTGGGTTATGGTTGGTGTGGTATGTTTTAGCCCATGGTGAAGGGAATGATGGATGTGAACAGTAAAATGGATAGTGCAAGTCTCTGTTGGAGGGTCAGAGTTTGTTGTGCTTTAGAGAGAGCAAAGTGGGGAGGACGGCAGAAAACTGGTCTCCCACATAGAAAATTTTGGAGTTGAACGGCTCATTGAATGCATTTCTCACCCACATCTTTTGACGATCGTCAATTTTCTTATTAAATCTTAATATGAACTAAATAATGATGCAAACTAACGCTTGGCTCTCACATAGAAATTTTGGAATGGGACAGCTTGTTGAATTCATTTCTCAACCATATCTTTTCAATCATCTCTTATTAATTCTTAATGTGAACTAAATAATGATAAAAAAAAAAAACTTCCACCTGGCTTCCACATAGAAAATCTCGGAATTGGACAGCTTATTGAACCCATTTCACTCATATATTTGACAATCATCTGTTTGTCTTTTTGACTTTTATTGTGGACTAAATAATGATTTTAAAAAAAGTACGTGTCCATTATTTTTTTAAAAAAAGTTTGCACCAATGAAATAAATTATTCTTGGCATTTGGTAATCATATCTTTGCTCAAAGAATATATAGTGATCATATCATGAACTAATCTACATGCTATAATGTGCTGCAACCTCTGCATTGCTAATTATTAATCCAAACAGTTATACAGGTTAGATTGATTAGATTAATTTTAATTATAGTCTTTTTTCTTTGCAAAAAAGTTCAGCGGTGCCTAACCCATTCATTGAAGATAAGAAATAAGTTAAATTATTGTTTTCTGAGATCAGAAAGAAAGAGACAAAGATAGACAACAACCATATAAACAAATCTACAGGGAAGAAAAGATTATGCGAAGAAGAGAAAAAAAATTTGGGACATGTGACAATGGACATTGAATGTTAAGTACAGAAACTCTTTGCTCAAATGTCCACCCATGACATGCAGAAAGATATACACATCTTGCCTCTCCTTTGTGACAAAAAAAAAAAAAAAAACAATTATGTTTTCCAGAACTATTCATTCTACTTCTATATAACTCTCAGGTTAGTCAGTAGATGCATCAGTTCTATTTTCCATTAACAACTTGCCCATGTTGTTGTGCTCCTGTTACTATAACAAGCATGTGTGTCTATAGTTGAGAATAAAAAAGAGATAAAATATGGAATAGCATATTCATGGAGAAACCACAAGTGCTAAGAGTATATAATGATTCCCTGCAAAAAAGATGGTTGAACATAATACAGTAATTATCATAAAAACATATTTATTGGTCAGGAAAGCACTTTTTGACAGTTAACTTGAACATATCTTATCTGTGTCCTAAAAAGGACTGCCACTTGTTTTGGCTCTTTGTCCATGCTCCTTTCTAAATACATTAAAGTGCAAGTCATTTAGTTCAATTTGTGTTTTAAGATGGAGAAACAAAAAGAGCACCTAACTAAAGAATTGAATGCATTTATTAGATAAGAATCTTAATCACTTAGTGCTAAGATCTTTTACTTGGTCACTCATTCTTGCTTTCTTTTATATGCATTGCAAGTGTTCTCAGGCTCATTTCCTTTAGACTGTGGACGAGGTAATCTTTTTTTCTACCAATGCAGCTTAACCTTTTCTCTTGTGGCCGGCACCTTTGCACTCTCTTTTCCTTTGTCTACTTGGTTATATCTCAGGGGAGTGAATTATATATGTGCATCCTTGATACGTGTCCCATTTAGTGAATTAGCTTGTTGGACTTATCTCACTCGAGGCCATGCCTTTCTGGCAGAACGTAAAATCATACTTGGAGTTGTAGCTGGGAGGTGAACCTGTGGCTCAAAGTTCATATCCCAATGGGCCTTGCTCTAGAGACTTGGAATCTAGTGATACAAAAAGAAGGGCTCAGGGCTCTACGTTTGAGAGTATTTTCTAGACAGAGAATCTAGTTCTCAGGTCATGTAATGTCTCATCCGTGAATCTGGTCACGTTTTCCATCAAGGAAAAAAAAAAAAAAAAAAAAAAAAAGGAAAAGAATGAAGACTAAGAAGATTGATACTGATACATTAAGAACTTAATTAGAATTTTAAGTTCTATTCATCCTGAACTAATAGCTCAGCAAAAACTTACACAATCTCTGAAGTGCTGATGTTCATCTATGCACTAGTGGAGCCTTCTACACAATAAAAGCTCTCTTGATCCTGCCCTCCAAAGGGGCAATGAGAAAACATATATGATGTTTTCTAGTCTTGTTTATTTTACTGAAGTTGAATGCTGGAAACAATTTCACCTATGGATCATGTTTTGCTTCATGTCGAAGTTAAAAGGATGGGAGTGAAGATCTATATATATATATATATATATATGCGCTAAAGCAATATGTCTGAGATAAACTTCTCCAACCACTGGAGCACTGGTTAGTACTTAATAGTGCTGCACTAATGCTGCTGCTATTTCTCCTACTAACTAAATATGGCATCACTATCACTCCCACTACAGCTATTTACCACCACCCTGGGGCTGCTGTTGGTGTGTCTTTGTTTGCCAATCACCCCCACCATTCAGTGGTCCTATTTTACCAATTACCACTACTGCTTTTGCTATTGTTGCTGTGCCAGCTGCTATGGCACCACCTTAGAAGATGCTATATCATAGAATTATATATAAATCTCATAATAGATTTAAAAAATTTTCTACGTGTCGGCAGCCTATAGAGAATGAAACATGGGCCCCACCGATACGACATGGGCCTGTAGATGGGCCCAGTGGGCCTGGCCTTACAAAGTCAGCAGTTGGACTCTTCATGGCTGAATAAGTAAGGTGACTGCCCTAACAATCATTGTCCATTGATTATGGAATCAGGACCACCTATGCCTTGAATTTGGACCACAGTGAGTGTACAGGGTTCGGATAGGCTTGCACGGGTGGTGGGTCAGACGGGCCCTTTTAAGGCCCAGCCCAAATCAAGTGGATAAGGAGGGCACACCGACATCAGGTGTACGGTCGGAATGCTGCATGGTCAGCGACGGCTCAGCATGGCTGTCGATAATGAAACATCTGATCATGTGATCATGTGGGACCTAAAAAAGTCCACAATCCTCAACATGGGTGAGTGGCTGTGAGGCAAAGGCCTCCAATTCTCCAAACCCCATCACCTCTCTTGTTTGATTCCTTGCGTCAACAAGGCACAGATAGATGCATGTATGAACCCATTCGATGGGAAAATTCACTCATCCTGTGCTCTCCAAAACTTTTGTATTTGTGCCACTGCCACAAGGGTCAAAAGTGTGATATTTGCCATTGTATGATCCATGGACCAGCCACGTCTAAAAACTTGAAAGAATATTCTTCCTTTCTGGCTGACTTGTGTAATTGTGCAATTATGTAAGGCTAGTAGTCCTGCCACACCAAGCAAAATAAGGTTGGAGATTGACCCAGATGCTGGGAAAGCAAAGGTTGAAAATCAAAGTGAGAAGAGAAATCCGGTGATGGTAAATTGTGCCATAAAGGTGGTGTGAAACTTCCCATGACAATGAGTCATAATATTCTCTGGTTGAACAGTGAATAGTAGCAGAGGCCAATTTCTTATAGCCAACCTTTTTTGGATTGTAGGATAATTGAGGATTGTGAGACCTGCAAGACAAATGCTCCCTTTTTATTTTCTCTATATGTTAATTTTTTAAATCCTATAGGATGGGACACTTAGTTTTTTCATGGAAAAACATGCATATTATTTTTCCTATCTCAGTATTTAAGATGAAAGATGTCTCAAGACATTTCGATTGAGATGCTGAAATGATGGTCAGACAGTTTCATCTAGACAAATAGAATAGCAACCTATCCAAATGTTCAATGAGATACCTCATTGGGATTTCAAATAATGGTTTCTGCACTACTCAATCATCTATTATCTTGCAAAATATAAATGACTTGGTAACGAGAGATTGAATCTCATCGGTTAAGTAAAATACTCAAACTCTATAATACTTCTTTCGTATAAAAGGTACTTTGAAATATGTCCATCGATGTCGCCGATGGTGCCATATGGATAATAATGGCAAAATTGGTCGAGTGGTATGAGCGAAGTCAGTCGGCCGAGGTGACTCCGACTTTTCCAAGTTGACCCCATGCGGCTCCGACTTCTCCAAGTTGGCCCCCTGCGGCTCCGATTTCTCCAAGCCGGCCGAGGCGGCCCCGACTTCTCCAAGTCGGTCCCCTATGGCTCCGATTTCTTCAAGCCGGCCGAGACGGCTCCGACTTCTCCAAGTCGGCCCCTGCGGCCCCGACTTCTCCAAGCCGGCCGAGGCGGCCCTAACTTCTCCATGTCGGCCTCCGACAGCTTTCGTCAGGCCCACCTACCTTTTGACCCGTGCAGCCTGACACAGCCAGGCCCAGCCACCACCTGGCCTACGTCGTTGATGGGACCGGGCCCACCAACCATCAGGCTCACCTAACTTCTGACCCGCGCCGCCTGACACAGCTAGGCCCACCTACCGCTTGATCCACACTGATTGATAGGACCAGGCCCATCAACCGCCAGCTCCTCATTTTCGATGGGATAAAGCCCACCAACCAGCTCCTACTCACATAACTTTCACATGCCCCGCGGACATTCCCTCCTCACGGAACTCCACGTGGATAATCCCTCGACGAATGTCAAAGGATTATAAAAGGGTAAGAAAACTCGGAATCAAGGTACGTAAATACAAGTGTCCATTTACACCCAAAAATCTCGGAAAAACTCCAACTCTCGGAGTTCTTTTCTGCCTCTAAGGAGCTCTCTCGAGCTCCCCTTCTGCTGTGATCTCGGTTGCTAACTTGGGCATCGGAGGGTCCCCACCAGAGCTTCCTCCGGTCTTGGAACTTCTTGTAGGTTGTCGGCCCTGAAGGGGACCCTGCCAGCGGTCAGCACTTCTCCCGGCATCCGATTCCGATGATCGACCGTCAACATCCATGATAATGCCATGGACTTTGTTAGTTGATTAAATTACTTACCAAGCAAAAACTACAGAATTAAGGTAGTTGTTGATATAGTTTGATACTCATGACTTGAGACAACAACATAGAAGGCATGTAATAGCAGCAGCAGAAGAAGCAAAACTAGCCTTAATCCTAAACTGGTTGGATTGATTACATTAATCACCAAGAAGGCTTGATAATTTAAAATGAACAAAATGAGATGATTGTCTTGCAAACAAAAGGAGAATGAATTAGATTCTTTGAGATTAGAGAGGGGAAAAACTCATAGAGGTGGTCCAAAATTAATATTGCAGACCCAAAATGGACTGATCGGTGCATACATGATGAAGAAAAAGGGATAATGCTTATCTATACCATGAGTGTCTGAAGATATGGAACCTGTTTTATTTTTTTATTGCTCTTGTTCTCTTCTTCTGTTCTTTTGACAAACTAACGCAGCTCTGTTTGACAAAGGATGATGCTTCCTCTGTCTTTCGTAGCCATTTAAAAAAAGCAAACAAAGCACCATGTGCAACTGCAATGATGTGTTGGCCTAATCTTTTGGTTGCTATAGTCACCAGAAAGAGATGAAGGAGACTCTAGAATATTATATTCCAAATGGAAGCCGAATTATGGTGTGGTTGGGCTCAAACTTGGGCTATTATTCTAAGTAAATAGGATAGAAATGGTGGGGCTTTCCCCCTCCTTTTTGTTGTGGTGTGCTAACAACCATCATTACCATGCTTTCCAAGTCAACCCCTGTTTGAATCTTGTGATCTCATTTTGTTTAGAAGTCTGCGGAGGAACATTCATCCCCACCCACTTAATCTAAACCCAAAAAAAAAAAAAAAAAAAACGGCATTCTTGTCTTCTTGCTCCATGAACCTCTGATCCTTATGTCTTCCCTTATGGTGCTCTATCTTTCCAAGAAAGGGCTCTCTCTCTCTCTCTCTCTCTCAGACACGCACACGCACGCACGCACAAAATTTGGTCCACAATTTTCCACGTAGAGCGTTGGAGACTCACAATGAGTGGCAACCACTTTTACTAAAGGAATTTTACGGTAGGCTTCCACTTGATCATGGCGTTGAGTTGGATGAAATTTGCTGATTAAGCAAGTGAAATGAGCAAGTAATCTAGTCAAGACTGTCGAGACTTTGTGAAGCAATATTTGGCATGAGCTCCAAAAGTCAGCTCCATGCATGGGTGGCCACGTGTCGGCAGACGTGATCGACCGACCAACATAGATTCTCAACATTGCTGCTGGATTTAGCTTAGACTTTGGCAACCACAATAGATCGATCTCCGAGCGTGTCAACCATCGTTGTTTGAAGGCCTGTAGAGCCTGTCAACTACCATAGGCGTTTTGCACCTACGCCATCCTTTTCTCCAAAGGTGTTTGACCTTTGGCCAAAGGCATTGGAAGCTTTACACCACCAAAACAATATAAAATTTTCTTTCCTTGATGCATTATATTGCTCAAAGTCTACCTTAGAGCATCCATTTGAGAAGGATCCTTACGTTAATAGTTCGATTTGGCGGCCGACAATGGAGAGCAACCATTGGGTGTTCTAGAGATTAGGTGCAACATATATATGGCCCCCTAATTAAGTTGGTGTTTAACATTCATCTCTCTCTCTCTCTCTCTCTCTCTAAAGTTCTACTGTTCTCATGGCTGCCCTAGCTAGAGAGAGAAAAGGGGAAGGCAATTAAGCAATGTAACGCCACCATTCAGCTAGCTAGCTAGTAGACCAAGGAAAGAGATGGACCATTAATTGTTGGTCAAAGAAACCACTTCTTTTAGGCTATGAGAGAATGCTTTGAAGACTTGGCCGCAAGTGAAGAGGAGCTAGGAGGAGAATACGTGTCAAGCACTTGCAACATAAGGCTTTGCATTTTAGAAGAGGATGCATCCAGACGCCTGCTGGCTTAATTTTGTCACATCCTCTCAAAGGTTGGATTTTGCGGATTTTCTCAAGTTGAGTTGGATCCCCTACCACTTCCTTGGCCACGTTTTTCCCTCTTGGGATGTGACACTTTGTAGCAGCACCACCCTTTTTTTCCCGGCAGGTTCCTCGTTGTGAGGATTTGTTTCACATTTATCTTTAATATTCTCAAATACATCAAAGTTGGTGGGTGGGTCCACTATAGGTGCCAAATACAATGGGTCGACATGTATGGGATCTGTTACTGTCCGATGGAACTGGCTTTTCCTGATGTGATTTCTAAAAGAATTAATTATGTGCATCAAACTCATTGGTGGATGTCACACCTCCCATACTTCTAAACTCACCAGAAGATATATAGATGTAATCTATGCAGCAAAGTTTAACATCACAAGGAGAAGGATTCTTGTTTTTGTCTCATGGTGGTCCTCTTTATTGAGTGGAATCTGTTTAACTTGACTTTTTTCTTTTCATTTTTTCAAAACAAAGTAAACAGATTTAATGTTATGGTGGAAACTTGCATATTGGGACAAGTGACCTGATGTATCTTACCTTTTTTTTTTTTTTTTTTTACAAACGGATGATCACACCAATTTAGGATGAGTCAAATCCGATATGTCAGAGTACAAAATTTGAGTCAAAACAGCAGGATAAGGATCTCCCTGCTTCCAACTTCAAAACCCAAAGTGAGCAGCCGGCGATCCAATCGACCGCAGAATTCGCTTCTCGATATATATGCTGAATCAGGGTGCGCTGGGTCCCCTGCAGGGTAGACTAAATATCAAGAGTCAAGGGATTGGATGGCATACTATCACTGAGATCCTGACGGAGCCAACGGATGACTGTGATAGAATCCCCCTCAATAATACGGCACCGGACGCCCAGAACGCAGATGGCACAGGAAATGCCCGTCCAAGCAGTAGATAATTCATAAAAAAAATCATCCGCTGGTGCGCTGCCAAGGCAGTATGGGAGCTCCAGTGGCCAGAGCTATCAAAATCAAAACCCATGTGATGAAAGATATATCTTACCTTTGCAATAGCTGTATCAAGCATGGATATCAAAATTTATAACTATATAAAGCCTGAGTATATTGCTAAAGATCATATGCTGCAATTAATGCATTATAAAGGAATTTTTTTAATAATCCACCAATTAGATAATGATACTTATCAAGATGGGAAATTAATAAATAGGATTTAAATAGTTTATTGGTGGCTATTTTAGAGACTCGGTTTGAAATTATAACTCTTTTATTTCAGTTTTTTATCTATTTAAGGGTGGAAGGGGATCAAAAAATGGAAGGTAAAAAAATTTAATCCTACAAAAGGTACAACTAAAGTAAGAAAATAGGAAACAATATTAAAAAGTGGAG
This sequence comes from Calamus simplicifolius, assembly GCA_900491605.1. NCBI lineage: Eukaryota > Viridiplantae > Streptophyta > Magnoliopsida > Arecales > Arecaceae > Calamus > Calamus simplicifolius. The sequence goes on along the minus strand of UESW01004592.1, from coordinate 268,022 downwards.
AAAAAATGGTGATATGAGAAATTCTGTTGCATACTTTTGCTATTTTGAGAAAAAAAAGTTAAATAGAGAGTTACTAAAAACATACTAATTCAAAGTATGGTAATTTAGAAACACAAATGTCTAGCTCCCACTTAGTTTACGTGAGAATATTACTATATAAACAGTAATATTTATCTAAAAATATTATTTTATTTATAAAATATTTGCAAGATAATCATGATGGTGAGAGAGGCCACTCCTATATCTTTGAAAATTCATCCATTTTTTTCTAGGACAAACAAATAATATAATTTTCAAAAAAATGATAATAAGTAATTAATATTTGTTACTTTAATATATTATGATAATGGAAACTCGAAAGAACATGTCCTCAACCTTTTCTTCTTCCTCTTCTTCTCTTTTCCAAATAACAACTCTATTTTCATTTTTGTTTCAATCCAGTCCAAAAGTTATATGCTTTCCACCTACAAGTTATTTGACTAGTGCCCACCCTTCTTCTTCCTTGTTGGAAATGCAACTTTCTCTCAGAAAAAAGGGAACATGTATATGTAACCTACTAACCTGACAGTGGCTTGAAATGATCCTCATGTTAATGAGTGTGCCTTGGAATTGCATATAAGCCTATGCTTTCTCTAAAGTTCATCCTAAGGAGAGTCATTTCCTGCTAGTTTTAGCTTGGACAAGGCATCCATACAATTGTTTTGTCATTCCCTATCGCACAATGACTAAAGACTTCCTTACCCTTCCATCATTGCTCTCCTCATCCACTGATCACTGAACACTTCTACGCTTACTTTGAGGTTATTTTTACCCTTCTAACCTGATGTAGGGATGGGTTCTGAAAGAACCCTATGGATAAGATGTTGAAGAAAATAAGGTTCTGCCCAAAAAAAAAAAAAGAAGAAGAAGAAGAGGACACCCTATGGATCAAAAGGTCCCATACATTGTTGAGGCTTAGGACGTCCACTTGGGAGACACTGATAAGATAATATATACATTCACAGAAGGTGCAGGAAGAGCACCAACTTGAGCCTAGGGGGCTAGAGACCATTCAAAAATTTCTTTCTTCTTAGATCCTCAAGTAGCAAACAAGCTACCTAGCCTCCTGGAGCTTCCAGACATGACAGCCATTTTTGTTCTTGCCTCCAATTATGGCTATGATGCTGTACTATGACACTTTGTGTCCATGTATGATATGTATCATGGGGAACTACATACTCTGTTCTTTCAAGTTACTAAATTATATTATACTTACAGAAAAGAAGTACGTCATTATTTAACAAAAATGACCTCACTCTGTTCTTCAAATGAACACAACAGCCCAACGCTGCATTTAAGATGAAATAAAAAGAAAAGTCTGAATGAACTTGATACATTGGCTCTTTTTAAAAATTTTCAAAATAGCTTTTGCTTAGATACGGTAGAAGATTTCTTTTCCTTGCTCCATTTTATATTTTTTCTTCTTTTTTTTTTTTTTTTTTTTTTTTGGGAACCTACACAGCCCTGTTGAAGTTTCAGCGGCCGCATAGACAATTTAATAGGATATATAGTCAAGATCTTCTACTTGTTCTGCTCGAATAAGAGATAGGAACTAAAAGGTGCCTGCTAACCACTCTAAGAATGGGCCTATAACAAATGGTGACACCAAGCCATTTCTAGAGCTTAAAATTTCATGAAAAAATCTTTATGCATTGAGTGCGATGCATGCGAGGCCTGCATCGCGCCGCCGGTGCAGTAAGACTTTTTCAAATTTCACTAGAGTCATATGGCTTATCACTCTTATCTCAAGGATCCGCACTGAAACTAGAAAGCAGCACTAACAATAAAGTTAAAAAGCCCAGCCATTGGTGGACGTGTCATGGTATATGCCAAAGGCTTCATTTCATGCATTGAACTGGGTTCAAAGGGTATCAAACATTGAAATCTTGTGCAAGGTCTAAAGGCCCCTATCTTGACATTAGAACTGTATTATTTTAAAAATACTTGAACTTGACTGCAGCTATGGCATGTGATGATGGTGGGCAACTTTCACATCCATCTCTTCCATAGGGGAATAGGCAATGGAGCTACAAACTAGGACCCGTCCTTATCTTGGATTTTGGGGCCCCTAGTGAGGAATGCTAACATAGTGGGATGTTTCTTCCATGCCTTCACATCCTCTTCCAGTTTTATCACGCAAAGGAAGCTGCCACTTTCTCCATTCCAATACCTTAAGTGGGCGAAGTCTTAAACATCCTCAGTCTGTCTACCGATGGACCTAAGGATTCGCCAGCTTTGTTTGAAAGTTTAGGCTTCTGCATGCGTATTGGAATGCACTGTACTTGCAAAGCCTGCGGCCTATGAGAGCCATCTTTAGATGCTGCTAACTTTCAATTGCTATCCATATCCACATCATATCTTTTCATATGCTTATCCTTTCTTTCAGCTAGATGAGCATCCATGGAATATATCAGCACCGTTTCTTTGTAAACAAGGAAAAAGATGGTGGAGATCATGATGACATATATATGTATTGGTGGTTACACTTAATTTTGACCATTTTGTGGAAGCATCAAATTGATTAGATATCTACCTACCATTGGAGTGCATCATGGCTTGTAAGGATGGAATTTATAGAAGGGACGTCGTTGATTTGTAAAGACTCTCTTTATCCTTCCATCTGCAGTTGGTGTGACTGAAGCAACGAGGAGGCTCAAACCAGCTGTCAATCAGAGATTTTTTTGTTTCCTTTTTCTTTATATATATATATATATATAATATATGGTTAGTGTGCAAACCATTGTGTTCGCTGTTAAAGAACTGAAGAACTAATGGTCATCCTACAGCCGGACACACACGTTCAGCAAACCAAGTTTCCAGCGGACAATAATTGAAGCATAATATGATTAGTATAACTGAGGAATGATCTATTCAGAGACCAATGCAAGACTGTTTTCGTTTCTCCAATCCATGTGTGACACTCTCAATCTCTTACTTGAATCATTAAGCTCAAATTCTCTTACAGCTGGAGGGCATTGAAGGTCAGGATGCAAAGGAGTTGCTGAACAGCAAGGAAAGCACTGCAATCAGATTCGCCAGAGCTTGCAACCTCCCACTTGAGGTTGAAATGACTTTGATTGAACTTGAGAGATATATGAGCCAAGACTAAAGTGATGATGAGCTGGAAAATAAAGCATGAAGAGACCCAGTTAAAAGTTCACAGATGGAGCAATCAACCACACAATTCATTCATCCACGATCTAGCAAAATAAAGCATGGACTGGGGTAAGCATAACGGTCTTTCAGACGATATATTCACACCAACTACACCGCTAGAGGACGAGATGAGATGATGCTTTTCCTTTGGAGCTGATTTCAACTTTGGCACATCATGAGCTGGAAAAAGAATCTGTCAAAGGACAGGCAAGCACCAAATCATGAATGCTTCAGAGCCACTACCAAAATTCGAGAGTTTGTCTTTAGTTCTAGCAAGACCTGTGCTTATACCTTCAGTCTTTAATCATCATAACAACTGAGCAACCTCAGAGTATAGACTTAAAAGGTATTTTGAGTTTGAAAATAGAAAAGATCCTCGTCCTTCAAAATATAGATATGTTTCTCATCATTATTATGAAGAAAATCGTTCCATGGAGACATCACACTTTTATCAACTCCATATTGGTGGAGATTCTCTCTCTCTCATGCTTCATGTGTTTTGAGTTAATCATGAGATATGAATACGTTAAAGGTAGAACTCTCACAACCTATATGCTTGTCAGTTACCATTCTTGGGACTGTTAAGCTGCAAGGGGCATGGCAAAAGGTGAGAGAAAAATGAACTAGCAAAGGCAACAATCTGCTCATTTAACGGCAAGAACAAGGAGGAAAAGAGGGAGAAAAGTTCTACCAAGAAACAAAGAATTCATGACCAGTGCTGCTGCTGCTGCTGCCGTGGTATCCGTTTCAGATAGATCTTCCCTTGTCTCTTATAATAATAATATGTATATTCACAGCATGATACTATGCATATGAGTATAGTGATCAATTTTGAGCCATTATAGATCAAGTAAAAGAAGTGAAGATGAGCTCTAAGAATGCTGTCCACCATCTTCCCATCTGGCATTTTATAGCCAGTTTTGTAATTCTTCAATGTTCAAGCCAAGTGCTGGGTGAACCACAGGTCCCAGCCATGTTTGCGTTTGGAGACTCCTTGATTGATGATGGAAACAACAATTACCTAAGCTCCATTGCAAAGGCCAATTACTATCCTTATGGGATTGATTTCTCTCAAGGGCCTACAGGGAGGTTTTGTAATGGGAAAACCGTAATGGATGTGTTGTGTAAGTTTTTTTATTATTATTATTATTATTAAGCTTTAATACCATAACCATATGTTGCCTTCAATAATGCAATTTTCTATATTTTTTAAATATTCAGATCATTTCACTCATATATTGTCTTTATAAGTCTTCACTTCCACTTCATTTTTCCACTTGCACACTGATTCCATCTTAAACATGGAATTATTGCTTATCATTTCAAATGAAGTTATACAATTCTTTTATCAAAACTTGCAAGAGCTCTGAACATGATGATACTTTTGAAACTATCTTCCTTTCCTAGAAGAACAATGAAAACATGTTAAACAATAATAATAATAATAATCACCATCATCATTTTAAGTGAAAATAGATCCCCAATCCAGTCTACAATTGCTTTCTAGAAAAACTTCAGCAGAAATTAGTCCCTTGCTCTATCCGCCAAGTTGATGACCCATTGAACCTAGCCATGCTTGATAGGCTCCTCTGCCCTATATGCCCAAACTGATTTGACCTGATCCATGCCCAGAGTCCCGAGTTAAGTTCGACTCCAATTTTGTTAAGACGTGAATTTATCTCCGAAATTCATTAGACGATGACAATGACTACTACTACTAATAATAATTATTATTATTCTAGATCCATGACAGAATTTTAGGCCCAATTTAGATCAAGTGGTGGATCAGATATTGGTCTACAAAGTATAATACAAGGCCAGTTTGGGCGAGTTTGGACAAAACTCACTTGAGATCAGATGCAACCCTTTTGCAGCCCTATCTATCAAGGAAAAAGGCATGCAGACCAACCATTTTTGCTAGGGGCCTGCAAAAAAGCATTCAAGCAGCATAATATACAATTACAAGCTAAATTTTATGCCATCCTATTGGGTGGATTTCATAGACTGGTCTGAAAATTGATCCCTTTGATCTTTCCAGGTGATCTTCTGGGTCTTCCATATCTTCCACCATACACAACTCCTGGCTTGAATGGAACAAGATTGCTTGGTGGAGTGAACTATGCTTCAGCAGCTGGAGGCATCCTTGATGAGACTGGCCAACACCTTGTATCATTCTTGTTCAACTCTTGGCTTGAATAGGTTGTTTAATGATGGACACAGAATGCACAACCCTGGAGGTCCAGAGATCAGTATTTCCTGATTAAAACTTTTATATGGGTTGGGCAGACCAGATCTAATTTGACTTGGACCTGATCCATGCCCAAAGTAAAAATCATCTATCATCCATGCCCAAAGTAAAAATCATCTAGCTGACAAAACTTAGTTGAAAATTTTTATTTTAAAACTAGCACCAATCCAGCCTAGATTCATTTGGAACCACCAAGTGATGAGTTGAATCAGGGTCTGTCTCTTAGCCTGAAGGCTGTATGGGTGGGAACTAGGTCAAGCTAGACTCATACCCCAGCCAACCCGCCTGTAGCCCCAGCATTGGTAGTGGAGGATGATAAACCACTAGAAGGTGGCCTGCACAGTAGCTTGAGCACCATGTTAGCCCTGATCTAGATTGAACTGTTTACGTGCAGTAGACCTGCTGCTGTTATCCTACAGTTTCTACATTAATTGATCTCATTGATTTCACTTGTGAATGACAGGGAGAGAGGTTTAGCCTAAATCATCAGGTGCTGAACTTCCAAAACAACTTAAATGAACTGAGGACACTGATGGGTGGTGGAAGAAACTTAAGCCAATACCTTGCAAGGTCCATTGTGGTGATGGTTTTCGGCAGCAATGACTACATCAACAACTATCTTCTGCCACCTCTCTACCCTGCCAGCTATAACTACACCCCTGAGGAGTATGCTAACCTCCTCCTCAACCACTACACCAGGCAAATACTGGTACGGGAGAGAACTTCTCTAGAGCCAGCTATTTATTAGTCAAGCGACAAAATGCATGTCATTTCAGATAACAATATTGTATGGACTAACAATTCTATAATATGCCCAGTTCCAAGTCATAACAGATAAAACTGGGTAGTTACAGACATCAAATCTGATAGGATAGTCAAATCTGCACAGAAATTAAATGGTGAGGAACATCTTGAAGACTAGTGCTCTAAGTCACTGCACCAAACATGTCACCTAATTCTATCGACACATACCTGCATTATAGTAGGATGTCTTCAATTGGCACTGAAACTGTTCTTTCTTGCAGGCACTATACAGCGTAGGACTACGAAAGTTTGTCCTGGCAGGGATGGGGCCCTTAGGATGCATCCCCAACCAACGGGGCTCCGGTCTGGCCCCAGTTGACCGATGTGTTGATCAGATAAATCAAATGGTCGGTCTCTTCAATGAGGGTCTGAGATCACTGGTCCAACAGCTGAACAACAACCACCCTGGCGCAATTTTTTTATATGGCAACACATATGGAGTCCTTGGAGACATCCTCAACAACCCAAGCACTTATGGTAGGCCACTGTATAAAAACAACATATCAGCATGCTCAAAAGATTTGCTAAAAAAATTGGGAAAAAAAAAACATGTAAATACAACATATTTGCACCATCTAAAGATAACCTATTAAAAAGATTTAATAGAAAGGAAGGCCTATGAATCAACTAAGCTTATTGATGGGCTGATCAAAATGTCTGAATTTTTCTGGAGGCAGGTTTCATGGTTGTTGAAAGGGGTTGCTGTGGGCTGGGAAGGTTCCAGGGGCAGATCACCTGCCTTCCATTTTCTGTTCCATGCCTCAACAGGAGCCAACATGTCTTCTGGGATGCTTTCCACCCAACACAAGCTGTGAACTTAATCCTTGGACAAAGAGCATTCACTGGACCTCCTGATGACATATACCCAGTCAATGTGCAGCAGCTGGCTCAACTGTAACTGAGGAGACTTTCTATATGGTTTCTCTTCTGGTATAAGTATGATCATATATAGGAATGAAACAGTATCAATCTGAATGTTTGTTTGGTTGCATATATAAAATATATTCATGTGAGTTAACAGCTATGAGCATGTGTATCAGAACAATGTTGCTTGGTACCTGATAATATAGCACCTTCTCTTATTTCAGTGTAAAACACCAGAAATTCCAGTAATTTGGGAAAGTTCACTGCTGAGTGGATGGTCTAACTTCAAGGAACCATGAAATGCACATTGTCTAGTTTCAAACATAGAAATAAGTAAATATGGAGATAAATTAATTTATTTACTCTTATGCAAGTGTTTATACGTGCAATTGCAATGACTCATCAAATCATCTAAATATTTCCTAGTGTATGTTAATGACTTAACATTATAAGACAGCAACTACTCGAAGAGTAGATAAATATATCATGGAGACTCGTCCCTTAAATAGCTGGTTTTATGAATCCTTATACTCAAGGATAAAAGAAAGGACCACCTGACGCTATTGCATCCAAAGGAGCAATAAAAGGGCCAAAAATTGTAGTGTATCAATGATCAAGATAAGTATTAACAGAGAAATTACCATAGAGCGCCATTGGCACAACCTCAAAAAAGAGTTCATCAGAGAGACTTATTTTCAACATCTAAACATAATTCCAACTGCACATTTTTTAACCTTTAGTCACGAACAACTGCAAAAGACTTGTTTAGCTTTTCTTCTGTTTCTTCCAGCGGCTTTCAGTTGATACTGAGAAAAAAATTCTCAGACACTGGTATTGAATGATAAAATGAAAAAAAAAAAAAAAACATAATTGTCTTTGGTGGAAATATAAGAACATTGTTACAGTGCTTCCAATCATAGAGGCAAAATTAAGAGGAATTGAATTTAGAATGGCAGGTCTAAGATTTCAGACACTATATGAGCAAAAACAGATACAACAATAGATGCAAATCAAATAGAAGTCTACATTGGTAAAATGAAAGGAATGTAGACTTAAGCTGAATAGAAAGCAATGGACTTCAGGCACTAAGAAATCTTCACCATAAAATCATGATATGCAAAAGTTTTATATCATATTAGCACACTATTAATATGGTATATATGATATCTCTATGATCTTACATTATTTTAATACGTGCAAAGGGATGGCTTAAGTGTGGAATGCTTCCAAATTCAATCAAATGTAGATCCAAAGCATAAAAACTGGAAGTAAATTAATAATGATGTGAGCTAGAAGATAGCACTAATAGGCGGCTCAAGCGTATAAGGCTCCTTCCATTGTAGGATTTGGGAAGCGCCAGATATATACACCCTCATTTCCATTTTTCAAACATGTGACCTCCACATGATAGTGGAACAAACTCGGTATTATGCCAAGGCACGCCCTCAGCTAAAAGATAGGATTTATAGGTTTTCATTCCTACAGACCAGCAAAGACTCCAAAGCATAAGAATTTAATTAGAAATTGCTGGTCACAAGAACCCAGTGGGGTCATCTTCAACAGTTTACCACTGGAATAAAGAAGTTGAAACTGATATGGTTTTATCTATACAGTTTAAACTTCGACACAGCTTATGAACCATAATGTGTCGTTAGGAGTTGAGAATAATCACTTTGGTACCTTGGAGCAAGGACTTGAACCTTAACTAAAAAAGCATCATATGAAGGTATAATCCATTGATATTTGCGAATTCCTCCAACCAACTCGTAACATTAACATCAAATTCCTGGCAAGGCAACTTTGTGAAAAAGGGTGATCCGCCATTAACCTACGAAAGCCTAATTTATTGATTGGGAAATTAAGCAATGCCTCGTCATGAAGAGTGAAATTCTAGTGCTAATCCAATTTTGCCGCATTATCCATCTTTGCCTACTAAAAAAAAAATATCTTTTAACGCTGGAATGGCAGCCTTCAGGCAGGGCATCAGATAGATACAGAAAATAAAAAGAATCACATCCCTTGTTTGCATCGGAAAAATCGGATGGGGGAATTTTTTTTTTTCCTAATTAAAGGGGACGACTTTATTTCCTAATAAAAGAAAAAATGCGAACTAGAAGAAGAAGAAGAGCTTTGAAAGGAGATCAATACTTGGGGCATGATACCCTAAATGCTCGATCTCTCCGATAATCTCGATATTGCTTTCCTGGGGTTCGTCTGTCAAGCGTTAGGGTTAGTGCTCAAAGGAAGGAGAAAGGAGAGGAAGGGAACGAGCTTCGAAGGGGAACTCGCATGAAAAACCTGAGACCGATATGTAATTTCAAATACGTATAGGGGGCAAATATACATTGTCTAAGATCGAACCAGTCCCTAGTCCCGGCGGAGATGATGATTATTTTCGATTCAGTCCCTGTTTGAGCTTAAACTTATAAATATAGATCATCATTTCCCCTATTGGTCGACCAGGCGGGACTTGTTAATAACCACCAATGGAGTGTAAAATTTCAAAAAGGTTCTCAATCGTTTGATATCTCGATTTTAACTGGTGCCGGCAATCCAATTGACGACACTAGTTAAAACAAGGATGGCACTTGTTCACATAATAAGCTCCTATCGTGTTTATAATTGCACTTCCCTCTGGTTGTTTGAACATAATAACCTATCTTAGGTAAATTTGCATTTAGGGTTTTCATCCAGCAGGAGGAGAGCACAAACAAGTTGAAGCTCGGACGGTGGCTATTTGTGCCAAACCCCCTTCATTGGATTTAAATTGCCAATAGCTTCTCGTTTGATTCTTTAAACTAATCCCAACAATCCCCTTGCAGGGACTTGGTTTGTTAGGTCTGATGTGATGCTTATCCGTGCACAAACCCCTGTCCAAGTTGGACCATAACAGCGATTCTCATTTCATTAGTTATCACAGTTGGCATGCAGAGACGACGCATGAACTCCAGTGTTGCGAGGACTAGTTAAAACAACCAAGGCGAATCGCATCCTCTAACCCAACTCTTTTTATTGACCATCTGCATCCTCTTTTGTTCTCAGAATATTTTCAATACTTAACCTGTTAAGTTGTTAACAAAATAATAGGGTGTCATGTTTTTTTTTTTTTTTCTAATGCAAATATCCATAATTTTTCGCTAATATACTGTGAAATTTCTATATGTCAATCTATAATTTTCGATTTGTGTTAGTTTTGAGGAAGTCAAAGCAAGTTGAATCATTCGCCAAAGAATTTGATTCAAGTTGTTGGACCGGTGAAGACTGCAATGAGGCTGACAAAAATATATTCATCAAGCCGTCAAGTTTGATATAAGGCATTGATTTAAAACTAGGTTAGAATGAGTGGACCACTGCTGTTGCAATTTAGGTTAATATATGACTATACTGTAAATAAAATTTAATTCGTTGTGAGATATTTTTTCGGTTTTGACAATCAGAACCAAATCTAATCATTGGATTGCTCATTTCTTAGGACGGTAAAACTTTGCACTCCAGCTTTCGTAGTCCATCTTCAACAACAGCACTCATGCCTGCCCCAGTAGTAGCAAGTAAGGCGGCAGGTACAACAGAGTCATCTTATATATATATATATATATATAGCTGACAGAAAACTCAACCTAACTCTGACCACAACCTTGCACCTCGTTGCAAAGACAAGCCGATCTCGTTGCATCCAAAGAGTTTCATGAACCAAATCGGACTTCTTTCTATTCAAGAAAGTTCTAGACTAAAACTAAACTGGTGACAACATCCCATCCAGCAGCAACCTCGCGTTGAAGCACTTCCATTGGTCGGATCTGGAAGCAGCCAATTTGGGGCACAACTTTAATAAAATATGATTTTGGTTGCCAAGTTAAAGTCTGCAACTTGGTTTAGCTTTTCATCCAGACGTAACAGTGTTACAAAGGACAACGGCTAGCGTCCGCCACGCATAAAACCTTGCAAGAAGCTATAACAACCTCCTCACAGGATGGTTTACCCCGCATGGCATGCCAGTTAGCAGCAGCAAGCAAAGGAAACAGAACTAACTATTGGCGATCAAATGAAAAACAGGACCGAATCTGTACAAACTACAGGACAGCAGGAGCAAAAGCAAACTCATCATATCTAGTCATCTCCAGGTTAATTTGTATTTCTGTAAAATTAAAAGAGTCTATGAATGCATTTCCAGTTTTCAGATATTATGCGCAGTGCGAGTTGAATGGTTTCTTTAGATCAGCAGATATCAAATTTTGGAAAAACCGATGTCTTCTCTCACCAACTTCTTTATCCATTTCTCTACGAGCTACTGGTTGAAGCCTCAAAGCTGCTAGGAGCATATCTTTCCATCAGCGTTGTGAGCACAGCATCGAACTCTTTTTCCAGCTCCACCTCCTCTGCAAGATGCTTCCGTCTAAGCTCAACCTTCTTTTCCTCGTGTGAACGTATAAGCTTTTCTCTTTCTCCCTCAAATTCTCTGACCTCCTTCACCTGGCTATCAATAAACCTCGCAATTTCTTCCTTCCTGTTTTTTTTTTTTTTTTGATAAAAATAAAAAGAGATCACCAGAAAGGAAAAATAGTGAGAAAAAAACATGAAATTAAGTGACAGGACCAGGGAGTCCTTGACGCCCAGTAAAAAGGTTCAGTCCAGCTTGGTGGAATCCAGAATGGTAATCTGGATTGCATATCCATCTGAAGTGCTATCAGCTCCACAGAGAAGACAAGTGCAGCTTCACATCCATGATAACCAGGTCAGTGCAGGTTACGAGCATCAGGACCAAGGCCCATAACTAAACCAGGGACAAATCCATATTTCACTCATGCTCATTGAAACAAAGAGCATCTAATACATTACAAGTCAGTCCAAAATTAAAAATAAAGAAGCACATGCTTCATTATCTTATATATCCGTTAAACTTGCCCTTTAAAGGACAAAATGTGTCTTTTAGCAAAGGGTCAAATCTGTGTCAATGATCAAAAGCATAATAACACCGCAAATTTAAAATATTTATTTAAAAGTGTTTTTCTGATTAAAAAACAGTTACAGTGGATATCAAATAATATTTAGCATGTAAAACTCATCAAAGGTATATAAGGAATTACCTGATTCTGCGATCTTCATGGGTTCCACAATCAACATCAGATTGCTTTGCCTTAGCACGTGCCTGTTGTAACAACTTCTCATACATCCTCTCTTTCTCCTCTGTTGCCGTGTGAATTTTGTCCATCTGCTCCTTAAAAAACCGATCTTGGAAATCCATCTAATAGACAACAATCCAAAAAAAACTTAATCAGTGCTCAGACACTAAATCAGCTGGTCAGAGAAACAGAGTTTACATAAAGTTCTTTTTTACACCAAGACAATTACAGACCAAAAAAGTAACCAAGAGAAAAAAAAAAAAAAGCCCAGCAAGTTGCTGGTCTTAAACACTAAACCAACTGGAATTTTATACAGCAACTATTCACATTCACATTTATTTGAATATACAAAATAGCTCATAAAAATTTTAGAAGACCAACGGTTTCAAATATAGAAAATAGTGGAGGTATCTAAACTAGAGTAATCTCCTTAACAATGCAAAAATATCACCACTTTTCGATGCTACTCTCAATAAACCAACTTACCTCTTCTTTATTCTCCTCATGCTGAATCTTGGTTCTGAGCCTCACAATCCTGTTTTCTTCCGCACTTTCAAGCAGTTTCTTTCTCATCACCTCAGCTGTTTCTTCAAGAACCTTCGACTTCCGCTCTTGTTTAACAACCTTGTTCTTCAACCAGATTAACTGCTGATTATCTTCACTCATCTGCTTCATTGGGATGACAACCATTTCCTGATATGACCTCGTATCATATTTCAGCCGGGATTTTCCTAGGAGTTTTCAGTAAATGTCAGAACTGGCAAATCTTTTGATTCTCTATGATTGACTAAGAGAGAAACATGCACATGTATACATTATATCAGAACAATGAACAGAATCAGAATATATATCTAGCCATGGAAACTAGTCAATTTCATGGGTAACAAATTATCAAGAACATCAAGCTTTTATCACTTATGTTCAGAACATTCAGGTGTAAAAGGCACACATATGCTACACATGGAACTATCAAATATCAATTTCATCAAATTAATGGACAGTGATCAAGTCAAAAACAAAATGAAAAGTTGTCAAACAAATAACATGGGAGACCAATAATGCGATCAAGTTATCAAGTGCAACTAAGATGAAGTGAAAATACATGGAACAGGCATACACATTCCACAGGAAATTGTTGTAATTATCAACTGCAGGCACCTCAACAATCTAGTGAAGACAGAGGCATTTAGACTCTTTTTTTCACTATTATTAGTTATATGATGAGGGTCATCTCTTTTCATAACAATTAAATCTAGTTTTCACACAAAAAAATATCCCAATACATTGTAGGAAGATGGAAATTAAATAACCTAATAATATATGCAATAAATGGTACCAAACAAAAAATGATGCAGACATGAGTTACCCAAGTTAGGGTAACTGGATACAATTCAATCTGCTGGTCAATCTAATATAACACGAAATGATTAATATTTTATAGGGGTTGTGGAGTTTACATGATCAAAGCATGGCATCTAAAGGATTGTTCAAAGTTTGCTGTGAGTTCACACAGCAATTCAAAGTAAAATCTGAACATAGCAAAGTAAAAGGTCAAAAAGGAAGGGAGTAATAGAATATAAAAAAGCATATGAAAGGCATGAGAACTAGACAAAAGATTTTTCACATTATGTAGCTCACCTTTCCGTGCATGGGAACAACCTATGGAATCAAAATTTAAACCTGTAATCTTCATCTGGCATATTATATTAGTCTAAAGTCAACTTGTTTCATCAAGAGATAAGATCCATCCAAGGGCCTCCTAATTTCAAGAAAGGGAAGGATCTTCAGATTCGCTCAAGTTTCCTCAAGTCACGGGCAAAGAGAGGGACAGAGAAAAGAAAGACAGGGAGGAAGGCCATGATTCAAATTAAACATCTGTGAAGTCTCTCTACAGTGAAGTCTCTCTACAGCACAAGTGTGTGTGCGTAAAATGAAAACGAGATCACCACATTTGGACCCCTTTCATGATTCAAATTGTGATATCCCATGGTCCTAACTACATAATTACCAATGTGCTAATCATGAAACTTACCTCAACCATCATAACAGAAGTTGCATCATTGACAAAGTTAATATTAGTGGTTGCATAGACTAAGTTGGTTCCAGTTGGGTTTGAGGCAAGGATATGCCACCGTCTTGACCATTCTGAACCCACCCTGCCTACCAGGGACCAGTTTGGAAAGAACTTCCCAGATCCAGCAGCATCTGGCAGGACAGGCTGCAGGGAATGAAGGAAATGAGAGAGTGGAAGAGGGCAAGGGAAAGCACCATTGGATCACAGGGCCTGATCCCTCACAGGTGAAAAAGAAGACCTCAGGAGTTTTTTTTTTTTTCATCCTGTTAGAATCAGGTCTAACCAATACTCGCTCTCCCTCCCCTTCTCCTGTGTTCTTCCATCTTCACTCTCTCCAGCCTTTCCTGTATCCCCCACCAGATCCTGCATGCTCCTTCCAAGAAGTCCTAAATAGATTAAACATTCAAACCCTAACTAGGACCTGACCCCACCCCCAAATGCTTGAATCATTTTAAAACAGGTCGAGGTCGACCTAATAACCCAACATGAACCCAATAAGGCTGCCCGAGAACCAACCAACCAAACCCTAGAAGAAAGACATTAGATGCCACTCACCTGATCTTGCCACCTTTGCATGACTCTAGGATAAAAGCTACTCCAGCCAAACAACCAGAAAGAGGAAAAGGTCCATCACACACTCTATATTGTGCTTGCTCTCACTAACTAGCACGACTTCCTAACAAAAACCTAGACCTAAATACTCTTTGTGCTGGAAGAGGAAGGTAATGTAGTGATGACAGCATCCCCAAAATCTTCATCCCAGTAAGACAAAACATTATTGAGAAATCTCTACCAGTGGCAAGGGATTAGCAGATGTCAGAACTGGGGGCATAGTCAAGGATCTAGAAGAGAAGCTACCAAAGAGAGGAAGCTCCTGAAATTCTTGTATGGTGAAGCAGGCATAAGGGTACATAACATAAGCATCGAGATCAAATGTTGTTGTCACTTACTGAGGCCTCTTGAGGTAGAACAAGAAAACAAGGATGAGAGATTTGGGCTCGAAAGAGTTTCATGTTTTGTCATATTATGTCATTCACATGAAAGCTCGCACACTTTTAGATATTTACAATCAACTACAAGAAATAAGGGGTTTGACTCATTCTGTTGACTGAGCACAAATAATAAATGAGCTATTTCAGGTCAATAGAGTCATCATTCCAAACCTGAACCCAAGTCGTTTAATTTACATGTTAGCCAAGCCAACACATCTAGAACCTGACCTATGATTTAACCTGACACAGACCTGCTAAAGACGTGTCATATGTGCAAGCTAGGTCATGGACATGACCAGCAATTACAATCTCATGAATTCATATGATGCCAATGCACTGTACAGGTCATGATGCCCCTTGCCAAAAAAAGAGAACACTTCTATTATAATGTAGCTGCAACCTACACAAATGCATCAGTTCTGCTATTTTGATAAGAGTAGATAAGGTTTAAGAGAACTACAGTTAGTAAGACCAATACTTCTAGTGAAGAGGGACAAAGTCCAGAGAAGTTTTAGCCAAACAAGGAAACATGGAGAGAATGATTATAGCACATGCAAACAGTCCTCTCTCTCAAACAAAACAGGAAAAAAAAAAAAAGGAAGAAGAAGCAAGCAAACAATATCCAAAAGCTTCAAGCTGAAGGAGCTTTCAAGTCTACTCTTCAGGTCAACAAAAATATCATTTGTTACTCATTATCAAAATATCATCTAAGATGCTAGGATTGGAGAGAGGCTAATTTCAGCTAATTACTAGAACTAGAAATAAGCTTATCAACATAATGAAAACTAGGAAAATATACCTACAAAGCACAGATTCCACTATCCACAATTATACTCCATTCTGTTAATCAGCCTTTGATATTCAGGCCAGGACCCAATAGTCCCTGTAAAAAATTGATATTGTTCACAAAACTAAGAAAGTAGTCCTATTCGTTTTTTACATCTTAGAGCAGCTATCCAAAGACATTTCTAGCATCAAGATAAATATTGGGACAAACATAATGTCTGCAGCTTGTGTGCAGCATGCACTCTGGACATATGACATTCACACGATATAATGATTGCATAAAATAAGCCTCAGGTCCATGTAACATGTTAGGACCCAAATAACAGATCTGAATGGAAAACCATACCTTGAGAATGCTGGTTGAATATTTCCATGTCTTCTTTGGTTGCCAAGTAACCATATAACTGGCGTTTAGCACCTGGAGAAAATAGCACCCGACGACGTTCCCAAGCCTCCCTGTCAGTTCCTTGCTCCACAAAATGCTTGTGCAGACGTTCAGCCTCCAAGTAGCCCATTGCAGTAGCTTCAAAAATTAGCACACTAATCCCACGATGCCCATGAGGACCATAGGAATGGCGTGCTTTTACTGCAGCATAAGTGCTGAAATATTCAAGAAGCTCTTGGTTTCCCATGCCAATCCACTGCTATTTTTATTCGGTACCAAAACAATGAACAAAAAAAAAAAAAAGATTAGCACATCATAGATATGAATGTGAAAACAAATCATATGGCACCATACAAGTTTGCAACTTAAAACTCTGAATAAACTCCAGAATTAGGCTTGCCACATGGCAATGGTAACTTAATGAAAGGGCAGAGGATGGTATCAAGAGGATGGTAGGGAGCCAGCTGATAATATGTTTCAACAAAACATAACAGATGTCACTGCCTGTTATTCACTATTAAAGGTTCCCTCTCCTTCCGTCAATCAGTTAAACAAAGCAAGTGCTACAACAGTAACAGAATTAGTTACAGGCTCAACGATTCAGTTATTCAGTATGAAAAGTGATATTTTGTCAATCATATGGTTTAAGTGGGAACAATTAATGACTAAACAGGAGAAAAATGATGCAAGCCAAAGAAGAAGGCATGACAATGACCCCAGAGTTGAAGACTGGTGATCTGTTACATTCTCACTTCCCTTTAAATTCACAGTGAATAACATATGTATGCATGAATATATACATAAGTACAATGAGACTTACATATCACCACAAAGCCATTTATCTACACATCATTGTTACACACAAGGAGAATCAGCTCATTTATTCCTCCCAGAAAATCTGAATTCTACTAATTTGCACATATATTAGCAGGTAGTATGGGTGCATTTAAATCACCCTTTTCCCAGAACGTGGCATTCTTTTAGGGCAAAACATAATCAAGAACCTCCCCTAAAGCAGAAGATGATGATGATAAGCACTACCGCAATAACAGATTGGTGAGAGAAGTTCCACCAGTAGGAAGAAGTTTTCATATTTTACATTTTCTTACAAGGACTAGAACAAAAGAATGAGAATTGGATGTTAATTCTTTCCAATCAAAGACAAATACTGTTGAGTCAACATAAAATTTAACTTACAAACAGTTATCCTTCTTGTTGAATTTCCCTAAATAAAGAATTTGAAATGTTCTTTGGTGAATGATGAGTAAAATCTAAGAAACCATTTCAACAATACAAAACTTGTTTTGCAGCATTAATAAATATCTTAAAATATTAATTGCATGCATAAGACCACATTGCAACCATTAGCCATAATTATTAGATATCAATTGTTCCAAGCATTTCCTTCATCATGTGTAAGCTTGGTCAAGATATGTTCATTTTGCAAGATCTCTGACATTAGGTTCAAATGCTTCATTCACAGACAGACCTTGTAGTCTAGACTTTGTAGTTGTTGGACCAATTTCAGCTGAAGAACCATACCCTAGGCTTTCAAAGCCCAGGATGCAACATCATTTAAAAATGTTTAATTACTATCAGAATTCATCTGAAACTTCAAAACCAAAAAGCTCAAGCAAAGCCCATGAATCTAAGGGTGTATTTGGTTTTTGAGAAATGAAAACAGTAAACACTTGTGAATACATTTGGTGATTGAAAATGATAATAGTTTTTAAAAATAAAACTCCAAATAATCAACAACTGAAAACAATTTAAAAATGTTTCCATTATTGTCCATCGAAACAGAAAAGAGAATAGAAAAGAAAGGTATTCCCTTTCATTTTTTTGACCTATCCTTTTAAAAGGAATTGTTTATAATGAAAATAAAAAATAGAAAATAATTTTTGTTCTCGCTTTTTCTGGTGATCAGAAACAGGAAACAAAAATTATTTTCAGAAAATAAAAACAGAAAATAAAAATGGAAAGCATTCTCAAAAACCAAACTTAGCCTAAATTTCTACATTTTTAAATAGTTAATTTTAGTGACAGATCCTTACTGTTATTTTTAACTTGTTATAACCGAAGCTTACCACATGCACTTGTTTAATTAACTAAACAAGCTAATGTTCATGACCACAAACACTGATATCTGATCTTCAGTGACTCTCTATCAATCTGGCTGCCAGAAGGCATGCAAATTAAACCTGTACAACTCGTTTCAAACCAAGCAGACAACAATCCGCATCTCAAGTATACTTTTTATCATAAGCAGCAAACTAAAAATGCTTCCATAGAAATTTCTGCCTCAAATAACAGATCCCAAGCCTTAGGGATGTCAAGGATTTTCAAAGTAGTCAATAAGAAGATCTTCATTCCAACTTGCTCCTGTCCTATAAGTTGCCTTCACAGATCCAAAATTAATCCTTTATCACATTAAGGAATATCAAGCACCACAACTGCAGACATCTATAACTTCTAAATCAACCCTAACAAAAACCCCCTCATCTAATTATCCATTTTTTGTGCAACACATTCAAGAGCAATAACAGTAACAGCTTTCGAAAATTTGCCAACCACTTATTTGATTACATGGACCAAATGTTCTTACATCACCTCCACACTCAGGTTCAACTAAATCATTAACCCTCAACACGTCAGAGAATTCAAAATTCCACTCGCAGCTAGACAATTTTTATCACAAACACTATATCATTCAAAGGTGACTGCCATTCTCAGAATCCTCTTAAATAGACCAGCAGCTCAGATATCACAAAAAAGGGGGGAAATTCAAGGGATTTTAAAAAGAGCTCATGAAAAGACAATGGACAATAATTGAATCCTTGTCCTTTTTTCCATATATGTCACCAATGCTACCAAATATATAATTGGGACATTGTAGCACCATCCAACCTAGACATTATAACTGATACCCCGAGATGAATAAAACAACCTTCTAATCCAAATTTCTTGACCATAATTCCAACTAATTCAAATACTGGACTAAACCAACCACATAAGATGATGTGGAATCTAGGGAAATAACTAAACTATATCAAAGTTATGACTACCAAGCAAACAATAAATAAGAATTTATAAGACTACTGCATTTATAGTTAATATTCTTGACGGTTTCAACTAAGGCTATAAATCTCATGGGACAAAGGTTATAAATCTCATGAAACAAAGATGCCTTGCTTCTTTCACAAGACAAGATATCCCACCATGTACCATCCAATCCCAAACCCCAACCTCGTCAAGCATCTCGGTATTTGCTTGGAATGCTTTTTTTTTTCTTAAAAATTATTTGTAAAACTTTAATATTTTATTTAATTTTTTAATATAATTGAACTTTAAAAGTTATATTTTTATGATAAATTAGATCTATTTAAAATTGACACTATATTGTATTATAGACAAGATAAGATGGGGCAGCCATCTTAGCCCTTGTCCCATTGAGACTTAAATCATTAGTTTAACCTATGAAAACTAAGAGCTCCCAAAAAGTAACCAAGCAAGAACTGCAGCATTAGTTTCATGTAATAATAAATTATGAACAGAATAATAGCAATTCCCTTGAAAGGCTTATACATGCTGCTTGACAACAGCTACAACTGAAAAATGGACATGATTTTGTCAGCATAGCATATAAAACAGATTGTGTAAAACATGGATTAAATAATACAAGCCTTAACTTGGCTTATTAGACAACCTGATCAGCTGCAACAACTTAATATCTCTGTTATAGGAAATAGCTCAAGTACGGAGTAAGCAATAGCATTAATAAAATGGCAATAGATACATTGTTCCAAGAAGGTTAAACACTAAAGAGCATGCCTTAACCTGCATTCCAAAAGAATCCTAGCTGCAGAGAAACATATAGATGCAAAAATATATAAAAAAAAATTAAAAGGACAACACAAGTTTATGTTTCATAAATATAAAGCATAGCAAACCAGTATACAACCACTGCATTATGGCGTGTGCACTACAGGCATGCCTCAACACTTGCGCACTTACTTATTTAAAAAAAAAATCAACAAATTTAAGCTTGTGCATCCATCCAATATAGATAATGTACGTATACTTCACTGGAAAAAAAAAATAACTGCATCAAATTTCAGTTTCTGAACCCTAGATTTATGCTAGACAAACTTTGCATATTTAGAACTTGTAGTAAAATAAGGCAATGCAATGGTTCAGCAATCAGCAAAACAACCATTTGCGAAAGATAGAATGATGAAAAAAAAAAAAAAGATGAAATGAAGCAACATACCTTTTCATTCTCATCTTGTTCAAGTAATGTATTCATAATAACAACCATTGGAGGCCAAACTATCGAATGATCGGTGGTAGTCTCACGAAGACCCTTCCATTTGCCAAATGCTTCACCAGCAGGTATAACTGAGGTTCCCTTCCGACGAAGTTCTTCTTCCAAAAGTGCAGCAAAATCTCGGTGAAGCTTAACCCTAGTAGCTCCTTTTGTTTTTGCATGAGTCATCAAAGGTTGCAAACCTTTGTACCACTCAATGGCACCTGGACCATTATGGCATGCAGGACAATGCCACTGTCTTGTTTGTTCATTTATCTCTTCAACTGACAGATTATCCAAGTCTTCAAAAAATCCCTTGAACCACCGATTCTTCTTTCGGGTATCGTGGCTCTTTTGACTCTCATCAGAATCATAGTCATCGCTAAAGTCATTATCACTATCTTCCACTAATTCATCATCATCTGAACCACCATCAACTTGTTGGGGTGCAGTTTCTGTCTCAGAATCATATCTGCCACCAGTTCCATCCTGAGGAATTTCTTCTCTCTTGGGTTGAGAGCCAGATGAACCACCTCTTGCAGCCCATTGCCAACCATGTTGCAATGGTGGAGGTATAGCTAGAGGTGGTGCCATGTATTGTGACTCCCAACCCCTATTTGATGGTTGTGGCTTTGAATTACTTCTGCCAGCAGGCTTACGAGAGTCAGTGCCCTGGGCCCAAATATTTCCAGAAATCCTTCCAGCTCCACCATTTGTACCCAATCCTTGCCTTGGTCCACCCTCCGACTGACCCCAAGCTTTGGGAGCATTATTTGAAGAACCCCATGTTTTGCAGTGGAACCCGCCCCTGCACCAGCTCGATTCTTAGACTTCTTTGCATATACCTCCCATCCACCCTCTTGAGTATCCATGCTGATATCTGCCATGTCCCGGCTCAACTGATTAACTTTTGGGCTACCTTTGCCATAAGTAGACTCTTCAATACCTTTCCCCTTTGGTGATGGAATACCACCACCACCACCACCAGCAGCAGAAAAGGTCTTGCCTCCACCCTTTCTTGAATTCATTTTATCAGAAATTGCAGTCAAGGCCCTGCAACATTATTTTTGTAAGGACCTAAAATAATGTAAGGACCTATACATCTTCAACATCATTATTAGGCATGTCTTGCACACCTTCAGTTACACAGCACTGCAGGAGTGTAAGTGACATGCACCATATTATTAACACTGACCAAATATGTTCACATAATAACACTGACCAAACATGTTCACAAATGTGATGGCAAGAGAAACAAATAATCTATCCCCAGTCATTTTGAAGCCATGGTATGCATCTAAACTTTAACATGGAATGTAGATAAAGCAAACTGACACGTGTAAAGACAGACATTTGGAGTATAATTGCACAAATTTGGACTTATAAAAAATCATCATTTAGAACAAAACCTTTGTCTGTCAACAACAGATCGATTTGGAGATCTTCCACCCCCGGGCAATAAATTTATCCTTCCATCCAGCTAGATTATTAAGTAGAAGTCTGAAGCTATGAAATGTTATCATTGTACAGAATAACTAAACACCATCTTGTTCAGTAAACATGTGGAATAAAAACAAATCAGCAGGCATAGCATTAGCATTAAACTCCCTCCTCCTTTAGCACAAACATATTCACAAGTGCTAAGACCTACACTCCAACTAGCAAAATTCTTTCAAAAGAATAAGCAATCTAACCACAGTCACTACATTTGAAATCTAGAGCCGCTCATCATGCAAAATAGAAAACATAAAACCGAATCAAAACTATATAAATAAGTACATATCCACAATCAAAAATTTGAGCCGAAAGGGGGAAAGCACTGAGAGAACAATACTCAACTCAACTCAACTCAACTCATCTAAGCCTTTTCCCAACTACAATAATACAATGATTAAATCCTATTTATATCTTAATTTACGTAAATCTCTCTATTGAGTTAAAAGACAAGCAAACATATCTAACAACCTCTTAATTTGACATGTTAAAAAATTAAAATTATGGTTTAACAATAGTCTCTTTCTCCTATAGGGAGAAGCCAGATCCACAGAAGATGCCAATTTTAGATAGTACCATGTTTTCAAATCTTGGCTTGATAAGACCTTGGATGCAATGCACTGTGTTTTCAAATCCTGGCCTGATAAGACCTTAAATGCAAAGTTATAAACCTCATGGAAAGAGGCGTGCCAATTTTTCCGTAGAACGAAATGCCTGCATCCTATGCTATCCTGATCCCCATCCCGATACCCAATCCAATCATGCACGCCAATACTTGCTTGGATGCTTTTTTAAAAAAATTTATTATTTATAAAATTTTGGTATTTTATTTAATTTTTAAATATATTTAATATTTAAAAATTATATTTTTATGAACAAGGCTGATCCCAAAATCTTTCTAAGATGGGACGGGATGGCTAAGACGCCCTCAGCTCGCCCAGACTTGAATCCCTGCTTGAATGAATTAGACATAAGATTTTTCTTAATTGAAAAGGGCAGAACAGAAAAAGAAAAGATGGCATGATGATAAAGGAAATGCTATAATGGTGCAGCTCATGAAGGAATAGACTTTAATCTTGATCACCCGATATGATAAGAGATTAACGTGCATAACGATAAAGGAAATGCATTTGTCATAAACCTGTAGCAAAAGTATTCCCAGAAGCAATGAAGGTTGACCAGGAAAAAATTATCGATGTACTGCAGCATAAGCTACAAAAAAGAACCAAAATAACTGCAATAAAAGCTAAGAAAAATGATTAAAACCGCGGTATATTGGCAGAATAGAAAATCAGCAATAGTTTACGTTCAAGACCACACATTGCAAGACCTAAACACTTGCTTCCTCTTTGAATGAACAGAGAAACCCCGCAAATGAAACCATACCAAAATGGCATTCTCTCCTACACCATTGGTCACAGACATCAACCTGTATGCTACCAGAAATTTGATACAGGCCAGCGAAAATTAAATAAAATATAGAGAAAACTTAAATCGGCAGCGCCCATAAGCCGGCCAAGCTACTCATGACACTTGCTTGATGGCTTAAAAAATTAAAAAAGGGAAACAAATAAAAAGAAACAGAGAGAAATCAAAGCGTTCTTTCTTAAAAGAAATGGACGATAATCTCTTTTCATCTTTACAAAGAGAGAAAGGGGCAAAAGGAAAAAAAAAAATCCCATAAAACTAACCAAGCCGGACAAAACGACTAGAGGAAGCAAAGAAAACTCGCGACACGGAAGGGGGAAAGCTGAGCGGCGCCCAGATCAGCCTTATATGCGCGAAAACAAAAGAAACTCAGATCAGATAGAGTACATAGCGATATCT
Organism: Calamus simplicifolius; assembly: GCA_900491605.1. Taxonomy (NCBI): domain Eukaryota; kingdom Viridiplantae; phylum Streptophyta; class Magnoliopsida; order Arecales; family Arecaceae; genus Calamus; species Calamus simplicifolius. Next base: position 243,927 of record UESW01004592.1, on the reverse strand, counting down.
GAACAGAAGCCACAAAACACTAGAAAGGAAAGAAATCCTTGCAGACATAAAGATATAAATCCATGAGAGACACCAAAAACCTCCTCTTTCTTAAAATCTTCTTGAAATCCCAAAAAAAAAAAAAAGCCAAGAAAGGCAAGAAAGATCGATTAAAAAAAAAAAAGTAATACCACTAAGAACTCCCCACTTCCACTAAAGTTGAGAAATATTACATGGAAACGAAATGCAAGGAAGGTCAATAAAAAATTCCAGCGATTTCAAGAACCATCTAGCTACACACAGCATAAAAGATCACCTCCGCTCGGATGAAAGCCGAAAACCCGCCGGAAAGGCGAATTATCCGCCGGAAAACGCAGAACGACCTGCAGGAAACCAGCGAGCCGGCGCCGATCGCCGGAATGCCGACCTAGAGGAGGAGAGAGAGCGGCCGAGCCTCGCCGCAGAAAGAGGAATCGCCCGCCGGAAACCCCCTCGCGGCGGAACGCGTCGTCACTGAGTAGTGGCCTCCATCGGACGGAGAAAAAGCGGAGGGCGAAGGGCGAAGGGCGAGTTTTGCGCAAATCAGGGCCTTTATAAATGCGGCGGAGTCCGGACTCCAAATGGAAATTAAATCTGGTTTATAAACGGATAAATTCGGGCAAAATACCCGTACACCGTACAGGTCCGACTTCCGATTTCCCAAACGATGTGAGTCCGCGCACGGGAACGAGTTTGTACTGTCCTTTTAACCGTCCAATCGTTGGGTCACCCGCTGATTCCACGGCCCAGATCTGGTGGACTTTATTTTTTATTTTATTTTTATTTTAATATATATCTACGCCTGCTATTTGATTGCGCAAGAACGAAGAAGAGGGTGTGCAATTAAAAACAGAGTTCTCGATATATATTTATTTTTTATTTTATTTTTTATTTTTTTTGAGATTTTCGCCTTTTGGCAAAAAGGAAAAAAAAAAAATTGAAGTTGACGCGAGCGGGGGAATTGCGCGGAAGATTCCGTGTTGACCATGGCCTCCCTGAGTCAACATTGAAATCAACGGCTATAATCGGTGGAGCCCTACACTAGGGCATGAGATTGGAGAGGAATTATAGGATGTACCCAAACCAAAACTATTGAATAATAATAAAAATATTTTGAGATTAAACTCTGTTATTGTTGCTGTTTAGGAGAGATGGGCTCATGGACACAAGATAGTGTGTCCAGCTATATTTTATTATTTTTTAAGATTCTTTTGCTGGGATTTCCTAATCCTTGCTTTCAATGGAATAAGTATTACATTTTACATGGTTTTTTTAATATAAAATTACTCCCTTACACCTTCTCTAATGTATACTTCTTGTCGAAATTAAATAAAAAATATCAAGGTTTTATATGTATGATATTTATCATGCGAATGAATGAAAATGTCATGATGTTTACATGTGTTTTCTTATGACGGACGTTACAAAATGAAATTTTATGGTATTTTTTATTAAGCATGAATGTCCAAGTGTCATTGGGTAACATGAGCAAGCTTCATTTATTTCTCTTTTAAAGCAGTAAACATAGTGATTAGTGAGTGCTTGTTGAAAGAAATTTCGTGCTTTAAAATTTGTGCGCGACTGGGCTTTGGTTCTGTTCCCTGGGTGTGCTTTACGATTCGGGTTTCGACCGTCGTCTTCCCCAATCTTCGGCGATCTTCGTTTTCTCCGGCTGTGCCTCCGTTGATATGTTCCTCTTGCTGGCCCCTCTCTTCCTATGGCGTCGGATGGGGTTAAGTCTGGGCAGGCTTTCGGATCGACGGATGTGGGATCCGACTTTCGTTGGGTCTCGCCGTCTCCTTCGCCGTTGGTTATAGCGTCTCTGGAAGCATCCTTTCCGGATGTTATTCGCATCCTTGTAGCTGAGTTGGAGGCCGAAGTGGCGAGATGGCAGTCGAGAGCCGTTCTGGTACGTTCTTACCACAAGTGGGTTCCGATAGAGGCGGTGATCAGGGAGTTTAGAAGAGCAGAAATTCAAGGTGAAATTACTCTGATCAGTCTGGCATTCCGGTGCCATTTATTCCGTTTTGAAGATCCGAATGCCTGTGACACGGTTCTCAATCGTCCTTGGATGGTTAACGGATAGGTTATTGGGTCGGAGCCGTGGCGGCCGGAATTCTTCCCGGCTAAGGATGCGATTCCGTCGGCTCTGGTTTGGGTGCGGCTCCCCAACCTTCCGATGGAGTTCTGGAAGGAGGAATTCATCAGGGTCATTCTGGAACCAGCCGGGCAGTTCATCTGTCTGGATGCATCTACTGTGGCGAAGAGCAGAGTGGTTTCGCCAAGGCATGTCTCCGGGTCGGCCTTCGTCGTCCTCTGAGGCCGGGTGCACGGATTCAAGGTATCGGCCTCCCCTTTTGGCAGCAATTTGCTTTTGAAAATCTGGAGGGGATTTGTGCTTCCTGTGGAACGTTGCATCAGAGTGGCCATTGTTCTCAGTCTGGTTCAGGAGTCGAAGGTGCAGCCTCCAGCCCTGTATGGTCTGTGGATTGGTCCGTGGATTGCAGCAGTTCATCAAAGAAGGGATGCCCCAGGTTCCCAGCGGGATGAGAGGAGGAAGATGCAGTCGGTGTCGTCTCCGGGGGCCTCTGGTAGCAAATCGAGAGCTCAGAGCAAGCTTGCTGTTCCCTTGAGTGGTGCTGAAGCTGTTGAGGGCTGGAGCCTTCTTGCAAAGCTGGCTCGGAGGAGGGTGCCGATTCCTTCAATGGTAGGGGGCATTTCAGCCATGGCTTCTGGGTGTCCAGTGGGGGAGTCTTTGCAAGGCCGTTCAGTCTCAGTTAAGGTGTCGGGACAGGGTGAGCATGCCGGTTTTGCTTCAGTAGAGAATGTTTTGCTGCAGGCTGATAAGGTTGATTCTGCTGAGATGGGTCTGAATAATCCTCTTTTGAAGAAGAACCCCTTTGCCTCTCTTGGATTGATGTCGGGGGAAGGTGGCATTCTGGTTAATATGGATGTTTGTCCGGGTCCCCTTAAGCGGGCCAGACCAGTTGATTATCAGGCCCCGAGGGTAGTTTCGCAATCTGGGAAACAAAAAGGAAAAGGTAAGTCTCAGACCTGTAAAAGCTCTGGGATATCGATTGATTCCCAGGAAAGGATGTCCCTAGCTTCCTACTCTCTGGAAGGAGGTCAGGAAGTGGTTAGGTCCTGCTCTGACAAGCCGGTGGGTTTTTCCTCGAAGGTTTCAGATAGTGTAAACATGAGATCAGGTCCCCTATCTCCGGTTCAGTCTCCTCGGGCTTTTGTCATCAGTCAGGAGCCAGAGGCTAGTCCATCTTTGTTAGCTGAGGGGGGTACCTCATCCAGTGGGTGCCTATCTGATATTGCGATGGTGGAGGACCAGGGTGGGGTCCCAACTTCATCATCCTTATAAATGAAGATCTTAATTTGGAATGTTACAGGAGCTCGAAAGCCTTCATTTCGATCCTCCTTTAGTAGATTGGTGCAGCTTCATAATTTTGATATATGTGTTCTTTTGGAAACAAGGTTGTCGGGTGACAGTCTGGCTCAGTTTAGGAGGCAAATTTCTCGGTCCTGGTCTTCGTATGCAATTGAGGCTGAAGGTTTGTCTGGAGGTACGCTGGCCATTTGGTGTGCCGATACTGTTAAGGTTGATGCTTTTCATCAGTGCAACCAGTAGATAGGTCTTGTAGTCTCTGAGGGGTCCTCTGATCCTTGGCTTCTATCAGCTGTTTATGCCAGTACGGATTATCGGGAGAGACGGATCCTATGGTCTGATTTGCTTTCCCTTCTTACTCAGGGACTCCCATCTATCATTGCCGGTGATTTTAACTGCATCACTGAGGCTAACAAAAAGCGTGGAGGGCGACGGTTTACGGCCTCGGCTGATGTTAGTGAGTTCAGAACCTTCATAGGATCATCGGGGCTATTGGATTTGGGGTACTGGGACCCAATTCACTTGGTGTAACAACCGTCAGGGTTCAGCTCGTGTTTGGGAGAGACTTGATAGAGCTGTGGCTACGGAACAGTGGCTTCATAGGTTTCACGAGGTTACTGTTGCCCACCTTCCTATGATTGCTTCTGATCATTGCCCCATTTTGATTTCAATGAAGGCTTCCATGTATTATCGCAGACAGTTTAGATTTGAGCAGTTTTGGACTGTCTATTCTGCTGCTCAGTCGATCATTTCGCAGATTTGGCACCTTCCTATCAGGAGAAATGCTATTTATAGGTTATCTTGGCGTCTTATGATGGTTATACAGACATTATCCAGATGGAATAGGCTGGAGGTCGGGGATCTGGTTAGACAAGTCGAAAGGGTAGAAGCCGACATTTCTGCCTTACAGGAGAAGGAGGACCAGGATGGGTTTTTGTTGGATTCGGACCTCTCGTTGCTTCGGGACTCACTGACTTGCCATCACTCTCTTCTCCGTCAGCAGGAGATGTTTTGGAGGCAAAGATCCAGGGTTCAGTGGATATGTGAGGGGATCGTAACACCAGATTTTTCCATCATGCCACTTTAAAGCGGCGGTCCGCTAACAGGATTCGGAGATTAGTTGATGCTGAAGGGCATACTCTGGAGGACATCCACTCTATTAGGGATTTATTTTTCCATTTCTTTCAGACTAGATGGACTGAGTCCGAGGGGGAGGGGGCTCCAGTTGTTCGTGTGCCTGATTCTAGGAAGATTTCGGCCAAGGAGAATGATATGTTACTCAGGCCTATAACAGAGGAGGAAATCCGGGAGGCGCTTTGGGAGCTTGGCTCGGATAAGGCCCCTGGGCCTGATGAATTTCCGCCTTCTTTTTACCATCACTATTGGGGGATTGTTGGGCGAGAGGTGACTCAGGCTATTCAAATTGTATTCCAGACAAAGAGCATTCCTCAGGAGTGGAACCGAACTTTTATTTCTCTGGTGCCCAAGCGTCCGGAGGCTTCTCTCCCACAGCACTTCCGGCCTATTAGCCTTTGCACCACTTTGTATAATATATGTGCTCGTCTTTTAGCTGGCCGCCTTCGTCTTGTTCTTTCTCGCCTCATTTCTATTGAGCATGGGGCTTTTATTAGAGGGCGTTCTATTTCTGATAATGTTCTTATCGTCCAGGAATTTATGCATGATCTTCAAAGAGCCCCAGCTAGTCGTTGTCATATGGCGGTAAAGCTTGACATGGAGAGAGCTTATGATAGGATGAGTTGGTCTTTCTTACACCGCTCGCTCCAGGAGTTTAGGTTTGAAGAGCTGTTCATCAAGTGAATCTTGGCTTGTATTCAGAGGCCTTCTTTTTTCCTGATTATCAATGGATGCCCGACGGAGTTTTTCCATTCTACTGTTGGTCTGAGACAGGGGTGTCCGTTATCTCCTTTATTGTTCATTCTAGCTGCGGATGATCTTTCTCGTGCTTTTCATCAGGCACAGCAGAATCAGAGGATTGTCCCTTTCATGGCTGGGAGTCAGGGCCCTGCGGTCTCCCATCTCCTTTTCGCTGATGACTGTATTCTTCTGGGTCAGGCTTCCATTGATAATGCGGCTTCCTTACATTCAATTGTGCAAAACTATTGTCTGGCTTCGGGTCAGAGGGTTAACTATCTCAAATCTTCTATATGTTTTAGCCCGAAGACCATCAGATCTACTAGGGAAGCCATTACTAATCTGTCAGGCATATCTACTCAGACTGATCGATTTTTGTATCTGGGGATCCCCATTACAGGTAGACGTCCCCGTTGTTCTAACTTTGCTGAGCTAAAGAGGAGGGTTCATCACGCCTTGAGGGGTGGCAGGTCACTAGTTTATCTATGATGGCCAGGGTCATTATTATTCGATCGGTTCTCTCTTTGCTTCCTCTGTATCTTCTGTCGAATACTGCTATTCCGACTACCTGTCTTAGGAGGATAGAGAGATGCTTCAGAGACTTTCTTTGGGCCTCTATGCAAGATGGTCATGGCATGCATTTATTATCCTGGGACACGGTCTGTATGCCTATCCAAGAAGGCGGTCTTGGTATTCATTCTCTGATTGTTAGAAGAGAAGCTCTGTTTGCTAGACATGCTTCTCGATTTCTCTTGGAGCCGCAGTGTCTGTGGAGCTCTCTGATGCGAGCGAGGTATGGGGAGTGGACATCCGGCTTGCCCATTTTGCCGATCCGTGGATCTTCCTACTTTTGGAAGGAGATTTGCAGATATGGTCAGTTTATCCTGGAGAATGTTTCATGGAGTATCGGAGATGGTTATTTGATTGATGTTGTCCAGGATACTTGGATTTCTGAGCTCCCCCTTTCGAGGTGGCCCTCTTTTATTAATATGGATGCCCCCTCCAGTTTAAGGGTTAAGGATTTGATTTCCCAAGATTTTCACGCTTGGCATATCCCCACGGTGACATGGTTATTTGGGGAGGAGCTTTCTCGGCGGATTCTATCTATGCCTCTTATGCCTGCCTGGCTATGATGGTGATTCTAGGCTTTGGCAGAGATCTTGTCTCTCTAGGGCCCCCTCCAAGGACCTTATGAGGAGTTTCAGGCCTCAGTCCCGGCGCACTGAGGATGCTGCTTGGATTTGGAAGCTTCCCACCATTCCTAGGGTTCAGCTTTTTATTTGGAAGCTTCTTTGGGGTTGCCTTCCTACGTCTGGTCTTCTCTCTAGGAGGGGTCTGTCTATTCAGCCGATCTGTCCTCTTTGTCGGTTGGAGGAGGAGACGGATGACCACGCTATCTTTCTATGTCCTAGAGCTCGACGGATATGGCATCTGATGGGTTTTTCTAGTAGATTGGAGGCTACGGCATCTCCGCGCTCCTCCTTTTTTCATGATATTCGGTGGGGATCTCAGCATAAGCGTGTCTTTGGGCAGCCACGGCATATCAGATTTGGTTGTCAAGGAATGAGTTTATTTTTTCTAATATCACTGCTTCTCCTCATAGGATTGTGAGGAAGATAAGATTGCTGATTATGGACTATGGTCGTGTCTTCTCTGGTGTTAGTTCTGGCTCCTTTGGCCGCTGGGGTTCCCCTGCTGCTTCGGCAGCGAACCGGTATCCGATTTTCATCTCTTGGGAGCCCCCCCTCCAGGGTCTATCAAAATCAACTTCGATGGGAGTGTCCGTGGTAGAGCTGCTGGTTCTGCGTTCATCATCCGTGGGGCGGTAGGTGATTTGTTGGCGGCAGGAGGTTTTGGTGCTCTTGACTATTCTGTCCCGATGGCTGAGCTCTATGCGGCTTGGGCGGGAATTTCTTACGCCGTTCGGATTCTCCGCGCTCCTAGGATCATGATCGAGGGTGATTCTATGACGGTCATTTCTTGGTTGCAGAAGGAGAATTATTTTGAAGGTCCCTCTAATCCAATCTTGAGGGATATTTGATCAATTCTGCGAGTGACCGGCTCTGTCCTGATCCGTCATATATATCGAGAAGCCAATGCGGCAGCAGATTGGGTGGCTACCTCTATAGCTCAACATACTGGTTCATGGATTTGGAGGCCTGAAGATCACTGTCCTATTGTTCTTCAGCATATTTTATCTTCTGATGTATCTGGACTAATTCACACGAGACTTGTGTGATCGTCCGTTTGTAACTAAAAAAAAAAATAGTAAACATTAAACGTCCCTGCAATTTCAATAAAAATTTATTTATTTATTATCTTTATATCTCGTTTTCATTATAGCACATACAATGATGTTAATTTTGTCAGTGTATTTTTTATCATGAATTAATTAATTAATGCTATTAATTGTATAACTTATCTTGATTCCTTAAAGGCATTATATTTTTAGCAAGTGTTAACTTTTAGTTCTTTGACAAATTTATTTTTTATTTATTCCTGCTCTTTTCTTTGTATTATAATATTTTATGAATATATCATCTTTGTTATAATAAAAATAAAAGAAAACTATCCCGTCTTCGATCACATTGTTTTATAAACAATTAGAATATAATCCATGGCACTTGCTTCTAAAAAGATAAGATAATTTATGATAAAATTATGACAACTAATGATAACCTATATATATATATATATATATATATATATATATATATATATACAATAAAGAATATTAGATGTTTTGTTTTGAAGGAGAGTAGGGACGATTTTCAATTTGCAATTGCATCGTCATTAAAAGAAATTAAAAGTTAAAAAAGGTTATTAGGTAATACATAAAAACTTATCTTCTTTTAAGAAATGATGTCATAGATTTCTCAAATGTAATAAAAATATCACTAATTATCCTAATTAAATCAATTATTCTTGTTCTTTTCCATATGTTCATTATCTACAACATAAATCTATCCATATATATTTAGTGGAAGAAAATATTTTTTTTACAAGTGATTGAAAGTTCAATCAAACTGTATCAATTGGTTGATGCTAATTATATCATAAGTGATGCTATTCAGAAGAAGCCGATCATCAATTTGTGCATTTTCATTATTAGCATATATTTGTTTTAGCATTGCACCCTTGTAACATATTAATATATACCAATATCTTGAGGATAAAATACATAAATAAAATTTAAAGATAATGTATTTTTAATTCCATAATTCTTTAGACGATTATTTTGTGATCATAAAATATATTTTTCTTATATGAGAATACTCGTGTATACGGTTTAAAGTGATTATCAAATATGTTCATTTTATTTACTTTATTTATAAAACTTTGCGATCCTGATTAAAAAAAATTCTAAAATCCTAACATGATTTTCTAGCTAAGAAATGCTTTTTTTTCCTTAACAATAATTATAGTAGAATAGGCTATGCGTGATGCACGAGGATGATAAATATAGACATCCCTTATGAACATATTCTAAACTCTAAAGATCGAGCTATGTATAAAAATAATTTGATATTTTTAATTATTTATAACTTAACACCCCAAAGTTATCAATAATTTTAAATAAATTAATATTATTTGTATTATTTAAATTCTTAAAGTGTAGAATAATCAAGTTCTACATGTTTGTTGAATCTTATCAACCAAAATCCATACCAATGGCAAATAGGGGCTAAATGAGTATAATTTGGAGCCTATAAACTAGTTTGAAGAGAAAGATTTTCAAAAGATTAGAGATATGAAGTTTTTTATTTTTTTATTTTTATTTTTATTTAACTCTCTGTTATATCCAGTGTAGACCCCTCTCCCACCTTCCTTCCCTGCCCTCCTCCTCCAACAAAGAAAAAAACATACATACACACACATGAAATGTTATCCCATTCAATTACATGCATCTATCTCTTTTTCTCCTAATTTATTTATAAATGGCTATAAAAATCTTGATTAGAATCAAGATAAGTTAATATTCAATTTAAATCACCAGTATCTAACATTGAGAAACTTCTTTATTAAACAGTTGGCATATTTTATTATAAGTATATATTGATTTGGGATTCTCAAATCTCAAGTATATAGTCAATGGCGTAGATAAATTGAATGCTATCTTATTGAAAAATAAAATATATTTTTAAAAATTTTTATTTAATAATTCAACTAAAATTAATGAGCTGCTAGTGTTGTACATTTCCTTATTATACTTGATTGGATTGATACTTGATGCTTAAAAAAAATATAGATTAAAAAGAAAAATATCTGGATCCATGACTATCATGGTTAATTATGAATATTGTTTATGTGGTTTTGATATTTGGTTTTGATGGCTTTTGCCTTTTGGTACCTATGAAAGAAAGAATAATTTTTTTAAATACACAAAAAAGGAAAGGGAGAAGAAATATTAGACCTATGATATAAGAAGAGTAAGATAGGCTTTTTTGTTTTTTATACTTTCATTCTCTTTTCTATTTGTTGTGAATATTCATTTTGCTTTCCTTTTTTTTTAAAAATTGATCCAATAATTTGTTAATTATAAATAAAAAATAAAATTATTATTGCAAATACATATTCAATCAACCTTGAAGGTATCTTTGTTTATTTTTTAACTATACTTCTAATTTTTACATTCTCGACAATCTATATATGCTATGCATGTTTTAGACTTATAATATCAATATAAAGAATTGAAATGCTAGCTAAAGATGAATATAAGTTATATGGCATATCATATCTCTCAATTTCTTTTTTATTTTTTCAAAAAAATAACGAAACTATAATGGTATAACTTGTAATTCTTATTGAAGTCATATAGATCATCGGAAAAAGTAAGGAAAAAAACTTTAACATATAGATATGCGTAAACTTTATAGGTCAATCAATAAATTTTAATTAACTTGATATAACCTATAAACTTTAACATATAGATATATCCAAGTTTTCAAAACCATAACTAGTATAATTTTAAATTGATTAAGTACCCACGTTGGGTTGGATCTCAAACCAAAGTCTAGTTTGGGACTTATGATATTCTTAGAACCAAACCTATTGTGATGAAATTAACTTGACCAATATGAATGTTGGTTGGCAGAATTTTGGTTGATTTGGCCAAGACAAGGATGTAGCTATTTCTCAAGAAAATAATATACTTCTTCTTTTCCCAACAAATTGCCCTTATATTGTTTATAGCTCATGAAATTTGATCATAATCCTTCATCAAAACTAAAATGTTCTTGATCAACCATGTCAACCATTCTATATATAATTTTAAGATTGTATATATAAATTTTAAAACATCAAAAAATAATTAAAATTCATCATCATATTTAAGTGTGGTGTCTTTGATTTGTGCAAAAGCTATTAGAGCATTGATCTTTATGTTCTTGCTCCTTTAATACGTTGCGTCCTTAGTGGGAAGAAACTAAATGCGAGTAAGAAGATAAGAGAAGACAGCCTATTTATAATAAAACCTAATGACTCTTCCTTTATGAGTCATTATGGGGTTTTAGGGCATACAAACTATCAACTTATATTATCCAGAAAGAAATGCATATAAGCCTAAAGAATATCTATCACATATCAACAATGGATTCATGATGGATGCATCATTGAATCAAATTTGTTTAGTTTATTATGCAAATTAAAATTATAAATAATTAATGGTAGCCCACACTAAGAAATTTTCAACATTCTAATCATAAATACTTAAACTAAAAATTTGTAGCCATAGAAACTCTAATCAAACGCTTGCTTCTCATTAATTTAATAATACAAATAAGGTTATCTTAGATTTATATTAATTAATACTTGCCTTGAATTTTATCTCCCATAAATTTTAAGGATAGCATTGTTGCATTATATAGTACACAGTGGTGTGGCTATCAGACCAAAGGGCCCCAGGGTGTCGGGATCACAAGCCCTGCATCATGGTCTGGCGATGATTCAATCCCTTGGCATTGGGCTCACACAGCCCATCTCGACCTTCGTGTCAGTCACAGCCCATCCTGATCTCGGCATCAGCATCGGCCCATCTCGACCTCCGTGTCGATCACGGCCCATTCTGGTCTCGGCATCGGCCTCGGCCCATCTCGACCTCCGTGTCATTCGCTGCCCATCTCAACCTTCGTATCGTCACGGTCCATTCTGATCTCAGCGTCGGCCTCGGCCCATCTTGACCTCCGTGTCGACCTCGGCCCATCTCGACCTTCGTCGTCGCGGCCCGTCTCGACCTCCGTGTCGGTCACGGCCCATTCTGGTCTTGGCGTCGGCCTGGCGTCGATCTCAGTATTGACCTCGGCGTCGGCCTCGGCGTCAACCTCGGCGACGGCCATCCACGTTCAAGCTACGTGGCCCACTTCCCTCAAGAATGGCGGATCACTTCACCACGAATGTGTTCGACAACGTGGGAAATGAACGTGCCTCCCCTTGGCGCTACTAATGGCAGACGTGGTTCCCCCATGTTTAGTCCACTACCCGTCCTTTGTGGCACGTTGAAGACTGGTAATCAACAACAATCCAAAAGGATTTGACCACGAGGGAAAGAAGGTAAGAGGGATCCCCGAAGGAGGTATAAAGGGGGCTTCAGCCCTAAAGGTAAGAGGAGAATCTGATCATAACAGAAACAACAACCCCTATTCCCCAAATCGCTAACTTGGGCATCGGAGGGTCCCTGCCGAGCCATCGGTCCGGGACTTTTCTTGCAGGTGTCGGAGTGGAGGAGAGGACCCCGTCATTCCTTTGGAGGCCCGAGAAGACTTCTCTCATCTGACACTCACAAAAAGTGATCTAGCGGCAACAGATTGGCGCGCCATGAAGGGGGCGGCGTGAGTAGCAAGGCGTGTAGGGAAGAAAGTAACCGACGCGAACAAGCAAGCTCTCAATCCCTCTTAACCCGAAGAAGAGATGGTGGTAACTCGTGCTCAAGAAGCTTCCACCAGCCTGGCTGGGGAGTAGCAGTGAGGGTCGAGCAGTCGGAGGCCCTCCCACCAGTTCATCCTTCACCACCAGGCCAAGGTGATAGAGTCACCGCCCTCGCTCAGGAGGTGCGGTCCCTTGCTGCAGTGATCCGGGAACTCCAACAACAATCGGCGACCGCTCAACCTCTGCCGCCACCCCAATCCTTGGAGAAGTTGTGGTGCAGCCCAGCCAACAATCCACCCGCAGGGGACATTCCGACGGAAGGCTCACCGCCATCGGATGTCCCCGCATGAAGGAGATCCTCTGACAGTCCCTCTCCCCGACGATCCCGGGACAAGGCCCCAGGGAAGGGTATAGCCCGTCGACACCGCCCGTCCCCCCGTCCCCTATCTACCTCGTCGGGAGAAGAGTCCACAGGCGAGAGGATTCATCTCCGCGCGGAGAAACACTGGAAGAGCGCTATCGGCGCTTGGAGGAGCTCGGCCGACAGCTAACCAATCAATCGAAGGCGAAGTATGACAGCCCCCCCCCTGACTAGGCGGATCATGGAAGAACCTGTCCCTTCCCGATTTCGCCTTCCTCAGCTAGATCCTTACGACGGTACTACCGATCCCCTAGACCACCTGGAAAGTTATAAGGTGCACATGCAGGTCCAGGGGGCATTGGATGCTCTTCTATGCATTGCTTTCCCTGCCACCCTACGAAAGGCTGTGAGGGCTTGGTATTCCCGTCTACCTCCTCGCAGTATCAGTTCATTCAGACAGCTGGAGAAAGCTTTTCTTGCCCACTTCGATGCGAGCCGACGGATCCCTTGGGTGGCTGATAGCCTCTTTGCCATCCGACAGAAGAATGGAGAGACTCTTCGGGACTTCATCGCCCGCTTCAAGGAGGCAGCGATGGAGGTTTACCACTTGACGACTCAGTGGCCACCTTGGCCTTGAAGCGTGGGCTCCGCCCTTTTCGCTTCGCATACTCATTAGACAAGAAGCCCCCGAGCTCGTATGCGGAGCTGCTGAGTCGAGCTCAGAAATATATTCGCGCTGATGAGGCCGACTCCTCTCGGCGGGAAACTGATGAAGGCCCCAATAAAAAGCAAGTCGATCAGAGTCTGGCAGATCTCATACCAAAAAGTCCGAGCCGCCTCGTCGAGCGGATAATCGGCCACGGACTTTCGCCCTATAGGTGAACGTTATACCCCTCTGTTAGCCCCGATCTCCTACATCCTTATGGAGATCGAGGGTGAACCTTATCTCAAGCGCCCCGCGCCCCTAAGGCCTGGGATTCCTCGCAACAAAAATCTATACTGCCATTTCCACCGGGATCATGGCCACAACACGGAAGACTCCCGACAGCTGAAAAGGCCATAGAGGAGCTCATCCAGCAAGGCCACCTTGGCCAGTTTGTCCGAAGAGGAAATCCAGCAGCACCAGGCCCTTCAGTGCCACCCGCTCGCAAGCCAATGTCGACAACGCCCCGACTGAGAAGACGGTGGCAATGATCTCCTTGGGAGCGGGGGGCACTTCAAAAAGACCTGGGGGGTGAGAGAGATAGCGTTGTAATTCCTTTCCCCGAAAGAGATTTAGAGGGGTAGATAACCCAAATGATGAAAGCGTCGTCATATCCATGATGATTGCTAAACATCCTGTAAAGAGAATATTAGTTGATAGTGGAAGCTCGGCTGATATTCTGATGTATGATGCATTTGTTTGTATGAACTTACTTTTGGATTCCCTTCGGCCATGACGACGCCTCTCGTCGGCTTCACCGGAGATGCGGTGAAAGTTGAGGGAGAAATTACTCTCCTCGTCACGGCTGGAACTTCACCCCGCCAGAACACGATCTTCATAAAGTTCCTGGTAGTGAGAGTTCCTCTGGCATACAACGCTATTCTTGGCCGGTCAGGTTTAAATCTGCTGGATGCCATTATCTCAACGAAGAGGCTACTAGTTCGATTTCCCACTCGTCATGGGATCGGGGAAATGCGGGGGGAAAGAAGCCCGATGTCCCTCTACTATCACGCGACCCCTAGACCTCAGTCGGCAGTCCCTTCACCGACTTCCGAATTGCCAGACCCGAGAGAGGCCAAGAAGAGGGGGGAACCGGTGGGACATCTGTTGACTTTCCCCTTAGGAGAGGACCCGACGAGAACCATCCAAATCGGGGCCTCTCTCCCTGAGGAGGAAAGGAGCCGGCTCCTTAGTTTCCTCCGAGCCAACGCCGATATTTTTGCATGGTCGCCGACCGACATGCCAGGTATACCAGCCGAAGTAATTACTCATAAACTTAACATTAAATCTAACTGTAGGGCGGTTCGGCAAAAGAAGAGAAGCTTCGCTCCCGAGCGCCAGAAAGCCGTTGACGAGGAGGTCCACAAACTGATCGCCGCAGGCCACATTCGGGAGGTCCATTATCCTGACTGGTTGGCTAATGCAGTGATGGTGCGGAAAGCCAATGAAGCCGGAGGATGTGTGTCGATTTCACTAATCTCAACAAAGCCTGCCCCAAGGATAGCTTCCCGCTCCCCAGGATCGATCAGTTAGTGGATGCCACCTCTGGTCACGAGACTCTCAGCTTCATGGATGCTTTCTCGGGGTACAACCAGATCAGAATGGAGCCCTCAGATGAAGAGGCCACCTCCTTCGTGACCGAAAAGGGGATCTACTGTTATAAAGTCATGCCTTTCGGACTGAAAAATGCCGGAGCTACATATCAAAGATTGATGAATAAGGTCTTTGAAGGCCAGATCGGGCGCAACATGGAAGTATATGTAGACGACATGCTGACCAAAAGCATCCAAACTGGCGACCACCTATCTGACCTAATGGAGACCTTCAGCAATCTTCGTCGGTTCCAGATGAGGCTGAATCCTCAGAAATGTGTCTTCGGAGTCGCAGCGGGCAAATTCCTAGGATTCATGGTGACGCAATGAGGGATAGAGGCGAACCCGATAAGATCCAACCTATCCTAGATATGAGGCTGCCGGTGAATAAAAAGGAAGTCCAGCGCCTGACCGGAAGGCTAGCAGCTCTGAGCCGTTTCCTATCCAGGTCGGCTGAGCGGAGCCTCCCCTTCTTCAAGGCCTTACGAAAGTCAACACCTTCGAGTGGACAGGTGACTGCCAAAAGGCCTTTGAGGAGTTGAAGAACTTCTGTCGACTCCGCCGCTACTATCGAAACGATGGAGGAGAGAACCTTTTTTACCTGGCTACCTCTCAGAGGCTGTCAGTTTTGTCCTCGTCCATAGACACCGAGGGATCGTAGAAGCCGGTGTATTACACCAGTAAAGTGCTCCATGATGCTGAGACCAGGTACACCAAAATCAAAAAATTATTTTCACGCTAATAGTGTCGGCTCAATGTCTCAGGCCTTATTTCCAAGCCACTCAATCGTAGTGCTAACGGACCATCCCTTGAGGGCAATCTTATCCCGCCCTGATACCTCCGTCGGCTGGCAAAGTGGGCGCTCAAGTTGGGAGAATTCGACCTGACCTTCGAACCAAGGTCGAGTATGAAGTCCAAGTCTTGGCGGATTTTCTGGTTGAGTCACCTGGACTGATGAGCAGGCAGGGGGCTCCGACAAACCCTAGAGGCACCGACCACGGATACGATGAAGGATTGGATCCTTCATGTGGACGGGGCATCAAACTCCCAAGGGAGCGGTGCGGGATCATTCTCGCGGTCCCGACAGTGTAACGATGAGTATGCCCTCCGTTTCCTCTTTCCTGCCATGAACAATCAAGCCGAGTATGAAGCCTTGTTGGCCGGGATGAGGCTCGCCAGAGAACTTAAAGTGGGCACCTCATAGCGTATACGACTCCCAACTTGTCTCGGGACAAATCGCGGGGAGTATGAGGCTCGGGATCCTATCATGTCCCGATACTTGGACAAGGTCCTGTCGGAGTCCCTCCTCTTTGCTCGTTTCTGTGTTAGCTATGTTCCCCGGGAAGAGAATGCGGGCTGATGCGTTGTCCCGCTTAGCCACCTCGGCCGACGAGACTTTGGGAAGGACTTACGTGGAGCATTTGCTAATCCCGAGCATCGAGGCGGCAGAGGAGGCCCTGCCAATTGAACAGGGGCCTTCTTGGATGGACGCCTATGTCCAATATCTCACGATGGTGTCCTCCCCGATGACCCTTCCAAGGCCAAACTCCTCAAGTGGCGAGCTTCCAAATTCCTGATAATGGATGGACATTTGTATCGGAGGTCCTTCTCGTATCCCCTCCTCAAGTGTGTCGGTCCTGCTGAGCCGACTACATCCTCCGTGAAATTCATGAAGGTGCATGCGGGAACCATTCGGGGGGCAGAGCACTAGCATATAAAGCCCTTCGTCAAGGCTATTATTGGCTCACCATGCGGGAGGACGCGGCCGAATTGGTGCAGAAATGTGACAGCTGCCAACGTCACGCCAACATCCACGGCAGCCTACTTCTCACTTGAGTCCATCTCTCCCATGGCCCTTCGCCCAGTGGGGGATGGACATTTTGGGACCATTTCCTCCTGCCTCCGGTCAACGAGGTTTTTGCTAGTCGCCATTGACCACTTCACCAAATGGGTGGAGGCCGAGGCTCTAGCCAAAATAACCGAAGCAAGAGTGAGAGCTTTCTTCTGGAAGTCCATAATCTGTCGTTTCGGACTTCCCAACACTCTCATCACAGACAATGGCCGACAGTTCGATAACGCCCCCTTAGAGAATTTTGTAGCGAGTTAGGAATCAATTAGAGATTTACCTCTGTCGGACACCCACAGACCAATGGAGCGCTGAAGTAACAAATCGTACTATTCTTCAGGGGCTTCGGACACGGCTCGACGACTTTAAAGGAAGATGGGTGGAAGAACTTCCCCATGTCCTGTGGGCCTATCATACAACTCCAAGAAATTCCACTGGCAAACCTCGTTCAGTCTTATTTTCGGATCCGAGGCCGTCGTTCCAGTGGAGATTGGAGTCTCCAGCCTCGAGTGGAAGCCTACAATGAGGAAGACAACTCAGCCCAACTGAGGGCCAGTTTGGATCTCATCGAGGAGATGCGCGGCCAAGCACGGATCAAGATGGCCGCTTATCGACAGAGGGCGGCAAGGTATTACAACGCCCGCGTTAGACCCGAATGTTCCGTCCCGGGACTTGGTTCTCTGGAAGGCCGAGATCTCGAAGCCAACGGAGGAGGAAAATTATCACCTAACTGGGAGGGGCCCTACCGGGTCGCGGAGGCCCTTCACCGAGGAGCTTACCGACTCGAGGAGCTCAACGGGAGGTCCCACGAACTTGGAATTCCGATAACCTTTGCCGATACTACCAGTGATGTGCTCAACTGAATGGTTGTAGGTTCGGATACCCCACTCCTCCCTATTATTGAAATGAAAATGCATTTCTTATGCATCATTTTGCATACCTTTTTGTCCTACGATCATGTCACCAAGCCCGACCTTGCGTCGGCACCAAAGCCCGACTCCCGTGTCGGCACCAAGCTCAACTCCTACGTCGGCACCAAAGCCCGACTCCCATGTCGGCACCAAAGCTCGACCCCTGGCCCCCGTGTCGGCACCAAAGCCCGACTCTTGCGTCTGCACGGAGTCCAAGTTCCGATAATTATACCCTGAGCTTGGTTGTGACACCCTCGGGTCGCCGCCCTTCGGGGCCAAGAGGCTCCTTGGCACGGTATCGGATCACTCCCACCGTACCGCTCCAAATGCCTGTCGGCGGAATGACACACGAAATATGCTGGCAAGGCTACATCATAGGGTCTCTCAACAAAATGACGCCGAAGGATCGGAATCACAAGACTGTTTGGCTCGTCAGCAACCTGACGTCGGTGGTCAAGGATCAACGCATACCGATCCCAAAATGTCCCTACCTAGAATATAAGTGGCCCTATTTTGGCCGGGTTGGTGTGATTCCGTGCAATTCCTACAGACGCCCATAGACTGCGATGGGCTAGCGGCTTGGGAAGCTAAGCCTCGATAACGAAAAAAAAAGGGGAGGAGAAGGATCGATAATTCTAACACAAATATCAAAAGATATTTTCTTTTCATTGATTAAATAAGCTTTTACAAAATGCCGACCATAGTCGGATTTGAGTACATTATTAAAAAGAAAAGAAGAAGAGAGCCAGGACCGCAGGCGGGACCTCAGTTCTATGCTAGAGCGGTATTGTTGGCCGGAGCGGAATCCTGGTTGACCTCTTCGGCTTCAAGATCTCCTTCTTCAGGTTCTAAATCTTTAAGGCCTTCAACCCCCGAGACCCTCACTGCCTTGTCTCGGCAGCAATAAAAACCCTGAAGGTAGGCGCCGGCCCCGCTTCGACCACCTCCTCGATGAAGACGGGGAATTTCGGTAGTTCTCCACGGCTTTCTCCCCCGCCTCGGCCACCTCATTGACAAAGGCTTGAGAGTTCCGGTAGTTTTCCACGACTTCTCTGCCACCTCAGCCACCTCAGCCACCTTCCCCACAGCGGCCCAAGCCGCCGCTTCGGCCTTAGCTGTCTTCTTATCGGCGGCTTTCACTGCCTCCGCGCCTCGGCAGTTTTGATGTCAGCCAGGCGGGCCACTTCCTCGGCGATTTCAATCTTCTCCTCGGAAGACCTCAGTTCGGATTTGCCGCTTCGAGCTGGGCCTTGATGTCGACCAATTCTGCCTCGGCGGCCATCAATTTCCCCTCAGCCGCGATAGCATGCTCGAGGGCCTTGCGCATCTGTTGCTACGCCGCTGTCGCCTCAGTCCGCGCATGAGATCGGACTATTTCGAGCCTCTCTGCCTCCCCAGCCTGAGTCAGCTTGAGAGCATCTTCAGCTTTCGTAGCCCGGTCCCGGTACTCGAAAGCTTCCCGTCGGTAACGATCAAGCCGACGCTCCCCGCTGGCAACAAGGGCTTGAGTATGATTGAAGATATTCACCATCTACACATTCAGGCTAATATCAGTTACCCAAAGTAAACACATGGAGAACAAACAGGATTAGAGTGTAAATGGCTGCTTACCCGAAGCATGGCCGTCTGGCCGTCTTTGAAGAGGGTTCGGAAGTTGGTCTGCATGATCTCCTCCCGAATAGCA
>UESW01004592.1:143268-223728 GCA_900491605.1 Calamus simplicifolius | reverse complement strand
TTTCCAATATGAATAGTTGGAACCATTAAATAAGGGAGGTCTATTCGTAGAATGACCTTCGGCAAATGATCCAACTTGAGCTGTCATTTGGATCTTTAGCTCTTGATCGTGTGATCAAATTCGAATGAGCACTCGCTCTGATACCAATTGTTGGCCCAGATGGCAACCCAAGAGGGAGGGTGAATTGGGTTCTTTAAAAAATTTGACCTTTTAAAAAATTATCTTCTCTAAGACAAATGAAATTAATTGCAATGCAAATATAAAGCACAAACAAGGAGATAAAGATAGAGATAATGAATGCACGACAAACACAAGGATTTTATAGTGGTTCGGTGTATCCACACCTACGTCCACTCCCAAGATTCACTTGAGTCCACACTATAACCAACTAGATTACAGCCGAGTTGTTTTACAAGACCACAACTCACAACTTATTGTTTTTCCCCCGGGATCACAACGAACCCAGCCGGTTTTTCAGGCTCACCAGCACAAAACCCTAAACTCAAGCTGATCTAGCTTGACCCGAGGTTAACAACCTCCACTAGTTCAATCCCCTTGATAGAACTAGCACAAACAATATAAGAATGTTTTACAATGATTCATAGCTCCTTAGTTGAGCAAATATTCAAAATAAAGTAAACAAGTTTAGAAAAGCCTGTTTGGAGATGATTGAATTTGAGCTTTTCTTCTTTTCTTCTTTTCCTCTTCTCCCTTTGGAATGATGAATCAAGCCTCAGCTTTAATCCCTCATAGTCATTGCAGTTGAGAAGATTGGAAATGGAAGAAACGAAGCTTTTTTTCAATTTGGGAAATCCACCGATTTTTGATTTGGGCGCCTTGGATTCCTCTTTGAGTTTTTTGGAGTGGAAGAATTTGAGTTTGAATGCTTTTCTCTTGAGATTCAGGCTCAGGCTTTCTTGGATTTTTGATTTGAATTTTTTTCTATTTTTCTCATCTTTCAAACGGATGTTTTCCCCTTTTTATAGATTTCTTTTAATCCGTTTTGAAAAAGAAACTAGCCGTTGGAGTGTACCTGGAAACAAAATATATCCATTAGAAATTAGGTAAAAAGGAAATATTACCGTTAGAGCTGATCTGGCAATTTAAATTTTTGTTCCAATCAGGTTGGAGTCGGCTCCAACTTTTCAGGTGTTGGCTCCAGATCGTTTTTCTAAAAATAAAAATTTCCGAGTTTGTTGAGGAGTCGGCTCCGAAAAAGTAAGTGTCGGCTCGCCATCGTCAGGTGTTGGCTCCCGAATACTGTGTGTGTTGGCTCCAAGATGCTCAAAAAATTAACGTTCTGTCCCCGCATCGGAGTCGGCTCCAGACAATGTAAGTGTCGACTCTGAAACTCTGGGTGTCGGCTCTGAAACTCTGGGTGTCGGCTCCGGACCGTATCAAAAATCAGAATAAAATTTGAATGGCCATGGGGTCGGCTCCAGGGATTCTAGGTGTCGATTCCAGGTTCTGAAACTTTGAAATTGAAGTTTTGCAATTGATTCAAACACGTTTCTTAATTCATTTAAATTGATCAAATAATTTTAACTCCTGAAACACTTCTCAAATCCATTAGTAATCAAATAAATATACTAAATTCCTTTATTAATCATCAAAATCAATAGTTGGGTCAACACCGGACGATTGAACGGCTGCAGAGCATAAAAGGATTTACCAATTGCCTTCAAGGTAAGTGATATGATCCTTAGATCTTAAGGCATGCTTCAAGATAAGAAGTATGACTTCTTACCTTGAAGATCAAGACATGATCTTGATAGTTTTATTTATATGCATATTTTCGATCAATCGATCCTATATACAAGGCAAAGATATGATCTTGATGCATGTTAGATAGATTAGTATGTAATCTTTAAAATTTCGCATTGATAATTGTTATCAATAATTTAAAATATGCTGCCTCGGATATTGTTTCTCCCTTCAGGTACTACCGATCCCTTATACCACCTGGAAAGTTATAAGGTGCACATGCAGGTCCAGGGGCATCGGATGCTCTTCTATGCATTGCTTTCCCTGCCACCCTACGAAAGGCTGTGAGGGCTTGGTATTCCTGTCTACCTCCTCGCAGTATCAGTTCATTCAAACAGCTGGAGAAAGCTTTTTTCGCCCACTTCGATGCGAGCCGATGGATCCCTCGGGTGGCTGACAGCCTCTTTGCCATCCGACAGAAGAATGGAGAGACTCTTCGGGACTTCGTCGCCCGCTTCAAGGAGGCAGCGATGAAGGTTTACCACCTTGACGACTCGATGGCCACCTTGGCCTTGAAGCGTGGGCTCCGCCCTTCCCGCTTCGCATACTCATTAGACAAGAAGCCCCCGAGCTCGTACGCAGAGCTGCTGAGTCGAGCTCAGAAATATATTCGCGCTGATGAGGCCGACTCCTCTCGGCGGGAAACTGATGAATGCCCCAATAAAAAGCAAGTTCGATCAGAGTCTGGCGGATCTCATACCAAAAAGCCTGAGCCGCCTCGTCGAGCGGATAATTGGCCACGGACTTTCGCCCCTGTAGGTGAACGTTATACCCCTATATTAGCCCCGATCTCCCACATCCTTATGGAGATCGAGGGTGAACCTTATCTCAGGCGCCCCGCACCCCTAAGGCTTGGGATTCTTTGCAACAAAAAATCTATACTGTCGTTTCCACTGGGATCACGGCCACGACATGGAAGACTGCCAACAGCTGAAGAAGGCCATAGAGGAGCTCATCCAGCAAGGCCACCTTGGCCAGTTTATCCGGAGAGGAAATCCAGCAGCACCAGGGCCTTCGGTGCCACCCGCTCAGCAAGCCAATGTCGACAACGCCCTGACTGAGAAGACGGTGGCAATAATCTCCTTGGGAGCGGGGGGCACTTCAAAAAGACCTCGGAGGGGTGAGAGAGATAGCGTTGTAATTCCTTTCCCCGAAAGAGATTTAGAGAGGGTAGATAACCCAAATGATAAAAGCGTCGTCGTATCCATGACGATTGCTAAACATCCTGTAAAGATAATATTAGTTGATAGTGGAAGCTCGGCTGATATTCTGACGTATGATGCATTTGTTTGTATGAACTTGCTTTTGGATTCCCTTCGGCCCGTGACGACTTCTCTCGTTGGCTTCACCGGAGATGCGGTGAAAGTTGAGGGAGAAATTACTCTCCCCGTCACGGTTGGAACTTCACCCCGCCAGAACACGATCTTCATAAAGTTCATGGTAGTGAGAGTTCCTCTGGCATACAACGCTATTCTCGGCCAGCCAGGTTTAAATCTGCTGGATGCCATTATCTCGACGAAGAGGCTACTGGTCCGATTTCCCACTCGTCATGGGATCGGGGAAATGCGGGAGGAAAGAAGCCCGATGTCCCTCTGCTATCACACGACCCCTAGCCCTCAGTCGGCAGTCCCTTCGCCGACTTCCGAATTGCCAGACCCGAGAGAGGCCGAGAAGAGGGGGGAACCGGTGGGACATCTGTTGACTTTCCCCTTAGGAGAGGACCCGACGAGAACCATCCAAATCGGGGCTGTTAAGAAATTTTTGAAACATAATTGCCCCAACTTTATTGATTTTGATGATTTTCAAAAGCCATGAGTACCTTAAAGAAAACAATGTGTTTATTTATCAAAAACCTTGAGCTTATCCAAATTGAAAAGAATGAACTATCAATGGTTATATCAAATGAGTTTTGAATCTATTAGAAAAAGGAGTTTCAAGTTGTATGCTTAAAAGGATTTCAAAAAGGAATTTTTATACATTATAATTCAATCGATGAATTCTTGAAACATGTCTTGAATCCATGATAAACGTCATATTTAATGTATTCAAGTCAAATTAATATTTTAAATTTAATTGGGACAAGTTTTAAAGTCAATCAGAACATTTTTCTGATTTTGTATCGGTCCCGAGCCGACTCAAGGGTTTCCGAGTCGACTCCCCAGTTTGCCTGATTTTCTCGAGTCGACCTTTGGTTTTTCAAGAGTCGACCCCTGACTTCTTGCGAGCCGACTCCTGTCTGTGCGAGCCGACTCCGCTCAAACAACAGAACCCATGTTTTTTTGAGCACTTCTCGAGTCGACTCCCCATTTTCATCGAGTCGACTCCCAACTTTCGCGAGCCGACACTTCTGTTTTCGCGAGTCGACCCTTCAATGCTTAAAATGTTTCTATTTTTGGTAATTGATTTCGAGCCGACTCCCACAAAGCTCGAGTCGACTCCGCGAGTTCTGGGCGCGATTTTTAACGATGACACATCAGCCCCAACGGTAAGATTTTTGAATAATGGCTATTTTTCCTTGTCTCTAACGGATATATTTTTGCAGATTCTATAAATAGAGGAGCTCTTTTCAAATCAAAAAAACCCAGAGAAAATCAAAAGAGTATCATTTGAAAAGAGGGAAAAACAGAGCATATTGGAAAAATCATTTAGCTCAAAGGAGAGTGATTCAAAAGGAGAGAAATCCAAGAGAAAGTTTCGTCTGCTCCTTTCCATCAATCCACAACATTCAGAAGAAAATCCACAAGCATTTCAAAGGTCAAATCGGAGGATTTTCAAAAGAGGAAAAAGCTTCATCTCAACTCCAAAGTCTTCAACGGTCAAGAATCTTGCTGAGGCGTGATTCAACACTTCTAGAGGAGTTAAAGAGAAGAAGGGAGAAAGCCCAAGCATCTACCATCTGCAATATTATCAGGCTTTTCTAACCTTATATTATTTTGTACTTCATTTATATATTTGCTCAAGGGGAGCACATTATTGTTCAAACACTTCTATTCTATTTGTTTGCTGATTCAATCAGTGGATTGAATCAGTGGAGGTTGGTATACCTCATTACAATCCGGAGTGCTTGTGTTGGGTTAGTTGTGAGCCCAAAGAAAAACAACGTGTAGGGTTTTTGCTGGTAAGCCCGAGTTAAAACCAGCTGGGTTCGTTGTGCACCCGGTAAAACAACAAGTTTGAGTTGTGAGCTTGGAAAACAACTCGGCTGTAATCTAGAGAGATTATAGTGTGGACCCAAGTGAATCTTGGGAGTGGACGTAGGTGCTGGTTGCGCCGAACCACTATAAAATTATCTTATGTTTGCCGTGCCTTATTTTCTCTATCTCTATCTCTCTTTATTTGCTTGTGTATTAATTTTAGTTAGCCTCTCACTTGCACATCTTGCTAACTAATCAATTGAAGTTAAAAAGTCTTAAATTTTAAGAACCCAATTCACCCCCCCCTCTTGGGTTGCCATCTGGGCCAACAATTGGTATCAGAGCAAGTGCTCATTTAGAATTTGATCTCATGATCAAGGGCTAAAGATCCATATGGCAACACAAATTGGTTCAAGTTTTGCTGAAGGTCATTCTACGAATCGACCTCCTTTATTTAATGGAACCAACTATTCATATTGGAAAGCTAGAATGAGAATATTCATTCAAGCTTCGGACTATGAATTGTGGAGAGTAATAATAAACGGACCTAGTACACCCACACACCTTATTGATGGCACTATTGTTCCTAAACCCGAAAGGGATTGGAATGATAATGATAGGAGAATGCACAACTAAATGCTAAGGCCATTAATTTTTATATTATCCTTAGACTCAAATGAATTCAACCGAATCTCAACTTGTAATTCCGCAAAAGAAATTTGGGATAGGTTGGAAATTACTTATGAAGGAACAAACCAAGTAAAAGAATCAAAGATAATATTTTGGTTCATAAATATGAATTATTTACTATGGAACAAACTGAAACCATCACATGCATGTTCACTAGATTTACTGATATTGTGAATGGTCTGAAAAGTCTTGGTAGAATTTATTCTAATGCTGATCTTGTGCGAAAATTCTTAGGTCACTACCAAGATCGTGGGAAACAAAAGTCACTGCCATCCAAGAAGCAAAGGACCTCAATGCACTACCTTTAGAGGAGCTTCTAGGATCCTTAATGACCCACGAGTTAACAATGAAGCAGCACGTTGAGGAGGAAACAAAAAGAAGAAAAACACTTGCCCTCAAGACTGCAGAAATGGAAGAGAGCAGCAGTGAAAGTAATGATGAAGATGATGAGGAAACTACTCTCTGGTCAAAAAATTCAGAAGGTTTATGAGAAAAAGGCCCTTCCATAAAAGAAATTTGAAGCAAGATTTGAAGGAGAAAAGGATAAGAAAAAGGACAAGGAGAAAGAAAAAGAAAAAGAGCCCTTAGTATGTTATGAGTGCAAAAGCCAGGGCACTTTAAGTATGATTGTCCTTTGCTGAAAAAGGCCTACAAGAAAAAGAAGAAAGCATACATGGCAACATGGTCTGATGAATCTTCCTCGTCGGAAGAAGATGAGCAAAAGGAAGTTGCCAATATCTGCTTTATGGCCAACGACGACGACAACGACAATGAGTAAGTTCTGAAAACTCAAATGATGATTTTACATTTGATGAAATGTTTGAGGCTTTCAATGAACTTATGATTGATTTTAAATCCTTAAAAAAGAAGTATAAGTTTTTGAAAAATGATAATATTAGTTTAGCTAAAAGTAAAAATGAATTAGCTTTAGAAGTTAAGAACTTAACTAATGAAAAATGAAGAACTTAGCAAAGTAAGAGATAATCTTAATCAAGAAAAGATTTGTTAAAATCTGAAACTAAAAACTCAACTAAAGATTTAAAAGATCAATTAGAAACTTTAGCTTTAGATAAAGAACAGCAAGCTAAAGAAATTGACTCTCTTAAGAAAGATGTTAAAAAATATAAAGACATTGTTGAGAAATTCACTTTAAGTTCAACTAAACTTAACATGATCTTAGATAGTCAAAAGGCTATTTTTGACAAAGCAGGTTTAGGATATAACACTTTAAGGAAACAGAAATCTCTAAAGAATATTTTTATAAAAGCTAACCAAAGTAATAACTTGTTTCAAATGTAATGAAAAAGGTCATAAATCATTTGAATGTAAACGTTAAAGAATAACAACAAGTTAAATGTTAAAACTAAGAAAATATGGGTTCCGAAAGGAACAATTTTTGTTGCTGCTAACCATGAAGGACCCAAGAAAGCTTGGGTACCTAAGCATAAAGTTTGATTATATTGCAGGAATGTCTTGTAGCCAAAAGATCAAAGAAAAAGTGGTACCTTGATAGTGGCTGATCAAGACATATGATGGGTGACAAAGATGAATTCATCACCCTAGAGGAAAAGAAAGGTGGAGTTGTGACGTTTGGCGACAACGGTAAAGGTCAAATTATGGGCCTTGGTAAAGTTCGCATAACTCCATCTATAGTTATTGATAATGTACTTTATGTTAATGGTTCAAAGCATAATCTAATTAGCATAAGCCAATTATGTGATAAAAACTTTAATGTTTCATTTAAATCTTCATTATGCACTGTAACTAATTCTATTGATGATAGCATTGTATTTACTGGTTATAGACATGGCAATGTTTACTTAGTTGATCTAGAAAAATTATCTTTGAGTGATCATTGCTTAATTGCTGACAATGCTAACATAAATGAAATTAGTTGGTTGTGGCATCGTAGATTAGGTCATGCAAGCACACACCTTATTTCAAAACTAATTAAAATGGATTTAGTTAAAGGATTACCTAAACTAGATTTTGAAAATAATAAAATATGTGATGCATGTCAATTTGGAAAACAAACTAGAAGTTCTTTTAAATCTAAAAACATTGTTTCAACTTCTAGGGCTTTAGAGCTACTTCACATGGATCTTTTCGGACCAACTAGAACCACAAGTCTAGGAGGAAAGAAATATGGTCTAGTGATTGTAGATGATTATTCTAGATATACTTGGGTAATATTTTTAGCTCACAAAGATGAGACTTTCTCGATATTCCTGAAATTCTTCAAGAAATCACAAATGAGAAAAACACTACTATAGTATCTCTAAGAAGTGATCATGGAACAGAATTTAAAAATCACTTGTTTGAAAATTTCTGCACTGAAAATGGAATTAATCATAATTTTTCAGCCCCTAGGACTCCACAGCAAATGGTGTAGTTGAAAGGAAAAATAGGACTCTAGAAGACATGGCCCGTACCATGCTATGCGAAAGTAACCTTCCAAAGTATTTTTGGGCGGAAGCAATTAACACAGCATGTTACATCTTAAATAGAGCATTAATAAGACCAATATTAAAGAAAACACCTTATGAATTATGGAATGAAAGAAAACCAAATATAAAATACTTTCATGCATTTGGATGTAAATGTTTTATTCATAATAATGGTAAAAACAACTTAGAAAAATTTGATGCTAAATCTGATGAAGGAATTTTTCTAGGTTATTCAACAACTAGTAAGGCATATAGAATCTTTAACAAGAAAACCTTAGTAGTTGAAGAATCCATACATGTAGTTTTTGATGAATCTTTAGCAACTGGATCTGAAAAGATTGATGATGAGGAAGATACAAACATAATTGAAAAGATCTTGAAAAACTTAATATTGAAGTATCTTCTGATCATGAACAAGAGGCTAAAGATGATGATTCACATAAGGACGATGATGTCAATATTGATCTAATGATGTAGATCTTCCAAGAGACTGGAGATATGCTCATAGTCATCCTAAGGAATTGATTATAGGCGATCCATCTCAAGGAATAAGGACTAGATCATACATGAGAAATATTAGTAATCATCTTGCATTTTTCATAAATTGAACCTAAAACTATAGAAGAAGCTGAAAAAGATAATAATTGGATGTTAGCTATGCAAGAAGAACTAAATCAATTTACAAGAAATAATGTTTGGACCTTAGTTGAAAGACCTAAAAATCATTCAGTAATAGGATCAAAATGGATATATAGAAATAAACTAGATGAAAATGGCATTGTAATTAGAAACAAAGCTAGATTGGTTGCTAAAGGATATAATCAAGAGGAAGGTATTGATTTTGATGAAACCTTTGCACCAGCAGCTAGATTAGAAGCCATTAGGCTATTACTTGCATTTGCATGTCATATGAACATTAACTTATTTCAAATGGATGTAAAAAGCGCATTTTTAAATGGATTTATTAATGAAGAAGTTTATGTAGAACAACCACCAGGTTTTGAATATCACGAATTTTCAAACCACGTTTTTAAATTGCACAAAGCTTTATATGGTTTGAAACAAGCACCTAGAGCTTGGTATGATAGGTTAAGTAAATTCTTAATAGAAAATGATTTTACAAGAGGAAATGTTGATAAACTATTTTTGAAAAGAAAAGGTAAAGATTTACTTGTAGTACAAATATACGTAGATGACATTATTTTTGGTGCTACTAACGATTCTCTTTGTCAAGAATTTGCAAAGTTGATGCAGGAAGAATTCGAGATGAGCATGATGGGAGAACTCAACTTCTTCCTTGGACTCCAGATCAAATAATGCAAGGAGGGAATCTTTATCAACCAAACCAAATACACAAGAGAACTACTCAAAAAGTTTGGTATGGAAACAATGAAACCCCTCGGAACTCCAATGAGTCCTTCATGCAAGCTGGACAAAGATGAAGAAGGTAAAAAGGTTGACCAAAAGTATTATCGAGGTATTATCGGATCCCTTCTTTATTTAACAGCAAGTAGACCAGATATCATGTTTTCAGTATGTTTATGTGCTAGATTTCAATCTGAACCTAAAGAATCATATTTAATAGCTATTAAAAGAATTTTAAGATATCTAAATGGAACTAAAAATGTAGGTTTATGGTATTCTAGAGACTCTACATTAAACCTAATTGCATATTCAGATTCAGATTATGCTGGATGTAAATTAGATAGAAAAAGCACAAGTGGTGCATGCCAATTCTTAGGTAGTAACTTAATCACATGGTTTAGCAAAAAGCAAAATTCAGTTGCATTATCAACTACTGAAGCTGAATATGTAGCAGCTGGAAGTTGCTGTGCGCAAATCCTATGGATTAAGCGACAACTTGAAGACTATGGTATCACACTTGATAAAACACCCATAAGATGTGATAACACTAGCGCAATCAATTTAACTAAAAATCCAATTCAACACTCAAGGACAAACACATAGAAATTAGATATCATTTTATAAGGGAACATATAGCTAATGATGAAATTTGTTTAGATTATGTAAACACTGAAGAAAATTAGCTGACATATTCACTAAACCTTTAAATGAAGAAAGATTTTGTTATCTTAGAGGAGAGTTAGGAATTTGTAACCCTTTTGAATAAGTTTTGAAACCTCTAAGGAAATATATCTAGAGTTCTTTCAAATTCTCAAAATCTTAAGGAAATTTTATCTAGAACTCATATCAATTTGATCTCTCAAAGTCCATGATTTTTAATTATACTCAAAGATCAAGTTCCGGACTCAATTTGGATTCTCTGAATCTTAATCTATTTTTTCTCTGAAATTGTCTGGGAGCCGACTCGAGAGTATCGGAGTCGACTCGAGTTTCTGCTGAAACTCAGGAGTCGACCCTCCTCTGAGCGAGTCGACTCGAGATCGTGTCTGTGCTCTGTGACTAGTCGGGAGCCGACTCCACACTTTGTGCGAGTCGACTCGACGTGGTCCCAGTCGAATTATTTAGGGCACGAGTCAACCCGACGGACATTTCATCCTTTTCAAATCTTCCAAATCCTCTCCAAGCTTTCCTAAAACCCTCCAAACCTCAAATAACCTCTGATTAATCAATCCTTCAAGATCAATGGCACCCAAAACCCGAGGAGCTAGCTCGAGTGGCGCCGGTTTGAAGAGAAAGAGGACCGTTCGACGATCCGTCCGCGAGCCATCTACGGATTCATCCTCCACCCCTTCTGCTAGTGATCCTCCAGCTCCAGCTCCTACTCCTCAGGTAGATCTTCTAGCCAGTAGGATTGTCACCACAGGAAGAAAGGTTGATTTTGAATTGTTTGAGAATGAAGGATTCATCATTGGTAGACAACTAATTGAGATGGGATTTGAGTATATTTGTTCATTGGACTGTCCCACCTACCCTGCTCTTGTTAAAGAGTTTTACAAGAACTTGACCAGAGGAGATGATGGCTTGGTGAGCAAGGTTAGAGGCATTGGTCTGAACATTACATCCTCTATTCTATCTAGATTATTGAAATTACCCTTGTCTGGACCTCCACATTTGCCCCTGAAGATAGATCTCCAGCTCTCACTAGACTATTGAACCGAAATTTTGAAGGATTTGAAGAAGTATTTGCTAGTCAACTGCCTTTGGAATTAAGACTTCTCCACAACATTTGTAGCAGGATTTTATTTCCCAAGACCGGCAGGTTCGACTATGTTTCTGAGCGAGATATTTTTGTTATGGATGCTGTTGTGTCTGGGAAGCCCATCAATCTACTTAGGATGATAATTTGGTATATTGCAGATTGTGGCGGGAAAAAGAAATCTAGTTTGCCCTATGGCATGGTTTTAACTAAATTATTTCTAAGCCAAGGGATTGTGTTCAGTGATTGTGAGCCAAAGAAGGAGTTAAGACATACAGATTATTATACTTTGGCTACCATTCATCGCATGGGGTTTGTTAAGAAAATGGAAGTTGGGAGAGAAAGAATGTTACAGAGGACAGAGACATAGATGCAGAGGCACCCAGACCTTCTTTGAGACATTCATCTCCGGAGCCTCCTCAGTGCTCGTCTGTTCCAGAGTCTATTCCAGCTCCTGCTTCTGATTCTACCCCTGCTCCTACTGTTGCTCCTGCTCAGTCTTCACATTTTCATCTGGTAGTTTTTCTGATACATAGTTAGATCAGCTTCGGTCATTATTTAAGTCCGAAATGAATGAGCATGAAAAGAGACTGAAAGAAGAATTTAATGAGAAGTATATGAATTTAAAAGAAGCCTTATATTCTCTCAGTGATCGAGTTGCATCGATTGAGTCTACTCTCAGTTCATCTTCCAGTTCCTTAAGTGAAAATTAAAGAATATCTTTGGAGAACTTAAGGACATCTGCGGTGACTCGGAGACATACTCCCAATGCAACGCTGAGCTTCAAGATAAAATTACATCTGCTTGTACTTTTGTTGATGAAAAACTCAAAGACTATGTTAGACTTCAATGTGAAGGGATGAAGCAGATTGTAGATCACTTGAATAGAATTACTAGAAGAAATTTTTAAGTTTTCATGTAATCTCTTTTTTTGATGTAATCAAGTTTACTTTTAATGCAATGAGCAAGTTTACATTTTCATGTACTTTCATTTTAAAGTAATGAGAAAGTTTGATGCATTACTTTTGTCTATTTCAATTGTGAGTATTCTTGAATACTTTGAATGATTATCTTCAATTGATAAGTTAAATAGAAAAAGATAAAAAATATTATTGATATTAAACTTCCTAACCTTTTTGTTGATTACAAAAAAGGGGGAGAGTTTTTACTCAATCGTATATGCCTTGCCTTCAATTCAATCAAAGTTTAATTTTGAATAAGGAAGAGCATAAGGGGAAGAGATAAATTGAATTTCATAAAGAAAATGCTTAAGTTTCTGATTTTAAAAATTTTGAATGATTTATAAAATTAAGGTTCATAGGGGAGCTACCTCATTGAGGGGGAGCCTTTCCATAAACACAATAGTTGATTTTGGAATCATAAATTTTTTCAATGTTATAATGCATATACTCAATGTTTTTGTCATCATCAAAAAGGGGGAGATTGTTGAGAAATTTTTGAAACATAATTGCCCCAACTTTATTGATTTTGATGATTTCCAAAAGCCATGAGTACCTTAAAGAAAACAATGTGTTTATTTATCAAAAACCTTGAGCTTATCCAAATTGAAAAGAATGAACTATCAATGGTTATATCAAATGAGTTTTGAATCTATTAGAAAAAGGAGTTTCAAGTTGTATGCTTAAAAGGATTTCAAAAAGGAATTTTTACATTATAATTCAATCGATGAATTCTTGAAACATGTCTTGAATCCATGATAAACGTCATATTTAATGTATTCAAGTCAAATTAATATTTTAAATTTAATTGGGACAAGTTTTAAAGTCAATCAGAACATTTTTCTGATTTTTGTATCGGTCCCGAGCCGACTCAAGGGTTTCCGAGTCGACTCCCCAGTTTGCCTGATTTTCTCGAGTCGACCCTTGGTTTTTCAAGAGTCGACCCCTGACTTCTTGCGAGCCGACTCCTGTCTGTGCGAGCCGACTCCGCTCAAACAACAGAACCCATGTTTTTTGAGCACTTCTCGAGTCGACTCCCCATTTTCATCGAGTCGACTCCCAACTTTCGCGAGCCGACACTTCTGTTTTCGCGAGTCGACCCTTCAATGCTTAAAATGTTTCTATTTTTGGTAATCGATTTTGAGCCGACTCCCACAAAGCTCGAGTCGACTCCGCGAGTTCTGGGCGCGATTTTTAACGATGACACATCAGCCCCAACGGTAAGATTTTGAATAACGGCTATTTTTCCTTGTCTCTAACGGATATATTTTGCAGATTCTATAAATAGAGGAGCTCTTTTCAAATCAAAAAAACCCAGAGAAAATCAAAAAGAGTATCATTTGAAAAGAGGGAAAAACAGAGCATATTGGAAAAATTATTTAGCTCAAAGGAGAGTGATTCAAAAGGAGAAAAATCCAAGAGAAAGTTTCGTCTGCTCCTTTCCATCAATCCACAACATTCAAAAGAAAATCCACAAGCATTTCAAAGGTCAAATCGGAGGATTTTCAAAAGAGGAAAAAGCTTCATCTCAACTCCAAAGTCTTCAACGGTCAAGAATCTTGCTGAGGCGTGATTCAACACTTCTAGAGGAGTTAAAGAGAAGAAGGGAGAAAGCCCAAGCATCTACCATCTGCAATATTATCAGGCTTTTCTAACCTTATATTATTTTGTACTTCATTTGTATATTTGCTCAAGGGGAGCACATTATTGTTCAAACACTTCTATTCTATTTGTTTGCTGATTCAATCAGTGGATTGAATCAGTGGAGGTTGGTATACCTCATTACAAGCCGGAGTGCTTGTGTTGGGTTAGTTGTGAGCCCAAAGAAAAACAACGTGTAGGGTTTTGTGCTGGTAAGCCCGAGTTAAAACCAGCTGGGTTCGTTGTGCACCCGGTAAAACAACAAGTTTGAGTTGTGAGCTTGGAAAACAACTCGGCTGTAATCTAGAGAGATTATAGTGTGGACCCAAGTGAATCTTGGGAGTGGACGTAGGTGCTGGTTGCGCCGAACCACTATAAAATTATCTTGTGTTTGCCGTGCCTTATTTTCTCTATCTCTATCTCTCTTTATTTGCTTGTGTATTAATTTTAGTTAGCCTCTCACTTGCACATCTTGCTAACTAATCAATTGAAGTTAAAAAGTCTTAAATTTTAAGAACCCAATTCACCCCCCCCTCTTGTGTTGCCATCTGGGCCAACAGGGGCTCTCTCCCTGAGGAGGAAAGGAGTCGGCTCCTCGGTTTCCTTCGAGCCAACGCCGATATTTTTGCATGGTCGCCGACGGATATGCCAGGCATACCAGCCGAAGTAATTACTCATAAACTTAACATTAAATCTAACTGTAGGGTGGTTCGGCAAAAGAAGAGAAGCTTCTCTCGCCAGAAAGCTGTTGACGAGGAGGTCCGCAAACTGATCGCCGTAGGCCACATTCGGGAGGTCCATTATCCCGACTAGTTGGCTAATGTAGTGATGGTGCGGAAAGCCAATGAAAGCTGGAGGATGTGTGTCGATTTCACTGATCTCAACAAAGCCTGCCCCAAGGATAGCTTCCCACTCCCCAGGATCGATCAGTTAGTGGATGCCACCTCTGATCACGAGACTCTCAGCTTCATGGATGCTTTCTCGGGGTACAACCAGATCAGAATGGAGCCCTCTGATGAAGAGGCCACCTTCTTCATGACCGAAAAGGGGATCTACTGCTATAAAGTCATGCCTTTCGGACTAAAAATGCCAGAGCTACATATCAAAGATTGATGAATAAGGTCTTTGAAGGCCAGATTGGGCGTAACATGGAAGTATATGTAGACGACATACTGACCAAAAGCATCCAAACTGGCGACCACCTATCTAACCTAATGGAGACCTTCAGCAATCTTCATCGGTTCCAGATGAGGTTGAATCCTCGGAAATGTGTCTTCGGAGTCGCAGTGGGCAAATTCCTCAGATTCATGGTGACGCAACGAGGGATAGAGGCGAACCCCGATAAGATCCAAGCTATCCTAGATATGAGGCCGCCGGTGAATAAAAAGGAAGTCCAGCGCCTGACCGAAAGGATAGCAGCTCTGAACCGTTTCCTATCCAAGTCGGCTAAGTGGAGCCTCCCCTTCTTCAAGGCCTTACGAAAGGTAAACACCTTCGAGTGGACGGGTGACTGCCAAAAGGCCTTTGAGGAGTTGAAGAACTTCTTGTCGACTCCGCCGCTACTTTCGAAACCGATGGAGGGAGAGAACCTCTTTTTGTACATGGCTGCCTCTCAGGAAGCTGTCAGTTTTGTCCTCGTCCGGATAGACACCGAGGGATCGCAGAAGCCGGTGTATTACACCAGTAAAGTGCTCCATGACGCTGAGACCAGGTACACCAAAACCGAAAAAATTATTTTCACGCTAATAGTGTCGGCTCAACGTCTCAGGCCTTATTTCCAAGCCCACTCAATCGTAGTGCTAATGGACCAGCCCTTGAGGGCAATCTTATCCCACCCTGATACCTCTGGTTGGCTGGCAAAGTGGGCGCTCAAGTTGGGAGAATTCAACCTGACCTTCGAACCAAGGTCGAGTATGAAGTCACAAGTCTTGGCGGATTTTCTAGTTGAGTGCACCTGGACTGATGAGCAGGCCAGGGGGGCTCCGACGAAACCCCTGGAGGCGCCGACCATGGATACGAGGAAGGATTGGATCCTTCATGTGGACGGGGCATCAAACTCCCAAGGGAGTGATGCCGGATCATTCTCGCCGGTCCCGACAATGTAACGATCGAGTATGCCCTCCGTTTCCTCTTTCCTGCCACGAACAATCAAGCCGAGTACGAAGCCTTGTTGGCCGGGATGAGGCTCGCCAAAGAACTTAAAGTGGGGCACCTCAGAGTGTATACCGACTCCCAACTTGTCTCGGGACAAATCGCAGGGGAGTATGAGGCTCGGGATCCTATCATGTCTCGATACTTGGACAAGGTCCGATCGGAGTCCCTCCTCTTTGCTCGTTTATGTGTTAGCTATGTTCCCCGGGAAGAGAATGCTCGGGCTGATGCGTTATCCCGCTTGGCCACCTCGGCCGACGAGACTTTGGGAAGGACTTACGTGGAGCATTTGCTAATCCGAGCATCGAGGCGACAGAGGAGGCCCTGCCAATTGAACAGGGGCCTTCTTGGATGGACGCCTATGTCCAATATCTCACCGATGGTGTCCTCCCCGATGACCCTTCCAAGGCCAAACTCCTCAAGTGGCGAGCTTCCAAATTCCTGATAATGGATGGACGTTTGTATCGGAGGTCCTTCTCGTATCCCCTCCTCAAGTGTATTGGTCCTGCTGAGGCTGACTATATCCTCCGCGAAATTCATGAAGGTGCATGCGGGAACCATCTGGGGGGCAGAGCACTAGCATATAAAGCCCTTCGTCAAGGCTATTATTGGCTCACCATGCGGGAGGACGTGGCCGAATTGGTGCGGAAATGTGACAGCTGCCAACGTCACACCAACATCCAGCGGCAGCCTACTTCTCGCTTGAGTCCCATCTTTGCCCCATGGCCCTTCGTCCAGTGGGGGATGGACATTTTGGGACCATTTCCTTCTGCCTTCGGTCAACGGAGGTTTTTGCTAGTCGCCATTGACCACTTCATCAAATGGGTGAAGGCCGAGGCTCTAGCCAAAATAACCAAAGCAAGAGTGAGAGCTTTCTTCTGGAAGTCATAATCTGCCATTTCGGACTTCCCAACACTCTCATCACAGACAATGGCCGACAGTTCGATAACGCCCCCTTCAGAGAATTTTGTAGCGAGTTAGGAATCAATCAGAGATTCACCTCTATCGAACACCCACAGACCAATGGAGCGACTGAAGTAACAAATCGTACTATTCTTCAGGGGCTTCGAACACGGCTCGACGACTTTAAAGGAAGATGGGTGGAAGAACTTCCCCATGTCCTGTGGCCTATCATACAACTCCGAGAAATTCCACTATCGAAACCCCGTTCAGTCTTATTTTCGGATCTGAGGCCATCATTCCAGTGGAGATCGGAGTCCCCAGCCCTCGAGTGGAAGCCTACAATGAGGAAGACAACTCAGCCCAACTGAGGGCCAGTTTGGATCTTATCGAGGAGATGCGAGACCAAGCACGGATCAAGATGGCCGCTTATCGACAGAGGGCGGCAAGGTATTACAACGCCCGCGTTAGACCCCGAACGTTCCATCCTGGGACTTGGTTCTCCGGAAGGCCGAGATCTCGAAGCCAACGGAGGGAGAAAAATTATCACCTAAATGGGAGGGGCCCTACCGGGTCGCGGAGGCCCTTCACCGAGGAGCTTACCGACTCGAGGAGCTCAGCGGGAGGCCGCTCCCACGAACTTGGAATTCCAACAACCTTCGCCGATACTACCAGTGACGTGCTCAACTGAATGGTTGTAGGTTCGGATACCCCACTCCTCCCTATTATTGAAATGAAAATGCATTTCTTATGCATCATTTTGCATACCTTTTGTCCTACGATCATGTCACCAAAGCCCGACCTTGCCGGCACGAAGCCCGACTCTCATGTCGGCACCAAGCGACTCCCATGTTGGCACCAAAGCCCGACTCCCGTATCGGCACCAAAGCCCGACCTTGCGTCGACACCAAGCCCGACTCCTACTCGGCACCAAAGCCCGACTCCCGCATCGGCACCAAGCCTGACTCCCGTGTCGGCCCCAGTGTCGGCACCAAAGCCCGACTCTTGCGTCTGCACGGAGTCCAAGTTTCGATAATTATACCCTGAGC
The DNA here is from genome assembly GCA_900491605.1 of Calamus simplicifolius. Classification (NCBI taxonomy): domain Eukaryota; kingdom Viridiplantae; phylum Streptophyta; class Magnoliopsida; order Arecales; family Arecaceae; genus Calamus; species Calamus simplicifolius. The sequence continues at coordinate 205,872 of UESW01004592.1, read as the reverse complement.
TTGGTTGTGACCCTCGGGTCGCCGCCCTTCGGGGCCAAGAGGCTCCTGGCACGGTATCGGATCACTCCCACCGTACTGTTCCAAATGCCTATCGCGGAACGACACACGAAATATGCTGGCAAGGCTACATCATAGGGTCTCTCAACAAAATGACCGAAGGATTGGAATCACAAGACTGTTTGGCTCGTCAGCAACCTACGTCGGTGGTCAAGGATCAACGCGTACCGATCCCAAAATCCCTACCTAGAATATAAGTGGCCCTGTTTTGGCCGGGTTGGTGTGATTCCCTGCAATTCCTACAGACGCCCATAGACCGCGATGGGCTAGCGGCTTGGGAAGCTAAGCCTCGATAACGTTAAAAAAAAGAGGGGGAAGGAGAAGGATCGATAATTCTAACACAAATATCAAAAGATTTTTTTTTCATTGATTAAATAAGCTTTTATAAAATGCCGATCATAGTCGATTTGAGTACATTGTTAAAAAGAAAAGAAGAAGAGAGCCAGACTGCAGGCGGGACCTCAGTTCTATGCTAGAGCGGTATTGTCGGCCGGAGCGGAATCCTGGTTGACCTCTTCAGCTTCAAGATCTCCTTCTTCAGTTCTAAATCTTTAAGGCCTTCAACCCCGAGACCCTCACTGCCTTGTCTCGGCAGCAATAAAAACCCTGAAGGTAGGCACGGCCCCCGCTTCGACCACCTCCTCGATGAAGACCGGGAATTCGGTAGTTCTCCACGGCTTTCTCCCCTGCCTCGGCCACCTCATTGACAAAGGCTTGAGAGTTCCGGTAGTTTTCCACGGCTTTCTCTGCCACCTCAGCCACCTTCCCACACGGCCCAAGCCGCCGCTTCGGCCTCAGCTGTCTTCTTATCGGCGGCTTTCACTGCCTCCGCGGCCTCGGCAGTTTTGATGTCAGCCAGGCGGGCCACTTCCTCGGCGATTTCAATCTTCTCCTTGGAAGACCTCAGTTCAGATTTTGCCGCTTCGAGTTGGGCCTTGATGTCGACCAATTCCGCCTCGATGGCCATCAATTTCCCCTCGGCCGTGATAGCACGCTCGAGGGCCTTGCGCATCTGTTGCTGCGCCGCTGTCGCCTCAGTCCACGCCTGAGATCGGACTATTTCGAGCCTCTCTGCCTCCCCAGCCTGAGTCAGCTTGAGAGCATCTTCAGCTTTTGTAGCCCGGTCCCGGTACTCGAAAGCTTCCCGTCGGTAACGATCAAGCCGACGCTCCCGCTGGCAACAAGGGCTTGAGTATGATTGAAGATATTCACCATCTATACATCGGGCTAATATCAGTTACCCAAAGTAAACACATGGAGAACAAACAGGATTAGAGTGTAAACGGCTACTTACCCGAGCATGGCCGTCTGGCCGTCTTTGAAGAGGGTTCGGAAGTTGGTCCGCATGATCTCCTCCGAATAGCAGGAGTGGATGCCGCTGACAATAGCTTCTCGAGGTTGGGGTGATTCATAAGAGACAGCCGCAAGAAACCGGCCCCATCCTGTCTCCCGTGGCTCGGACGCGGCGCGGTGGGCCTCATAGCCTACGACAGCCTTCTGCCTCTTATTAACGGTGCCCCTTTACCGACCTGAGGCTCTTCCCTTGGGGCCGGCCCAGTGGCCGACGGACCAGGGCACTCGGTTGACTGGATGATGTGAGCCCCCGACCCCTCGTGCGGCGTGCTTGCGGTCCGATCGACGGGCTCTGACGGTTGTAGCAGTGTGGGAGATCGCGCGGGGCTATGGAGTAGGAGACCGTCGGGGGGCAGCGCGGTGATTGTACAGGGGATCGATGGGGAGGGGGCGATGGAGTAGGGAGTTTGGGGATGTTCCGGGACACAGGTGGCGATCGGGACCGAGGCCTTTTCCTCGACCCCTCGGCTCCGTCACTCTGCCCTTTTCTCTTCTTAATAGCGGCCTTGTGAAAAGCCTCAGCCGGGATGGTGATCTTTCATAGCTGCGCGAAAACTGAGGTGTTAAAAAAAAAGAAGGCAGGGGATCGAAAGAAAAATTATTTTCAAGGAGGCTCTCACCTTCATCGGAAGCGATGCCGGCATGCCAGAGGTTGTCCTCCGACAATAGCTCTCGATATGATGGGATTTCGGTCACCATAAGAAGATTGAAGGCTTCTTGATCTCTCGGTACTACCGAGATGTTCTTATTAGCCTCGGTATTGGGCGTGCCCCATTCCCTTCTTACCCCCTCCACCTCGGCGAAGAAGAATCGAGATTTCCACCCCTTTATGGATGAAGGGAGACCTAACCTAAGGGCTCTACCCGGGGGGCAAATAACCACCAACCAGATTGAGCCCGAATGGTGTAAAGGCTGCGGAAGAGGGAAACATTACTCGGGAGGCCTTGAAGGCGGGTTAGCACTAAGAAGGCACAGATGGCTCTGATTGAGTTAGGAACTAGCTGAGCAGGGACCAAATCGTATCTATCAAGGAGATTGATGATGAAAGGATGAAGAGGAAGACGAAGACCGGCTTTAAAAAACTCCTCATAAAGGGCGACCCCCCGAGGGGGAGAGGTCACCCTGTCATTGGGGCCTGGCGTGATCAGTCGTACCTCTTTGGGTATCCTATAGGCCGCCCTAAGGGTCGCAAGATCAGCAGAAGTAACCGTGGAGGCGGTCCCCTCGGGGGAACCCCTGCTTGCCCTAGAAGACGAAGCTACCCTAGAAGGCGGAGTTACAGCCACCGGCGGACTCCTAACAACCGGTTCCCTGGCCATAGCCCTACGGGTCGGGGAGACCTGGTTTGTGGAGGACCGAGAGGGCGAATTAGAAGAAGACGACTGAGAAGGCATGGGGAACTAACCTGGACAGAGGAAGAAGAAGAAATTGGAGAAGCTCTCGGGCCGGAAGAGGAAGAAACTTAGCGCAGTAGAGAAAAATTGAAGCTAGAGCACGCCATCGCCTATATATTTCTTATCGATATCTTCAAAATTGTCCCGCCCGACGCATCTGCCACGCGACGCTAGTCATTGAGAAGGACTCTGCGGCGACGCTCCGGGTGTGAGGTAGACGAGACTCCCAACCAATGGAATGCATGGTGCCAGTGATTTGACGGCTCAATGATGGTTGCCGATATTTCGGGATCTCGGACTGCTTCCAAGCCTCGAGGCGAATCTGACGGTCAGGAGGCGGAGATGATGACGCCTCACGATCCTATCGCCCTGAGGGAGCTGTCTTATCAAGGACACGTGTATGGACACCCTTTAGTGCGACATGGGGATCAGCAGCTAACGATTCTATGCCCCTTTCACTTAGACGGTGGCACCAGCTCAAGGGCGGGGGGCATCTGGTGTGGCTGATCAGACCAAAGGGCCCGCAGGGTGTCGGGATCACAAGCCCTGCGTCACGTGGTCTGGCGATGATTCAATCCCTTGGCATTGGGCTCACCGTGGCCCATCTCGACCTCCGTGTCGGTCATAGCCCATCCTGATCTTGGTGGCCTCGGCCCATCTCGACCTCCGTATCGTTCACGGCCCATCTCGACCTCCGTGTCGGTCACGACCATTCTGGTCTCGGCGTCGGCCTCGGCCCATCTCGACCTCCGTATCGTTCGTTGCCCATCTCGACCTCCATGTCGGTCACGACCCATTCTGGTCTCGGCGTCGGCCTTGGCCCATCTCGACCTCCGTGTCGGTCTCGGTCCATCTCGACCTCCGTGTCGTTTGCGGTCCGTCTCGACCTCCGTGTTGGTCACGGCCCATTCTGGTCTCGGTATCGGCCTCGGTGTCAACCTCGGCGACGGCCATCCACGTTCAAGCTACGTGGCCCACTTCCTCAAGAATGGCGGATCACTTCACCACGAACGTGTTCGGCAACGTGGGCAATGAACGTGCCTCCCTTGGCGCCACTAACGGCAGACGTGGTTCCCCCAAGTTTAGTCCCACTACTCGTCCTTTGCGGCACGTTGAAGACTGGTAATCAACAACTGTCCAAAAAAAATTTGACCACGAGGGAAAGAAGGTAAGAGGGATCCCCGAAGGAGGTATAAAGGGGGCTCCAGCCCTAAAGGTAAGAGAGAATCTGATCATAACAGAAACAACAACCCTGTTCCCCAAATCGCTAACTTGGGCGTCGGAGGGTCCTGCCGGAGCCACCGGTCCGAAACTTTTCTTGCAGGTGTCGGAGTGAGGAGAGGACCCCGTCATTCCTTTGAAGGCCCGAGAAGACTTCCTCTCATCTGACGCTCGCAAAAAGTGATCTGACGGCAACACACATCATGATAAGAAAGTACAATATGCCACACCTGCACTAATAGTGCCTCTCAGTTCTTAAGTTGTCTTTAGTATGTTCTAGTCATGCACAAATAGTTGGATAGTAGAAATAATCCAAAATGCCTGGTAAATAAATAGAAACCAAGGAATATGGAATGATGGATTAATTAATTCATCAAGCATAGAAAGAATCATAGCCCACCGAATTAATGATAGCCATCTAGATTTTTAATTTGGATAGGAGACTAGGTTTTTCGTGCGAAAGGCCATCATGAATTTTTTGCTAGCTTGTTCAATCGCACAATAATGAAATCCTTTTGAAATACATTATCATGCATGATTAGATATGATTAGATTGGTCATGATCATGCATCTCAAAATACAATTGGATTTAAAAAAAAAAAAAATCAAATGGTTGCATGTGCACAAAAGTTCACGATGGTATTTCGACCGAGAACCTAATTAAATGGTCCTTTAATCTGTTTCATGTGCTGGGACACCTATTACTACCATTGCTGGCCTATGGCATAATACATAGATCTATGTGGTGGCCATGTTACAAAAGATTTGTCTGTCCGTGGACCAAAACTGGCACGAGGCTTGCTAGTGTTTATGATGAACAGCAAACATCATACTTGGCCAACTAGCACCTGCCACTTGCAACCAAAGAAAAGCAAATCCCCTCTACCATTTCCAAGTAAACGTTTTTACCTTGATATGGAAGTAAAATAAAAGATCACATCACGGTGAGGGCACTAAATAAAACATGGACTACTTCAGTAGTACTAGCTCACTACACAGTCATAACTTGGAAAATAAAGTGATATCAGCTTGTCCTAAAGTAGCATGCCTAGTTATTACAATCCACTTCTGAGAAATTGCATACAAAAGTATCAAAGTCTCCCTGAAATTAAAGTAGCACATGAGAGTGAGAGTGAGAGAGAGAGAGAGAGAGAGAGAGAGAGAGAGACTCTTGGACCTAACCATGGTATTGCTGGAGCCTGGAGGAGAGCCAGAGGGGGTGGGAGCCATGGGACCCAAGAGGCCAAAAATAATTCCCCAGGGTCCACTGGGTTGGGAAAACAAAACTTTGCTGAAGGTGGAGGGAAACTCCACAACCATATGCAGAGTTAACCTGAAGTTAGGGACAGGAGGTAGAGCTAAATGCCAAAAACAAACACTAGCCCTCCTCAAAGCCTGCCTTTGACTGAGGCCAGCACCCTCCTTAGAGCCTGGCCTCATGAATATTGTACCCAGAAAACTAATAGCAAAGGGCATCTTACCTTTCCTTAGGTAAGGTGAGTGGTAGGTCACACTTAACTCTAATATGACTGTTAGGTGAAGTTGGTAAGGTGACACATGGTGGGTGATAACAACCTGGTGGATTCATGAGGGTTTGTTAATTAGCCCATGCAAGGGCTTAAGATTAGAACATGATCCAGGGCTTGCCTTTGCCCTTGGATTTGGCCAAATTACCTCTCCATCTTGATCGAGGTACTTAGCAGAGGAGGTTAAGAAAAGATAAGCCAACCTAAGGCTCATATTGGGGGGGGGGGGGGGGGGGGGGGGGGGAGAGAGAGAGAGAGAGTTGATCATCAGTTTTTAAAAATCATCATCTTGAAGTCCAAGTTAGGTTTGTGTTGGTTCGAGCCCAGCTTGGGCTATGGGGTTAGAAGGGTACGTCTTTGCTTGGCTCATGAGGAGCCAAGATTGGTGACGACCCTTTGTCCTTGAAGATGCCGTACCCCACCTTGGGGAGAAGATGCTTTAAGCCCATCCCAGGGCTAAAGCTAAACTAAGTGCCCAAGTAGCACCACATCCATCCGTGGGACTTGGAGCATTCTTCCAAGTTTGAAATCTGATTTTTTTTTTTTTTTTTTTGTTTCTTAGCCTCTGTGGACCAAAAAACTTGGAGCCTTTGGATGTAAACTTGGGCATGTGTTAGCGATGGAAATTAAGGTGGACAAAGAAACGCATGATGAAGGAGAACGACGAGATCGAGAAGAAAACGCAGCGGAGAGAGAGATGAATGGAAGAAAACCATGGTTAAGCCAAGGGTTGCTCGGCCGACGTCGATGAAGTGAAGGGAGTAGGGATGAGACTGTAGTGATGTGATGTTGGAGTTGGCAGAGTTGGAGCTGTGAGAGCCATGGTCATGCCTGTTTTAGAGCAAAAGACACTGTTAAAGATATTAGTACCTTTAGTTTAAGGACGCAATTAGCTTCAAGAAAAATCAACAGAAGAAACTAAATTCTTATAGAATTGAGTAGCATATGAGCCAATTAATTAAGTTGTTCCATGCATGAGGTGGGAAAAAGACTAGCTAGCTAGGAAACAACATTATAATTACAAGGTGATCAAATGAAAGTGTGAACTAACTAACCTGCTTGAGCTGGGGGGCTTGGTGCAAGGGAGAAGGGCCCTCCATAATGCTGCGTGGAGAACCCCGTCAACCCCGCCGTCGTGGTCACCGGAGGGTACTGAAACATCTGTGGGTACTGCACGCCATAGCCCTGACCATGAGGATAAGGGGTGGTGCCTCCTCCCTGACCAAGCTGGAAGTAGGGGTAGAATGCAGTGGTTCCACTCACCAGCCCAGTTGTTGCCCCTCCATACAATGGATACTGAGCAGCTGCCCCCCCGTACACATTGTAATAGCTCTGGTAATTATCAGACTAGAAAAAATGTTAGGATAAAATTAAGTTTCATACATTGTGATCATGAATATGTAGCATGGGCCAGGTTGAAGGGATTTTGGGGTACAAACCTTGCATTAATGGGGACCTCACACGTACAGATCGATCGATATGTATATATGAAGACTAGCTAGCTAGCTTGGATTAATGGATGGTGGACAGGTTTCAAAAGGGCATCCAGTTATATACATTTGCCAGATATAAGACTGGTCTACAATTGTAGTTCATTCAAGGGCATTGATCTGTGTGTACGTAGGAGCTCTATTCATGAAGAGGACAAGGGAAGACAGGTGATCAGCCATCAATGGCAGACCATTCCACCACACCAAAAGTCCAGCTAGCTAAAGTTGTTTCAAAACTGAGGCATGTTTGATATGCTTGCTATGGAACAAGAAACATATCACATGGCAAAAGCTAAAAGGGACTTGTGTGGTACCTAAATTAAAATTCTACACAGCGACTTGTCGAAAACGGTGCACCATTCCCTCAAAGTAGAACGCTAAAGTTTAAATGGGAAAATATATGTTGCTCTATGATTAATTGGTGGTGAGTTCCACTGCAAGGTATATATATAGGGAAGAAATTAAAAGGTTATCAATTAAGATCCAGAGGTTGCTAAGTTTTAGATAAATTTTATGGTCTCTTTAATTACATTTCCTAACAACTAGAAAAATTTTTGTTACTAAAAGGTACGGTTGTCCTCTTGGGATTAATTAGATAAAAATGGAGCTAATTAAATGGAACAACATTGTACGTACGTTAAAATGCTTTGTGTAATTAATTAACAACGGTACTTAGTGCAAGCTCACGCTAGATTAATGTTTTAGGGGTGATTCCCTTCCACACACTCTTACAGTACAAGAAAAATCTTCAAAAGAACGGAAGCTTCACGTAGGCAAGATCCAAGAGGGAAAGAGACATCATCGTTTGGTCTCACATCTGAAAGTCACTCGGAAATTGTGTGCATGCGTGCATGTTTCTCATTGGCAAAAAAAACAAAACCATAGAAGAGTCCTAAAAAGGATATATAATAGCGACGAAGCTTCTCTGTATCTATACATCTAATAGAAAATTATTTATATGAGTGCAGAAAAGAGGAAGTGGGACATACCGTCGGATAAGTGTACTCTGGGGAATATGGAGAGTACCTGAAACGTTGCAGCAAAAGAAAAGGAAGATTAGATCCACATATGCTTGGAAGTTTATAATATGCATGGCAAGAAATGCATGCATGCGTATGAATGTGAGGGGAGAAAAGGAACAGTATCTGAGAGAGAGAGAGAGAGAGAGAGAGAGAGAGAATGGAACCTGTTAGCAATATTGATAAGTGCATGGCAAAAAGAAGCATATAGAGTGAACAACATTATCATCCACACCATGACACTTTGTGCGTGTTCTGGGTGTGCGTGCGTGCGTGTGAGAGAGAGAGAGAGAGAGAGAGAGAGAGAGAGGAAAGGTATAAGAGTCAAATGGAAGCCCCGGTGCATGTCAGCTTTAGTAAGGGAATGAAAAAGAGGAGCATGTGGAGTGAACTAGATGCCATCTATACACCCATGATACATCCATCACATGACACGTAACGCATCATATAGATGATCCACATGAGAGAGAGAGAGAGAGAGAGGAGTGCAGCATGATCATGGGGATAACACTATATATGGATAAGTGTTATATATATATATGCATGTGCATTAATGCGTCTGACACTTGCTGCATAATAATGCGAGAGGATGAGTGCAGCATGCATGATCACATGTAGTCATGGGGATAACATTTATGGGTAAGTGTTAGTGCATGTGCATTGCATCTGACACTAACTATATATGCAACCTTCTTTACAGCTGCCCTTACCCATAGACATTATAAGGAATCCCTTGTTGGATGGCATAATGAGGGAAGGTGGCAGGCGATGGAAAAGCTGTTCCCAACCCACCTTGAAGGCCTGCTTGAAAAGATTTCATTACCCTAAAGTTTCTGCTTCCACCTGCAAGAAGATATGATAATTCGAATTACTAACAGCCAACTTTTGCTAACACAAACATAGCAACCATGGTAACTTTTCTCTTTTATGGCCAAAAATCCATGGTAACATGCTAACAGCGTAATGACAGCCAGCTTGGTACCTAGACCAATTAAAGAAGTGAAGAGTACACTATTGTGCAGAAAGAAAATAAATCACATACTACCCCCCTGCACTTTAAGTTATATTCTACTGACTAATATGAACGACTTCCTAGGTTAACTAACATGCTTGTTTCTTCCACTTTTTGCTCTAAAGGAATGGTATTCTATAGAGGCCATATTGCTCCATATATCATGCATCATGTTATCATCCCCCAGTCCCTCCGTACTCTTTTGATGCTTCCTTAAGTTTCTAACTTTTTGCCCGGCCACTATATATTATTTTCCAAATTAAACAATATTGTGATTAATTGGATATCAACATGAAGAAAAATGAAAAGCTTGCATTCAATTGCATCGATCAGTAGTACTCCTCAGAACCATGGGTGATATTGGCGGAGCAACAATATTATATATTCCATGGATTAATTAAAACCCATCCGATCGAGTAAAATTATTCTTTTAGAACAAAAGAATGATTAAAATGGTATCATGTGAAGAATGAAGCAGAAGATCGGAGAGGCTTTCATTGAAAAGGTGTCGATCGCCTGAGGAACCCCCCACAAAAAAAAAAAAAAAAAAAAAACTCTATTAAATTTCTGTTGCTAAATATGATAAATTCTATTCCCAGCAACATGGGATCTCCACCAGGCTAGCTGTAATCTATTCTTTGGAATCATCATTAAATGCAGAAAATAACGTAGAACTTGAGAACTTCATGAGAAGCTAAACGAGATAAATTAAAAAATATAAGTGAAACAAAGCACAAAAAGAGCATATATATAAATATATACATATATATCATTAATAACTAATTACCATGGAGAGGTGTTGTTGGTCTAGATCTCTGAACTCCAAGAGAAGCAAGGTTACAATTAGCCCTTCTGCCATCGATCACCGGCGAAGGATCTACGCAAGCCCGCATCGCAGCCTCCGGCTCTCGAAATGTGACCTGATTTATAAATGAGATAGTTAGAATAGAGAAAGAAAGAGCCAGAACAAGCTATTCCCCTCGAATTATCTCTAAACAAGGAATAAAAGGAAAAAATAATTAAATTTTCAGAAAACTTAGAACTGCTGCGCTCATTGATAACCATAGATCCTGATTCCATGATGCACAAACCCCACCTAGATCTCGCTTGGATTCATATATGCCTTCATCCAGGCCATAGGTAGATCAGAAATATATAGGATCATAACCCAATTAAGGCAATAATCCAAAGAATAATAGTAATAATAATAATAATAATAATATGCGCATATATAATAAAGCTAGACAAGATACATATACCTAGGAGAAAGAAGAGGAGAGAACACATGAAAGGGAGATGAGAACTCACAAATCCATAGCCTTTGGATCTTCCAGTGTTCTTATCAGTGATGACCACAGCCTCCAGGATCTCTCCAAACTGCTCAAAGTATTTCTTCATGGTCTCCCTTTGGGTCTCCCAGGCCAGCCCCCCAACAAAGACCTTGGTGTAAGTGGTGTCTCCAAATTGGCCTGCCATGTTAGGTGGAGTCATCTTCCCCTCCTAAGAACCTTCTCTTCTCCTCTCCCTCTTAATTTATATCTCCTTGCAGACCACCCTCTCCCTTCTCCAATCCCAGCTCTAAAGTCAGTAGCTCTTTGGTGAGGAGGCCTAGGCAACAAGTGATCTAGATGCGATGACAAGAAAAAAAACCCAACTAAATATAGAGAGAGTTTGTCAAAGCTTTAGCTAGGGACTGAGAGATAGGGAGGAGGAAAGGAGATAGTAGCAAGGAGAGGAGGAGGAGGGAAGAAAAGCTAAAGGTGGGAAAGGGAGAGACCACAGGTTGAAGGACATATTGCGTTATATATTACTCTCGACCCCTTTTTTTCGGTAGAAATATACTACTCCCCTTAAAACACTGCTGGTGTTGTTCATCAACTTTGCCCTGTGGTCCGACCAAGTTGATAAAATATAATAGAGTCATAGAATATTGTATATATTACCCTTGACACAATGAAGAATTTACATTATTGCCGAGATGCATGAGCTGAGAAACGGAACGGAAAAGTGGAGTCAAGAGGCAGTTGTTTTAATTCGAGACTCGAGAGGATGACTGCATGTTACATATAATATCCAAGCTAAACATTTAGAATAAACCTTAGATTTGGGACCTTTTTGTTAGGTATGACATGGTTTTCAGGTGTTAATATCCTGTCACTGTTTGGTGAGTTTTCCTTAGAAATATCACAATAGGATATTTGAGCAAGGTCATATCATGATAATGTTGATGTTCAATTTTGTTATAAAAGATACGAGGGGCATTTTTGGCTCTTTATTGTATTATGGTGAGATAGGTGGAAAGATAAGATTCATGTAATATATACACGAATCATAAAGCATATCAAGATGATAAATGGTGAATGTTCATGTTGTCATAATATAAAATTTTGTTGATTCTTAAAATCTTGGTAGGTTAATTGGTTCATTCTAGCTAGATTCTAACATAAGAGCAAAGTACCTAACTTTTAATGCCTTTTAATTTGCATTTAAAGCATAATTTTGCTGGCAATCAAGTTTTACTCCTTTGGTATACCTTGATGTAGCTTATTTGCTAGATAAGTATAAAGATTAGGTGCCGCACTAGACCATCATTAGAATTTCAGTTCACATGTAACAGCTCATACTTGTGAGGAGTGGTTGGCTGGTCAAGCTAAACTACAGATTCATTTTGACATGCATGGAGGGCCTTAATTACTTATCATCATCTAGTTTCAAACCTTTCTGTATTGATAAAAAAAAGGCCATGATATATAGCAACCACATGTACAAGCTTAATAAGGGGAATCATATAAATATTGTATTCAAATAAAAAACTTCATGATAATTAACATTTCTTACACAGTTAATTTTTGAAACTTTATTCATTGACTCACTCGATTCTTGTAAAAAATAAAAGTGGAGCTGATTTTTTTGGCAATGCAAAGGCATAATCGGATTGTTATTTTCTTTTCTAATGAGCTCACAAACATCTAAAAGAAATGAGCTTACAAATTATAAATGGCAAACTTTCATTCATATTCTAGTGCATGCAGGGAAGCAGAGATTTTTTTTTTTTTTTTTTTTGAAACCATTGGTAAAACCAAAACGATTATTGCTCCAAAATTCAACTAAAAGTGCATCCAATCCCAACCAAACAGAGATAAGAGAGTCATCCAAGGCAAACCGACCACCTTGGGACTTGAAGACTTTTTAAGCCCACAGGAAAGGGACAAAATAAGCTCCATTCCATCAATTAGAATCCAAATATTCCAACTATTAGAATCTAGAGTCATAGTTATCACCAGACTAAATCTATATTTGTACCCTACTATTCCTCCTCCAGCGAGGAGTAGTACTTTGGATAATTAATATTCTATACTTTTATATATAAGCTTTTTTAAATATTTAATATTAGAGTTTTCTGTGGGTGTTGATTGGTTTGACGGCGGATTTTCCCGCAGTTAGGTGAGCTCATGATGAGAAAATTGTCGTTTAGCGAAGTTAGCCGGCTTCAGGCTTCAGCCGTTCTTCGTCTCGGCTAACGACGGCACGGAGTTCGACGTAACAGGGAAAGCCCCTCTCTGAGCTGACGGCTCGGCTCGGCTTGGCTTAGCCGATAATGTTTGAATAATTGTGTCCCTCTAATGATCAAGACCGTCAAATTGGAGCACTCCTTCTCAGGATCAAACTTGGACCTGAATTGGATCATGAAAATAGTTTTATTTGGATCATTAGGATCAAAAATCATGAAAAATGAAATAAAGTATTTTAAATGCCTTTTTGCCTATTGCTCTGTAGCCATCAGAGCACCACAAAGCACTATAGATTAAAGGCAGATTGAGCTGGGGAGGGACATCTGTGTCCTGACTTGATTTTGTGTTGGATCAAATATGGATCAGGTTGTATGCTATTGTCTAAGCTTGATGTAGCCAAAATCGCTGCTGATTGTCGAACTAGTTAATTGATGTAGCTAGAAACCGCATTAGATACTTCTTAGCTAGCGATTCAAGCAAATTAAACAGTGCTCTGGATATATTGATTTTATTTATTTTAAAAAAAGAGAGGTTAACTTAAAATTTATGAAGGAATGGCAATCATATGAATAAGTCATATCAACTTAAAAGTATAACTACAAATGTGCCATTTAATTTATTTATTAATCATGTCGGGAATCTAGACCCAACATGACCTATATGATATATAGGTTGCATAATTCGACTCATCTAACTTAATGAATATATCTTGTTTGAGTTAACATTAATTGAAAGCCTATTTTCAATCGTTGTAACCTAAAATTATTTTTTACTTTATTTAACTCATATAATTTAAGCCTTAGTTTTTTTTGTTTTTTTCCTCTGATGGGGTAGTGTAATATCTAAAACATCCTTTACTTTTTTTTTCTCCTTTCTATTTTACTTATTTTAGATATTGAATAAAGATATAAAATAATTTTCTACCATAAGTTAAATATGTCTAATGTACATGTATTTTAGGTCCTCTTATGTGAGTTGACTAGTTTAATCATTGCATCAATTCTTGATTAATTTATCAACCGAGACATAAGTTATTTATTAATTTCTTTTATAGGTTGGTTCAATTTTATTCAAAACTCATTTATACTTGGTCAGAATCTATTAGCTCCATATCAGTTCAAATCATGTTTACAGATCATGTCCAAAACTATTACCTTTAGCATAAAATAAATTATAAAGCTAAATTAAAATATATGACAAATTATTTTTTATTTTATAATAAATACTTTTTATTTATATCAAAATAAAAGTAAAATATATTTACTTTCAATATTAAAAAACTCATGTTTTTACTATGATAATCATCATTGTTGTTACCACTATTACTATCGTAGTCATTAGCTTTACCATTACTATTATTAATTCACTACACCATCGTTACTAATTTCAAATATTGCGTGCATCTTCGTTGTTGCCTTTGCCAGACCACACCATCATTTCTACAACTTTCTCTATTACTATCATCTTTATTATATTAATATTGGTGCTACATTATTGCCATCTTCACTAGACCTTCGATCACATATCATCCCAATATCAACATCTATGCCATCTATCATTACCACCATTGTCTTCATTGCCATATAATATTTACTTTTTTTTTATATATATATATATATATATATATATATATATATATAATATGAATTTTAATTTTTATATGCAAATTTAAAAAAAAGTAATATTCACATATGCATTTCATGCCAAAATTTTCATCTCGAATGAATATCATCATCATCACTTTTTATATGTAAACCCTAAATTTGTTTTCAGCGATGCAAAGAATCATCTTAAAGGTAGGTGGCCCACCATATTGATGACATATATGTAAGGAAATGTGTCCTACAGCCAATCGTCTAGCTTGTAGATGGTTATGAGTTGATGTATATAAACATGATTTATTTTGGCAGTATAGCATATAGTTTACATCTTTCAGTAAATTTCAATATGTTGTAGTCCTTAGAGTTACATGTATTCGACAATGAGGAATTGTTGAGTAACTCTTAAATATGTTCGCGTCCAAATGATACGTTGTTACGGAGGACGACGACGTAATCAAGTATAGGTCGTTGTATGTCATATGGGTTGGTTTGTTCTCTTAAACCAAAGAGTGTATAACACTGGTATGACATGCGGGTGAGTGTAGGAGTACATTCACTGAACAGTGACTCACCTCTGCTGAGTGCTCTACTGCCTTGAGCAACTCACAGAAAGGCAATGGGTATAAGTGTCCCTTTGATATGAGACTATCATATTGACTTGATAAGCAACTCACTGTACTTAGGCACTGGACCACCCGGATTTCTAATCCGATGACGGAAGGTTGCTAGGTGTAGTCAAGTACTTATTGGGTCATGATGAGTCAAGATGGGATTGTCCACTCTAAGTGTTAGAGAGAGTGCTCGAACTATGTTTCAATTTAGCAAAACCTTGGCCAAGGTAATCTTTGTGAGGTGTCACAAGATTCATTGCATTGAAACATACTTGGGTGATTTACTCGGAGTTGGCAGTTAACTCCGTATTCGCCCTGAGTACTAGGACAAGGGGATGAATTATGCGGCAACCATAGCCTGGGTCCTGAATGTTGCCTTGTGCAAATTCGATCTATCTGGACGTCAGAACCATGGCTAGATGGTCACATCGATTAGTATAGGAAGCGTTCCTATGCTACCGGCTTAGTTCGAACCTATGGAGTCACGCACATAGTCGGATGAATTGTACGCATGCATGATCACTGATTTGAGTGGGACTAAATCAGATGGTCATACGGGGTTCGTTCTGGCTATGTCTAGCTAGCACTAGGCATTAGCGGCAGCACCTACTTCGAGGATGATTTGAGTTAGTTAGTAACTCAAATAGAATTTTGGGACATGATATGAATCTGGTATGAGTTAAATTGAACCATGGATGGTCTGATAACGAGTGGTTTGGATCCGGGTTCGAAGTGGTTCGATCCGGATTTTCAATAGAGCCTCTTAAAGTTTATTTATGAATTTTGAATTCATAAATCACTTTGGATTGGAGCTCGGATACGCCCAATGTGAAGTATGGTTCAAGAGCTATGAGTAACTTCTTTCAGATTGGAATTTGGACTTCAAACGGAATTGATTGGATCAATTCTGTTAACATTAAGACATTTTAATTGATGAATCTTATATGTGCTTTTTGAGATTTCATACGTGATCATCCATTAGTTATAACAGCCAAGCAACGAGTTATTGATATATTAACAGAGGATGCTCAAGGAACCGATCACTCTACGTTTCCTCTTAGCTGGCTTGATTCCACGCATTGATTGAAGCCGTTTCACTTCTTTCGATGCGTTTGAGGGATGCATTGATGAAGTGGCTACGGACTTAATGCGGTGAAGGTATTCACGACATTTATTTAAAGGGATTTTACACGCATTTTCAATGCATATTCAATACCGTATTTCATCGGGTAAAAACGTTACGGTGTGTATAAAATACGAAGCAAAGAGGGGAACAGAGAAGAGAAGAAAATTGACAGAGATCTTTCTGTGAAAAGCTGATCGTCTGCAATCACAGAAAGACAGCAAGAAGTCCAATCAAGAAGAGATTGAAGAGTTCTACTTCCATTGTTTAGGATTCCGCCTCCTATCTACATACATCAGGCATGCGTGTGATATAGAGGAGCGGCACATGCGGCTCTTGCAAGGCACGAAGAGGAATTCTCTCTGCAGATCGGATCTGCTACGTTCGTCATCTATAGCTTCCGCATCGAGAGGTATTGTTTTAAACTTATTTTACATACTCTTAAATTTCAGATCTGCTAATATGCTTCAATTTATATTCAATGCGAATATTAAAATTGAATTACATGCTTTCCACCTTGAGATCCTGTGCATAGGAAAAGCAAGTTTTCCCTTCAAATGGTATCAGAGCCAGGTTAAGGCTTAGGAATGCATGTATAAGCATAGTAGATCTGATAATATTATGCATAAATAATCTAATGTAGATCTAAAGTAGATCTTATTATGATTAGTTTAGATCTATAGTAGATTTAAAAGGTTTTGCATGATGAGAGCATATGATGATTAAATATATGTTTTAGATGTAGATCTAATGTAGATCTTGCATGCTGTATTAAATTATATCTTGGATTGGGTATATTCACTAGGCAGTCCGGTCATAGGGAGGTTTCATAGCCTCTTCTTTTTCAAGAAAGATTTCCTATGACGTGTAGGGGTGCCACTGTGAAAGAACCTATGAACAGATGTACAGAACAGATGAAAGTAAAAATTTTTTTAAAAAAAAAATTAAAAATGTTTTAAAATCAGAACTCAAAATTGAAATTGGTTCAAATTTGAAAATGGATTAACTTAAGATCTAGAATTATGAATTAAAGACCTTAAGACATGATCATAAATCATGGGCTAATTGGGTTAGCATGAATCAGGTTCTCTAATTGGGTTAGACCTAAGGTTAGATGAATTGGACTAAATTAGAAAAATTGAATCTGATCAAATGTTGAGTTAGGTCTTTTCTTTTGATCCATCTAATTAGATTAGATTGATCGGTCCATACATCTAAATGGACTTGATTTGGGGCTCAGTGGACACCAAGTCTTCAGGCAAATTTAATTGGGTTTGGTCAACCACTTAGTGTCTAGAAAGGTTCTGATCAAGGTCGCGGCTACCTCTCACCTGGCTAGTTGATTATCAGCTGGTGTCTAGGCAAGATGGTTAATGGCGCAACTCGGCCTTTTGATCAAGCCGGCCTGGCTAAGTGGTCCCAGCACTTGATTAGACTAGCCTATTGACTTGAGCTAACCCATGCTTCCTAAGAAAATCAGTTTGACTGATTTAGGTACCCATGGACCAAATTAATAAACCCAACTAAATGGTTTAGTGGGAGAATACTTAAATTGGTCCATGTCATTCATGTGTCACAAATTAATCAAACCCTCTAAAATTATTAGGTCCCTAAAGTGACTAAATTATGGGGATAATTAGGCCATAGCCTCCCATTAAGAGAGTGATAATGAGTCCAATGACTAAGATGATTATTGGAGGCCCAAAGGCCTGGTACTCATCTGGTCTTTGGAATTATCATTCATATTATGATGGTTCGATGCAACTCTCTCAACGATGGTCAGGTGGGCCGGCCAAAGTCAGGCTTGACCAATTCCTTGGTTAGAAGCTTGAACATGTCATGTTAATGGTTGGATCTAACCAGACACCCAATAGGAGGCCCAAAGGCCGATTGGCGTGCAACCTGGGGCAAAATAAATTACTATAAATTATTTGGGAAACAATTGGTTATGAACCTACCTTTAGATATATGTGGGTGGGCCGGCCAAAGTCGGGCTCATATGTAGTCTACTGGATTCTAGTACCCACTAAGAAATTAGGAGTAATTTCTTGGATTGGAGGTAGGGGCCACCAACCTGAATAAAATAGTGGAAGGGCCTTAGACTATAAGTCCAAGTCTATAGGTTTAAATAAATCATGTATACTAATAAGTTTTTGGTTTTCCTTTCAGAGATGTCTACAAATCTATCGCTTCGGTCACTGTTGGACAGTGATAAACTGACAGGTCCAAACTTCGATAGCTGGTATCGAAGGCTTAGGATAGTCCTAGAGCATAGAGGATCCTTTATGTGATAATGGATCTGCACCTGAGCAGCCAGCCCCTAATGTGCCAGGTGTGGCCAGGGACACTTATCTGAAGTGGACCAATGACTGCACCACAATGCGCTGCATAATTCTGGCTTCTATGAATGATGAGTTCAGTAGGAAATTTGAGGAGGCCCAACCGGAACAAATACTCCAAATGTTGAAGGAATCTTTCGGGATGCCAGACGATGTTGAAAGGTACATAATGTCTAGTGCCATCTTCAACGCGCGTATGCATGATAGGACTTCTATCACCGATCATGTACTGTACATGATATAGACGATAGAATGTCTGGGCAAACTTGGATTTCCTTCACATGAGCAACTTGGGAAGGATGCCATACTGAACTCCCTGCCTAGCTCCTACCTGGACTTTCTCAGTCATTATAGAATGACGAAGCCTGTAGTAAACTATCATAGTTTGCTGGGTCTACTGCAGACTTTTGAGAAAGACCACCAGCTTCAAAAGAAGTCAGTGAACTTGGTGGGAGGTTCGGGGCAGGTCGTCAACACCTTAAGAAAGGGATGAAAAAGAAAAATAAAAGAAAGAAGGTGCAATATGCTGGGCCTAGTCAGACCAAGAAGAAGAGGGCTGACAAAAGTCATGCAGAGTGCTTCTACTGCAAGGAGCTGGGTCACTGGAAAAGGAACTGTCCCCAGTATATAGCAACCCTGGATCCAAACAGGCCTAAGAAGAAAAACTAGCAAGGAGTTGCTGGACAAGGTATTTATATGATAACACCTTGTAATTTTTCTATCTGTGATACTACTAATTGGGTATTAGATACTGGGAGTCCAATTTATATTTGAAATTCTTTGCAGGGGCTTCGAATTAGTAGCAATTCAAAGAAGGTGAAAGATTCCTAAACGTGGGTGATGGAAGCCGAGTTCCAGTACTGGCGTTGGGAGTCGTGGAGCTTTATTTTGAATTTAATAAAATATTACTTAGCGAATGTCACTATTGTCCTGCATTTTTATTTAATGTCATTTCTGTAGGCCAGTTGGCTATTGAAGGATATGATTTTTCAATAAAGAAAGATATTTTAAATATCATTATGAATGATGTATCAGTGATGTGTGGACAATTTAGCAATGGAATTTACCTTCTATCACAGCCTGTTAATGTATTATGCACTCCAAACAAACGCCCCAAAATAGATGATTGATGACTCATACCTTTGGCACTATAGGCTAGGTCATATAAACAAGAACGGATAAGCAGGTTAGTCAGAGAGGGGATCCTCAATAACATTGATTGTGAATCAATTAAAACTTGTGAATCATATCTTCTTGGAAAAATGACCAAGTCACCTTTTACTGAAAAGGTAAAGAGCCAATGAGATTCTAGGCCTCATACGGATGTTTGTGGACCTATGAATACTGCCTCTATGAGAGGGTTTAGCTATTTCATTACATTTACAGACGACCACTCCAGGTTCGGTTATGTCTTCCTAATGAGACATAAATCTGAATCGTTTGAAATGTTTAAACGATATCGTAGTGAGGTAGAAAAATAAACTGGAAAGAATATTAAAATCCTTCGTCAGATCGAGGAGGTGAATATCTTTCTAATGAGTTTTTGACATATCTAAAGGAGAATAGGATTCTCTCTCAATGGACACCTCCAGGGACACCCCAGCTAAATGGTGTGTCTAAAAGGAGGAATCGAACCCTATTAGATATGGTTCGGTCCATGATGGGCTTTGCTAGTTTGCCTATCTCCTTTTAGGACTACGCACTTGAGTCGGCCTGTTACATTCTTAATAGGGTCCTAGTAAATCTGTTGCTAAAACTCCATATGAGATATGGACGGGGCGTAAGCCGGTGCTCACACACCTTAGGGTCTGGGGGTGTCCAGCTTATGTCAAGAGATTGTGACGGACAAGCAGGGACCAAGGTCTGACAAATGCCTCTTTGTTGGATATCCTAATGAGTCTAAAGGATACTACTTCTACCACACTGAAGAGCAAAAGTTGTTCGTCAGTATGAGAGCCACCATTTTAGAAAAGGAGTATCTTACTGGAATGCTAAGGCTAATGTTGAACTTAATGAGGTTCGACAAGGAGAAGTACCTTTACACTCAGAAACCGCTATGGAACCGGCTTTGATTGGTTCAAACCCGAAGCCCGTTGAGGTACCATTAAGGAGATCTGGTAGAGTACCATGTCAGCCGGACAGATACTTCGATTTCTTGGTCCGTGACGGGGATCCCATCGAACTCGATGAGAACGATGAGGACCCAATCACCTATATGGATGCGCTGCAGAGATCTGACTCAAGAAATGGCTAGAGGCCATGAAGTCCGAAATGGAATCCATGGAGATCAATAGTGTATGGACACTAGTTGATCCACCTGAAGGGGTAAAACCCATAGGGTGTAAATGAATTTTCAAGAGGAAACGGGATGCAGATGGGAAGGTGGAGACCTATAAAGCCCGTCTGGTTGCTAAGGGGTATCGTCAGAGTTATGGTATTGACTATGACGAGACTTTTTCCTCTGTAGCAATGCTCAAGTCCATTCGGATTATGCTTGCACTAGCTGCACATTTTGACTATGAGATCTGGCAAATGGATGTCCGAATGACTTTTCTAAATGGAGAGCTAGAAGAGGAGGTGCATATGATACAGCCTGAAGGGTTAGCATCCACAGACGAGTCAAAAGTATGCAGGCTTCATAAGTCCATCTATGGACTCAAGCAAGCTTCTCGAAGTTGGAATAAACATTTTGATAAATGTATCAAGACTTATGGCTTCATAAAGAACGAAGAAGAACCCTGCATGTATAAGTGGGCAAATGGTTCCATAGTTATATTTTTGTATTGTATGTGGATGACATTCTCTTGATTGGAAATGACATCCTTGCACTACAGAATAAAGGTTTGGTTGTCGTCTTAGTTCTCCATGAAAGACCTGAAGAAGCTTCTTACATCCTAGGATGAAGATCTATAGGGATAGATCTAAGAAGCTGCTGGGATTATCCCAGTCCATGTACATTGAGACTGTGCTGAAGATGTTCAGCATGGATAATTCAAAAAGGGCTATCTTCTGATAGGCCATGGAATTACTCTCTCCAAGAAGGATTGTGCGACAACTCCTGAGGAGAGAGAGTATATGAGTAGAATTCCATATGCCTCGGCAGTGGTTCTATCATGTATGCTATGACATGTACAAGACCAGACGTGGCACACTCACTAGGGATAGTGAGTAGGTACCAATATAACCCAGGTGAAGCACATTGGAAGGTGGTAAAAACCATCCTTAAGTATTTGAGAAATACTAAGGACCAATGGCTTATTTATGAAGAACCTGACTTAAAACTAGTGAGGTACACTAATTTTTATTTTTTCTTTTACTACTTTGATGTGATATTTGTTTTTTCATAAAAAAATGTTTATTTTTTTAAATAAAAAATATATCAAAATCGCTTTAGTCTGACCAATTTGTACATTAACCTGTACAAATTTTGCTTGAAGACTCTTAAATTTTATTTTGGTATACAAAAGCCTTTTCTATTCATTGCCCATCATGAGGCATTAGTGGGTTTTTTTTAATTCTCTTAAATAAAAATAAATTTGACTTTTTACTCAGCCGCTTAGCAACGGTGCTAAGGGATGGATCAAAATGTTATTTTTTGGATTAATAGATAAATACACCAAACTTCAAGGGTCTTGCTGCAATTTTCTTGCAAGAGGAGCCAAAACTCCCTGAAATTTCCTAGCCCTGAGCCTAGCTTAAGTCCGTACGACCACAAGGAATCAAAATCGAATCAAGGTTTCCGCGAAAAGATCGAATCGCAGCTGTCCATTTATGGAACGGCAACGTCTTGAACTAATACTAACCGTATGATTCACCATCAACGGCTGATATCAGCAAGGCAATGGAATCTCGGATCCCAAAAAGTACCCGAATTCGTACTTAAAAAAAACAAAAAAAAAAAAAAGCAAGTGGAGTACATGGACTGCAGTTGGGTCCACGATTAAAACGGTGGACGCGAGGTGGGGTCCACTCGCAAACCTCTGCCATGGCAAACGTGGTCTGTCCCCTAACGGGTCCCCTCCTCCTCCTCGCAAGCGTCGTCTGATCTCCATCCGACGCCGAGAATTGACCGGCTCTCTGCGCTCTCGGTGTACGAAGGGTTGGTTAATAATAGTACACTTGATAATTATTTTTATAATAATTTACGTCAGAGATGGAGCCGTGCACGGATCTCTACGCAGGGTAGGAAGACGTGGCACATGGTGGTCTGCTTTGATGTGGCTGCCAACCTAGTCAAAGATCCCTGGAGGCCTGGACGTTGGACAGCTTCAATGTCATACCCAAAAATAAATAATTAATATTTTTAACTAAATTTTATTATATACAATACAAATGAAGTATCCCACTGATTATTGACAAGGAAAGCTTAAATTTCTTTGTCTCTACCGCACAACTCTCAAAGTTAAAAATTCATCATTAATCTTTTCTTTACTTTAAAATTAATTTTAATAAATGAATAAAAATAGAATGAAAGTAAATACTAATTACTTTAAGAACGATAAAAAATAATTATACCATAAAACCAACATCAACATATGTAGAATAAAAGGCTTATTTAAATCGATAAATATTTAATTTAAATTTTAAATAAAAATATTATAAAATAAATAAAAATTATTAGACTAGAAACGCACATGTTATGGGCAAGTTTGGTTTTTTTTTTAATATTTCATTTAATTTAAATTATTATTATATAAAAGTATCATTTGTAAATAGGTTTACGTGATATTAAAAACTCAATCGCAAGTTAAGTTAATTGGTATCAAGGAAACTTAAGATATAAATTTTTTAATTTTTTCTATTTATTATTTGTTGTTTTTAAGATATTATAATAATTTTTTAATTAGTTACTTTTGATTTTTTTTAAAAAAAATGAACTAAATAAAGGTCTCCTTTCTTATGGACTCACTCTGTCTATTCTTAAAAAAAAAAAAAAACATTTTATTATAATAAGTCTGAATTTTGACAGCTGTGGGTGATCAGATGCGGTCATCATCATGTAATCCTTCCTATCCTTTCTATCCGATAGATCCATTTACAATATAATAGAATTTTTTTGGGTAATATTTGTAAGATAATAATACACTAGACCATGCATAAAAGAATATTTTCATTTTGTTTGTGATTATAAATCTTATTTTCTGTGATATAGTTAATGTCGTTATAAGTATCAATGCTAGCAGCTTCTCCCAATAATTTGCCTCCCAAGTTTTGATTCATGGCGTCATTTGTAGTCACAGCACGCTTTGTTAGCATCCAAGTTGTGCTGCAATGCATGCAAGGATTTCAGAAGAACCGTTTTGGATAAAAATGTTTTAGTTAATGATATTTTAAAATGATTAGATATATTTAATCGTTTTAGAATATTTTTCTGAATTTTTTTTATTAGGTGAACCAGAATAAAGCGAACGGATAAATATATTTAATACACTTAACAGCCTGTTGGTTAAGTGGTGGTGTTCTTTTTTAAATGGCATGCAACTTGCTTGCTTTTGTGAATGGACTAAAATTTTAATGATTATAAATAAGACAAGAACGACGACCAAAATTGAAGTTATGTCAAACAATTTACATGACCGAAATGGAAGATTTAATCAATTAAAATGAATAGAAAAGAATAATTATAAGATGAGCTGAATCAGAGTTAGATATACCCATGGTATGACACCAACGCTGTACACGGCTATAGAAATCTTAGTTAGTTGAACTACTCCCACTCTGGGAGCAAGTGATTAAATTATTGTTATCTAATGGTTACGTAATTGGTTTAGAAGCAAGACAAGGAATTTTTCTCCCGTGTTCAGAAGTCAATACTAGCTAAGACGGGTCAAATATCGTAAGCCTTTGAAAGCTAAACAGAAGGTCAAACGCATTAGCTTTAGTTGACAATATGTGCCCTATATGATTTAAGAGAAAGGTCAGCAGCTAGCTACCTAAAGACCAACAAATGTGCTATCAATCAAAGCTAAATATCTATTCCATCCTGCTCCATTAAAAAAAGGTGGCAGCATGAGGTACCTTTTTAAGTTCTGTTTGGCTGCAGAAGATCAAAATTTGAACAGGAAAATAAATGAAAAAAAGTTACAAACAAACTTTTCAATCTAGCAGTTTTCTTGGCATCACAACGGAACCGCCACCCTCCTCATTTACAATCATAACAGAGAATCGAAGAGTAGTGGCAATGGTGGAGTAGGGCATAGTTGTTCCACCCAAGAGAGCAGGCCATTCTGGAAGGACAAAGAAACCCCACAACTTCTGACCTTACGAAGATTTCAGAGCCTTTAAAAAAAAAAAAACAAAAAAAAAAAAATTAAGGTGGGGTGGCGGGGGTTGTTTTGTTATAATCCTTGACTTGAGTGTTAACTGAGAGTGGTGTGTTTTTTTTTTTTTTTGGCTTCTTTTTTTTCTGTAAACAAGTAAAGAGAAAGGTATTTTTTTTTTACTTTGGACAGCTGTCTCCAACTTCAACTTTGACCATAAAGCCGACAGGATACAGCAGAACATCTTAGCGGGCGTGGGAGCAACATGGGTTCTGAAACCGTGGGCCCCACGCCGCAGCACGGCTGGCTTACAACTCCAGCAGGGCTAGGGCTTCAGCTCTCAGCCCCTCACCCTTCTCGGCTCAGCCGAAGAAAAGAGTCATCGGTTACTCAGAAAGCTCTCAGAAGTTCAGATTCCGTTATCATTCCTCCTCCTGCTTTCTCCTGAAGTCTAAATCAAATAAAAATGCTAGACTGTTTGGAACGATCCCTCAAAATCATTGCCATGAGAATTCGTGAGAGGTGTGTTACTGTATAATATAGACTGGACACTTTCGCTTCGATATAAAATGAGTTTACTACTACCTTGATGTTGATAGAAGAAGAAGACAGTGAAATGAACAGACTGATATCCATATTTTAATTTACTTTCCTCTCGTTTTATAACGTGAATTGTGAAAAACTTTTGGAAATCCGTTCAGTAGCCATGATGCCAGGTACATATGCCCTATCCTTACCAAGGTCCAGCTATCTAAATAGCTTCTCTAATTACATGATCTGAATTTAAAAGAAAGAAAGAAAGAAAGAAAAAAATCTTAGAAAGAATTGAGTTCAGAAAACATTCAATAGAAATGAACAAGATTGAAAGAGTTTTAAACCATAACCACCAGAAGCAACATCCTTTTACTGCCCTCTTTGATCCGACATCTAACATCAGACAACTAAATGCAGATGGACCCATTAATCTCCATCCTAACATGAAGTTCTGTCAATACCATCAATTGGCCGACATCACTGTACAGAAACACGACATAATCTAGCACAATTATGGCTATTTGGATCATCAGTCCTAGAAACTCCAAAATAATAAGAAATACTGTGGATAGGCAAAGACTTCCAAGGTCAAAAAGTGAGCCTGGAGAATCCAAGAAAATGAATCAAACTTACGACCTGCCAATAGCAAAAGAGTAACCTTACCGTTTAGTCATGCACACAACAAGAGTTATTAAATTGTCACCGAAAATGAATAAAATATTGTTACTTGTAAAGCAGGGCCACAATGCAATGAGGGGGCATTCAACACAAGGAATAAACAAAGAAGAAAAACAGACACAAGCAAAACATCACTAATCCAACTACCTTTTGCAATGTCATCCAAAGCATAAACAATTCCAAACAGAGACTTTGTGATCACGTTAATATCTGACTCCAACCTGCAACTGGACATGAATTGACCAGTGAACCGCATTTCCATAGGAAGAAAACACCGGCAGTCAACCATGCCAACATATTGGGACGAGTTGATCTTTAAGCAACCGATTTGCTATTAATCATTACATTCAAAGCAATGTTAACTCTAGAATACAGCCAACCCGTACCTCAAGTTACCATTTGGTGTAATGGACCACAACATCAAATGGTGGGTATTGTGGCCTTATCGTTCATCAAGCCTAGCCATGAAATTTTCTTTTTGCCATGCGAAAAGAGATGGCCAACCCTAATTTATATCCCACAGCAAAGAAAATAAAACCGTTTCAAGCCGGCCATACCCTGGCAACTACTGCAACATGAATCTTCCAACTCAATTGGTCTTCTTGTCACCATCGGTCCTGGCATCACCATCCTGATCCAAGGTCACATCATTGGCAACCGAGCTTTGATTGCTTTGGTCTTCATCTTCACCTCCAAAGCCAAACTCATTCACACGTTCTTATCCACCGGATACATCCACCTCTGGTACAAGTATATTAAGAAAATAACATCTGCAACCCATGGAATAAATTAGGTAAAATAGTAAGCAAATTAAGGGCATAAAGATCAGGAGAAATAATTTTAAAAAATGGCATCTCAAAGATACTTTAAGGCGACAGATTCCCACTAAAAACCAAGGTGGGGAAACCTGCCTACAAAGTCAAGGAGAAAATGACGAGAAGCAATCTGGATCAGTAGATA
This sequence comes from Calamus simplicifolius, assembly GCA_900491605.1. Lineage (NCBI taxonomy): Eukaryota > Viridiplantae > Streptophyta > Magnoliopsida > Arecales > Arecaceae > Calamus > Calamus simplicifolius. Next base: position 179,182 of record UESW01004592.1, on the reverse strand, counting down.
CTCTAGATCCAAAATCGTAGTGTTGTAGTAACACTCAAATCAGAGTAAACAAAAAAAATTGCAATTAAACAGTCCTAATGTAGGATTAAATATGCAATCTCATAGCAAACCCACCATCTCGGAAAACAGATAGACGATGCAGCATTGGCATTTTGATGACAAATGCAAAAAGGTCATCAATGATAGTGTTGAGAAATTTGTAAGTCATCTGTCTCCAGGGCAAATGAGCTACAGACTGAAGTTTGTAGTTTATGAACAGCTGTGGGCACATCATGATAAAACCTGCAGATAACATACAAAACGGGAATTGATTATACAAGAGAAACAAATTACCGGCCAACTAGCTCGGATGGTAAATTCTAGATCCCTAACAAAGAGATGCTCAAAGCAATTCAAGCACTGAAACAATGAAAAAGCAGTGATATAGAATCATAATTCCAGTCAGCTCAAAATTTTTAGTTACAGATTAAATCAACTCCCCTTCCATAATTTTATCTAAAAGTGAGGACTGAAACCAAGTTTAAGTAGTCATAGAGACTCTTACTTAAAGAAGATCAATAAGAGAACTCTATTGAAAAGTTTTGGGAGATAGACTGCTTTGGCCATAGAATGCCAGTGCTCAATGAGCTTTCAAACATAGTATAAACCAGGCTGATATATGACAAGTGATTGGAACTGTGGATTGTGATAAATTGATAAAAGAAAATCAACATGTTTATGTTTACAACCGATCACAGCTTATACAATTCTATAAGATCTCAAATGCCGTCCTAGAATGGAAAAGACCTTACTGTGGTCTATTATCCAACCATACACACTTCAACTTTCTAAACCTTGTCATTTCCTTTTCGTTTTTTTTTTTTTCGAGATATTCCCTCCCACCTTCTTCTGTTATATCTTTTAAAATAGATATTTTCCATTGTCTCCTTATATATCTTCTGTCAGATAAATTATATTTTTGATTTTCTTCAACTATCTCTGATAGTTCTTCCTTAATGGAAACAAACTGGGAGGAAAAAATTCAGGATATCCCTGTTTTTAAAGCATTATTTCCGTTATATTCACTTATCTTTTAAAGCATTATTTCCATTATATGTCTTTTTACATTTAAGTCACAACAGCTTATACCAAGGATCAGCAATAAGCCTGTATCTTTTACAGTAATCACAAACAAAATGTATTCAAAAAGACTTATATACCAGATCATACCAGCTGATACGGCCCTTACTGTATCATACGGTAGGGAACCAGTACCTGCGCCGCCCCGCCCCCCCCCCCCCCGGCACCAAAATAAATAAATACTGAGTACGGGTACCAATAGAAGAACCATGGTATTACTAGTATGGGTACTGATCCAATTATTAAAACTTAATTCAGATAGATGTAACATGGTGTTTGATATTTGCAGATAATGAATGAGAAGGCTAAGAATCATTCCTCAGGCAATACGGTAGATCTCTTGATCTGCCAAGTGGCCTTGTGGGCATCAAGGTAAGCTCCTTTCTCACCTAAATTGGCCTTGACCAGAAATTAAACACAAGTTTCTACAAGGTTGACTTTTATTTGATGGCTGGTTACAGCATCAGCTTAACCTTCCACAGACGATACTTAGAGCTGTACAAGGGAGGTCTATGATGTAAGAGAAATAAGATAATTTAAATAAGAGCTTGTGTTGATAGAGAACCAGACTTTGATTAAGTGGATGGAGAAGGATTAGTTACAACAACTGAACAAAGGGTTGGGAGCAGGTTTGTTCTTTATGGATAGGGATCACCAGACATACCTATTTATTATCTCCATTCACCATAGAATTATCATATGTAGAATACTTATGATGCATTGAACAAGCTTTGGTTTATTCTTCTTCTCTAGCTACAAACCAATCCTCTTAACAAGAGAATCATAATGATTTGTTTGACAAAACAAGCTATTTTTGTAATCAAAGAGATTATTGTCTTATTAGATTAGATATACTTATTGCTTTGCAAGTATATTGCTTTGTGTGTTTAACACTTTATTTCCAGTCCAACCATTTATTTATATTGTTTTGTTACCACATGTGCTATCAGCAAATATCCTTTACTGTTATAACATAACACATCTTTCACAGCGAAGCATAGATTACTATTTATTTGGCTTTTCCAGCGCCTGCAGACTAAATAATTTCTCTTTATAGTTTATTTGATGGATTAACATTAGGCTAGATTGACACAGTTGCTTCAAATTTCCTACAACTTCCCCTCTTGAATGATAGCACATTCTCCACTCGCATCATTCATATATTTATTGTGTTTTCAACTTGCAACAAGAAAAATTCTTCATGGAAGTAGTGTTCCAATCAAATATATACCCGAGAACATAATTAGTTTTACGATCCTTATTTGCTTATGCACAAATTGGGGAAAGATAAGAGCACGCTGAAAAAAATATCTGTCACATGCACTTGTGAATAAGGCATATGAGAGCAAGTAATGGTTGAATGGGATAAAATGCCACCAAATTTTGATTGGACAACATATTTGGCACATTCGCATTGAAGGGGAAAGGAAACAAAATGTGACATAGATGATGAGAATGATGTAGATTGCACTATAAATACAAAGACAAAAGTTGGAAACATGTTAGACTAACAGAGGACAAAATTTCATGATGAATTTGATGGTTGTGGATGGAACAGTAATAAGAAAACCCTGTTTGACGCCAAAGGTTCTGAAAGATGAGTGGGTAACTAAAGAAATTACATAAAATTACAGATGAGTATGAGCATGCTCAGGTTCAAGATGATATAGAAAAGATGTAGCCAACCCCAAATAGATGGTACAGCTTTCAGGTCAAGTCTTAGTTATGTAAAGCATTCCAAAATAATAAATATACAAGTCATATTGAAATAAGAATGCTGACCTCAACAGGTTTGGGTTTAACGCTTTGTTGTTGTTGTTTGTATAATAAAATAATGAAGCAATCTCAGCAGAGTAGAGATATTGAGATACTACCACATTAATACCATTTTCATCTATATAGGGTACGGAATTCTAGTAGTAAGAATTATCAAAGTCAAAATACAAGTTTAACCCAATTTTAACCAAGATGATAGGCCATATATGACAATCTGAAATAGAAGTAGTGCTCTTATTGAAATGATCTAGCATCTAAAATTGACAGAACCAGACTCCAAAATGCTTGCTTTAAGAACTTTTTCTCCTATTGACAATAGAAATTAATGTTATCACCAACAGACTGCCATAACGTAGGTGCTAGAATACTTCCATCCCATCCATAAAAATGCACTGCATAGTTTCCTAGTTATCATAAAAGGGTGGCAACACTTACCAAACATGTACACGCAACTAGTGAGAGAAGAAAGTATCCAAGAATACCAGCTTCTGTGCTGCTCATATATGAGAGAATAGATAGAGGAGCAAGCCACAAGAAAGAAAAGAACATATGATAGGTACTTCATTGCGATATCATCATACTCTTTAGTTTTGTTCTTTGCATATGATTCACGGTCTCGGAATTTCAACATCGGAATCCTTCCACTTCTGTCAATCTGATGTAAAAGTTTAATGAAAATGAAAATCAAATATCATGCACAAACATGTTAGAAATGGAGCTGCAATGACACCTTCAAGATCTTGGCTAAGTTGGATATTACAAAGGACTGAAGCCAAAAGGCTTTAGAACCCAGTGCATCAAACATTAAGAAAAGCTGACAAAAAATATCAAACTTTGAAAGCAAGGCCATAGCCTTCGGTAACATAAAGGACTAAGGAAAAGATATCTAAAACTATAGGTAGTCAAAACATATCAAAGTAAATGAAAAAAAAAATCATGTTAACAAAATATATAAATAAGAAAAGCAAATTTTTAAAAAATTGCAGTATATCAATGACAAGCATCTTGGTCAACAATTTCTTCTCCATTGTCCCAGGAATATATACTGGGCCGAAGTCAAAAGTTACCGGAGAACTAATAGAATGGCCATGTTATCTCATTTGGCACTTTAACTGAACATTTTGCACCAAGAATACGCTCAATCTTTAAAGGAATTGGAATCATTAGGTAACATGACCAAATTGAACCTATAGATTGAATCAGTTTCTAAACAAATTCATTTTTCAAGTTACTTGAATATTAATAAAAACTGAACAGATATTGATGGTTACAAGCCAACATTTCATGGTCAACTTTAGATTTACCTTTCTTCAACATAACACATACAGAACTTACCTCAATATGCATGGCTTTCCCAATTTTCCAGAACTCAATGCAGACACCAATTCCAGAACTAGCCAGGATCATCCATGAGGTATCATTATCAAGGAGGTAAAGGAAAACAATCAGCTGACAAATAAAGTTCACAACCACTGATTTGGCAGATAATCCTTCCATAGACTTGTTTTTATTCCAAAATTGAATATCTGCAAAATGTCATTAGCATGTTGCATTCAAACACGAAAACATTTTTTTTTAAAAAGGATAATTTAAGTCTAAACTGAATAGTCATCTTAATATACCATTCTTGAAAGCCAAGAAATCAAAAATGGAATGCAACACAGAAACAACCATCGTTACCACCAGCAAATACGGATTTCCTTCCAAGAATGCCCTCTGTGGAAAAAAGAAGAAGAAAAGAATGACGTTGACATCAGGCATTGAACACCCAAGGCGGATCATATATGAACATATAGATAAGCAATTATAACAGAAACAGATAAACAACAGGGATTATAAGAGCAGGATGGAAAGTGCTACAAAATAGTCATTGGCTTCTGGAAAATGAACATATACTAATCAAATACATTCTAATCAAATGGCATAGCAAGAAAAGATATCAGCTAATTTATAGGCATTTATAGCAACTACTAAAATTTGTGAAATTCACATATAACTTGTGTCTATGCTCATCCCATTACTCTGTATTAGTTAAACCTGCTCCTATTTTTTTTCATCCTTCCTAGACAAGATTATATAACTTGTTTTAAGCAACTTAATCTTGTATATTTTTTTGAGCAATTCATGTACCATATTGGTCATCAGTACTTTGATATATAAACCTGTCATATGTATCAACAAACAACTAAGTGATCCTCTTAAACTATAGTTACGAAGAAACTTAGCTAGGAATTATAGCGCAATATAAGAATGGAGACAAATGGTGAAGGGACCAAATAGTTTTGCAGATTCCTGCAACAGAATTTTGATTAAGTCTCAAAGATGGCCTTGTTTTGTTTTGCAAGATAAAGTCCTTATCAATGTAAATATGGGATATCAGAAATCCTTACAGCCAATCAGTTTAGTGCATGGTATAGCAATTGTTCAACCAACTATCTAGCAGAGATTTTTTTTTTAAAAAAAAAGGCTATGAAGTCGTTGCAATTTTGACTGACCAAATATCCTCCCAAAATAAACAATGTCGATGTCATACACTTTTACCTTGAGTTCGTCAGTCTCGCCTTCAAGCATGCTTCCATAATTACGATGAATCTGGAACGACTGCTCAATCTGTAAAAACAATTGCCATTTAGTTATGCTAATGGGACCCAATTCCAGATTAAGAGGCAACTCCTTCACGGTATCATTGAGTGGTATCAGTTTATCCCTCAATAGCCAGAATTCATTGAAGAAGACTGGGGGGTAGTAGTTCCCAGTAGTAGGCTCTATATTCAGATCTGTGGAACTAATGTCAAGGAATAGAATTCTACCATGCATAATATATGTGCATGCGTTGGCCTCCTTTTTAACTAATTCATTTCATAACCTCACATAGCCAGAGAACATTTCCCACAAATTCATCTTGCAGAAAACAAAAGTAACTTTAAAAAAAAAGTGTCAACAATGCAGCAATCACCACAGATTGAATTAATAGACAGCACCATCAAGTTAAAAGTGAGCAGTGGAACAAAGGCATTCCTTTTCCCTTTTTTGTTAATGAAGTGTAAATTTTGAAGGAAAGGGTGCAAAATTTGAAGAGTGGGTTAAGAGGAAAATGAGAAAGAGCAGCCGAGTGCTACATAAAAGAAATCAGCAGCAAAGTTGAGGGTCCCCCAAACATAATCTGTGATCAGAAGGCCCTCTATGTTTGAAACTGTACGAAGCAGAACTTGTTAAAACAAGATAATGCAATTATGTGTCAAAGCTTCCTCTACCAGGTCCACAGCCTTGAAGACAAGATACGACTCCTATTTAGCCATGCACTTGAGCCAAAACACCAGAGCAAGCAAGACTTTCTTCACGAGATGTCTGCACTACTGACTATTTTCAAAGATTTTATTCTTGAAAAGTCATTCCCATTCAGGCTTAATCAGCAACAGACAAACCACAGGATCTCAAGTAAGTTTTAGGGAATCAGATTTAAAATCTCAACAGACATTCAAGATCATTGCAGACCTTGCTAAAATACAGATCATCTGAGTTGAGCTTGACGAGCACCAACACTTTACAGTCAAGAACAGTAATGATCACCTTTGGTAAATCATTTAATCTACCTTGCCTCACTAAGCTACCTTGTTGGCATTCTTTTTCCAAACTTAAACAAGATGGACATTGTTAGACATCAACAGAATGGTCTGTTGCTAATTATGTAAAGTCATTATGAAAAAGTATTGGTATCATTTACTATAGGGTTTCAGGTCTTGGCGGGATGTCCCATGTAATGCCAAGACATGTTGCTATCTCAAGTGTCAAGACAGGGCTGACCAATTATCATTCAAGAACTCCAATCAGCGCATTTTGGGACACCTCCTATACCAAGCATTGAGATGAAACAGGACAGTGGCACATCCCGTTCCACAAAAAAATCGGGATGACCACGTCCTGTTCCACAAGAAAATCGGAATGACCATGTCTCGCGAAATTTAAAACCTTAATTTACTAATCATTAGATCCAAAATACAAAACAAAAGGGGAAAAAAACAAACATTATAAGACAAGCCCATCCTTCAAAGGCATGGGTCTAATAAAGGAAACAATTAAATGGATCCCCTTGGTGACCAAATTTTCTTTTATCAGAACAGTCCAAGGATATAACACCCTGTCTGGAAGAGAGAGACGACTGAACTTCCAGCTCCTCTAAGAAGTTAAAACGGCCAAGAAAAGGAGCAGTTCTTGCCAGATCAAAGATTGGAGGAAAGACCTCTATGACCCATGATGGCCTTATACTAGGAAGATATAGCATAGACAAGCAATGGGGGAAAAGCATGTAAGCAGGAATATGATAGAGAGGCATGAGAAATAACCAGTGGCCGTTCCTTTAGAAAGCACTGTGTGTGGCATTTTAGTTTCTAGTCAAAGGAAACAAAGGTCGAATTTTTTTAGGCCCCTGCCCCTTTGCATTGTCATTTTGGGAAAACTCGCTTGATATATGTAGTTTCCCAATGATGCAGCATCAGATCATAACTAAACAAACCAAAGCTAAACAGAAATCATGGAGGAGAAATGACAAATAAAGGCATTCATACTAGTTGAGAAATATGTGCGCGCGCGTACATGTGCCTATGTGTTATATGCAACTTGTTTTTGATTAATATTTGTAAATGAGTATATAGATGGACAAGAAATTGCTCACAAAAAGTGACTCATTTAAGCATCCCGGTTCCATCACTTAAATATCCAAAGTGAAGAACTGTTAGACATTTCTACTTCAGATAATAGGGTGAATTGTTCCTGGAACATGCCTGAAGCAAATTCTTTTCAGTCAGCAACGCAACAGAATGCTGCTTACATACGAAGGTGGACTTCTAAAGAGGAAGAAAGCACATAACACATGGCTGTTGAAAAATTAGGAGTTGATGTACAAGGCAAGCAATGAGAGAGAGAGAGAGAGAGAGAGCAAATGATTGCACATCCAGGAGTATTAGGAGTACTGATTAAGGCCAAAGATAACATCATTAGAAAAAGGGGGTCTGTAGCAGTATGAATTAAGGGGTAGAAGACCTTTGGAAAACCTTAACAAGTATTGTGGAAAAGGTTCAAAAATAAGCTAGCTATCAAGGGCATGGCACAAGATTACCATGGGTGGCAAAGAATTATTATTATGATGACTATATTAGAAGAGTTATTGCTTGTTGATGTGATTGTAAAATGATTATGCTATGCAGACTTCTAATTAACACTGAATAAAGCTTTAGACAGGGAGAGAAAACTTCAGGCTCACACAAATCTTTCAATAAAAAAAAAAGTTAATTCACAACAAAAATGATAACTGATATGATTCAATTTATCTGCATTAATTCAATTATGTACATTATACACCAGATTGTATGTAGTAAAGAGGCTACTAGCAGTAGTTCTGCAAAAGAACCTCAATCTTGTTGTGCACCTTCTTGTAAATAAAGGAGCTGGGAAAGGAATCTGTTTGGACCACAATGGAATGTAGTTGGATTGTGTTTGGAAACTATGTTTTTAATGAGGAGAATAAGCCTTGGAGTTTAATTTGATTAAAACAAATAACTTTAATCTCTAGATAAAACAAAAAATTGGATAATAAGAAATATTTTTGCTTGTAATTATAACTAAACTATGGTCAACCCAGTGTAGACGAATGCTCTGAGGCATCCAATTAATTAAACAAAATGTAAGTATCTGGATACAGCCAATGATGTTCTGAGGAATGTTGTTATGAGGGTATCTGCAATCAAAAGAGAGAAATAAAGAAATTAGCTGGCCTTACAAATAAGGAAAGGCACAAAAAAATGAGAGAAAAAAAGGCAATTCAAAGAAGATTGAAGATATCAGATGTCCATCAAGCACATTAAAATTTAACATAATGCAAGAGCAATGATCTGTATACATCATGTTGCAAATCAATCACTCATGAATCTTTTAAAGAAAAGGTAATATAACAATGCTGAACAAAAGGGTGTGCATTATGTTATGCTGTGACTTCAGGTTGAACCCTGAGACAAAAGTTCCATGGCCTCATCTCCCAATTACTTTACATTGGGTTGCAATATAAAATATATATATATATACATAAGACACTCAAGTCAGCAGTTTATAGGGAGCCAAACTACAATACTGCCTGGTTTATGATAGAAATATGTGAGGTACCACAGTCTACAATATTTGCAAATCTATTAGCCATAAACATATAACTAATGAAAAGAAACAGAATATGCCCGTGGAATACAAAGAATTCAGTCTTACTAGAACTTAGTCCCTGACAACTAGGTTCTGAGTCTTGGAAATTGGAATATCCCCTCAAAGATTACATCAGCCAGCTTTTATTCCCAGAACATACTTAACATTTTTTTTCGAAATTCTTTTACTTCCGTAACTAAATCACCCAATCCTCAACCTTCGCTGATTCTTTTCTTAATTTAAATGTCTTAAATTTCATCATACATCCCAATCTCCCCCCAACCTCCCCCCCCCCCCCCCCCACACACACAACAATCCCCCAGGAAAAAAAAAAAAAACCTCTTTACCATAATTTCTTCAACATGTACTGCATGTGCCTGTTTTCTCACAGCAGCAAAAACACACAAAACATGTTGACATAATTTTGTGCTATATTTGTCAATATTTTCAAAGGCAGCCACATAGGCACCTAACCATCCTGCTTAGGTTTTTTGGTAGCCACATCACTTAGGTGTCTGCTACTTGCACAAGTCATAAGAGGGATTGTATCACCTGAAATTTTGGGTCCATTTTGAAAAGTTTGCATTCCACACATATCCAAAAGTTGGATATATGTAAGACTTCTAAGTATTTATCGAGTTCTTTGTTTGGAAAATTTGCAGATCAATGAAGAATCGGCCTTCTAGTTATGATTTTGGCCGACCATAATTGGTAGTAGGTCCTTATTGTTTCTAGAGTTAGGAGAAGGCCACAGCCATTAAAAATAACTTCGTAAAATATCATGTTTTTGTATCTTTGAGTTAATTCTGGAGTTTGAATGAGAAGTGTGCATACTGAAACACCACACAAATAATAAGTTTCAATGTTCTCTTTATCACACATTCAAAACTGATTTCAATAAATATAATGCAGTCAATTTCTCTTCCTTTGTGCCTTCATGTATTTTTTCTTCTTTCACCAAATCAGGAACTTGGATATTTCTCCAAATTCAAATCTCGCGTCTGTGTCCACAAAACATTGAAAACAGGTGGCTTCCCAAGTGTCCATGTTGGCACCTATACAAGTGTTTGACTATCTTAAAAGGCTACCTAGTGATAAAGCTGTCATATTTTTTTTGATGGGCCACTACTAGGGGTTAGCTCAATAATTTTGGATTTTCTCCAAATAATGTTTTTGAAAGAGAAGCAAAACAAGCACATACAGTAAAAGTTAGTCTATTTAACTAAATGTTTTTTGGTCATCCTTTAGAGACCATATAGCTTTAATAATTTTAACTTCTGATGACTGCTTGGCCATGTCAACATTCCACCTAGTAGGTCTTTACAAGAGTCACTACACAAGCATTCCTCCACGGTCTTTACAATGGTCACCTAGAAACTAATAAATCAAGAAAATGCATAAAATTAGTCAAAATTTCTGAAAATAATTCCACAAAATTAACAAACACCTATAATTTCAAATCATGAAAAGAATCTACAATAATTAATAAGTACAGAGGCAGGTGCATGTAACAAGAGAAAAATATGTAGGATATCACATAAACACCAAAAATTAACAGATATAACAATTGATGATACCACTCATATAATATTTCACAAATCCTTTTTTAAACTTTTTAAAGTTTACAAGTAATTAAAGAATCAAGTCATTAAGAAACAAACTGATATGTCAGTGTACCATCCAACAAACAAAATCCATAAATTGAGATTTTCCAATAATTTGGAAAAATAGAGTCTATGTTTAGAAATGTCTACATTTTGTCATCACTACAATCATCATTATTAAGATATGATATATAATATACAGAAAAATGAGATAAAAGTTTGAACAAACATACCGTGTAAATGATCAACAAGATTAATGGTAATATTTGGTTTCCAATAGGAGGCCCATTCTATCGGACCCCCATCCTTAGCTTCAACTTGAATATCATCCTTCAATTGTAACAAGCACATAGAAGAATTTAGGTGAAGCCACAGGTACCGTAAAAATAAGGAGAAAAAGGCAACCATATTCTTCCAAGAGCTAAAAACATGATACTTGTCATGGAAATCTACTGAAAAAGGGAGTAAAAAAGACAAGAAACTACCTCATGCATAACAAATAATAGTACTAGGAATAAAGTTAAAAGATTGCAAAATTCACATGAACATTCACAGTCACTGGGAGCCTACAAATAAAATAAAAAGAGCATAACCTCAGGTGCTTGTTCTTCCTTTTCTGGTCCCTTGGAATTTCCCAGCAGGCTCTTCCTTTTATCAGATTTTGACTTGGGCAGGAACATCACAACAGCTAAAAGAGAAATGAAGTAAGTGCAGGTTTTGTACGTTGCTGTGGAGTTTGCAAAAATCTATATCACAAATGTGTAACTATTAAAATCCTTACATCGTGTCTTCCCAAAGGCAAAATTTGGCTCATACTCAGGATCACTAGGATCTGGAGGGTAGCCCGAGCGTGCAAAGAAAACATGAGCATATAGGCTCCCATTGTGCTTCACAGCCTACAAGTTACACGATACCCACCATGCAAGAAGTCAGATAGACTCAAAGGATGAAATAACGGATAAGTAGAAAACTTTCACCTAAAGTTTAGTAAAACTAAGTCTTGGATCTGCAAAATGTATTCAGTAATACCTCAGATGGATGGTACTTCAAGGAATGAGACCTCACACTAGCCAGCCCCCAAACTGCATATGGAACATTTGCCTCATGCCAAACAAGAGCATCCTCATTGCCAAAGTCATTAAACTTCTCCTTTTCTGAAAGATATAGCCACATGTCCTGGACAAGAGCAGAGCAACAATTCACATTTACCCATGCACATAGAAATGACAGAGAAAACACAACCAATACTGATATAAAAATCAAAAGGGTATCGTACATATAAAAGTTAAATTGTGACTAGAGTATTCCTCAAAAGAAATAATGATTGAACCCAAGTGTCTTCAAAGTGATAGATTGAGATGCAAAACTTGTTTTGCTGTTCCAATGTAATATACAAGGAAATGGTGGTGTGCAATTACTTTCTCAGTAAGCATTAAAAACAGCAAAGCCAATTTAATTTAAAAAGGGCAACATGATACAATTTGTGATGCAGTAAATATCCCATGTTTTTTATGGTTATCTCAGAACGATTCTGAGATGTTTGCGGAAGCGTGATAAGGATCAAATCACTTATCTTAGTGGAAACAAGATACGGATCAAATCACATATCTTAAAAATTGAGTTAGCACGATCTATACCCGTATTAATTTAATAACAAGAATAATAAAGAGATTAAGAAATCGACCTTTTGTTCTTCACGAACACTACCTTGGAATCACCAAATCCTTTGATCACCACGGATCTTTCCAAACGTTCTCCAGATTATGATGAACATGAACGAGTGGGCGTTCCTTTTGATTTGGGTTGAGATTACACAACTGAATTTTAATTCACTTTGTATTCTCAACTCATGAGATAAAGTGAAGTTGAAGGAGAACTCTCTGTGGTTGATCATTGTTGTCCGATGTTCTTCTCTGTCTCTCGTGAATCTTATATTCTCAGAGAATAACAAGTATCAACCTCTTTTATTAATTAATCAATTAATTAATATTTAAAGATCACTTCCAACTCTTGGAATTACTTTAACATGTATCAATCCAACAACCAATTATTGGTTAGATATTTATCATGGGACATTACGAGAGAGAGAAAGGCTCTCTCACGATCCCATATTTATTTCTCCAACAACTAAATAAATTTTCACATAGACTCTTCTCGTGGAATATGCCTACGATGTGTTCCCCAGCACACCGTATAATGAAAATTAATCCAATTAATTTTTACATGAAAAATAATTTAGAATTCTCAATTCCAAATTAATAACTCAACCCAACATATCATAAAGTTCACATAATTTAATGGAGCCGTCCAGAGGAACTATGGACATTATAATTCTAAGCTCCAATAATTTTGACATTCAATTAACACCTTAATTAAAATATCAAAATTATTAATTCCAAATTACTTCACTAAAAATTTGGAACTGCACTCTTAAAATTATAAAATTAATTATATTCAAAGGATTTGAATCGTCCATTGATATAGTCACACATATAAATCAATCCTCCATAAACGGTTCATGATTAAAGCTAGGCATTTTTCGTTAACCTCTTTAATCACATCTTTATCCATAAGTACCATTGATTCTATAATGAATAATATATTTATGATCCAATCATAAATTGAGCGCTCTTATTATTCAAGTCCCGAATCAACACTTATGGGAACCGTCCATCTTACTTCTTACGAAGGAATGGATTTCATCTTGTATATTAATATTTGGCTACTTATGTTATTATATTTTCAATATACCAAGAATTTGACACTATGTTTTTGTGTCATTACCCGGTAAGTCAAAAAATATAATACAATAAATAGGAGTCTATTAATTACTCAGAATTAAGATCGATTCACATATGACCATCATTGATTAATTTTGAATTCTCTATTTTAACAACAGAATTTATTAGAGATTCATAATTAATCATATTCCAGTCCTATATAATCAAATTATATAAAGTGCTTTCATTCCGATAATCTCATTATCAACAATCCGGATAAGATCGTTTCATTCAGAATGTAATGAACCGCACTAGTAATTTTAAATTAAAGATCCCGATTACAACTTTAATTTATAATTACGGAATTTAGATTATTTACTTTAAATATTATCCTCTGTATATAACACTTATATACAATATTTAAAGTCACATTTAAATAATCCAAAGATTTTTGATATTTATAAAGCATCATAACATACATGCAAGTATAATATTGAAAAATTTCTCAAATATTCAACAAAATAATAAATGTCATTTGTTTATGGGCACATATCCCAACAATTTATGTTTGATGCAAAATCAAGTTATGTCAAACGGTTTCAGCGAAGTAAGTAATTCTTAGATGGAAGCCCCAAATGTTTTTGGATTTTCCAAAAATTTTAGTTTAGATTGGGAATATCGTGAGTTTAAATTGTATTAGGATTCAATTTTTTGGTTTCGAGCAGATTTAAAACCCAAATTGGGTTGCTTGAGTAGCTAGCTTCTTTCCGAGCAACATAGTTACCTCAAGGCATACCTTTCATGGATTTATGTAAGACAGACAAAACAAATTCATGTTCTCACAAAATTAATGAATTAATTTTATCTTTTTCGTTATAAACACATGATTTTCCTACTTTATTTCCACCCTCATTACTCAAGGACCAAAATCATATGGCAGGCCATTAACCTTTTTTATTAAGGTTTATGGAGGTCAAAGTCATATGACACTCAAGATTCACAAAAGAAGCTGGCTAATGTTAGAAATAATGGGTAAAATGGAGGTGCCCCCGGTATCTGGTGCACCAGATTGACATCTTCAACTTATTATGAAAGGTCAGATTCCCCGGTTGAAATTTTTTATGGAAACATCAACCTTTTTTTCTAATATGATTTAGCTTTTTCCAAATTTCAGGCATTAAGAAGCCTAAGTTAAACGTCTATGAAAAATGGGAGAAAATAATGATGTCAAAAGGCATGGATTATGAGATTTTGAGGTTCTTAATTCATTTTACAACTGGTGTTCCAACTATCCAAATCATAATTATTGCTTTGCAGTCGGGCAGCATCACCCAATCCAGAATCCAAAGTCAAATGCAACAAGTAAGTCAACAAGTAGTCCAAGACAAAAACGTCTCAATCGATTTCAAACATATTTACGGCAACATAACCCATCAAGATCGTATCAAGAAGTCAACATAGTGGTGATAAAACTAATAGACGAAAGAACAAATAACTAAAAACCACGTAACACAGTTGAGGAGTAGAAATAAGAAAATATAGATGGAAAAACAAGAAGCAAGCCAAAAAAAAAGTCTCAAAAGGACCCTTTTTTTATTCATATGCAAAGTGATAGTGGGAACAGCAATAACCTTAACTTTTACAACAGGCAAATCCCTAAAAAAATAAACAATTCCAAAGAAACTTGCGATTTTACTAACTGCATGATCCGCTTGTTGCGCTAAATACAACGCTACGATGAAGAATCCGATCATGAGAAAGATTGGCGCCATTCAAAACTGTCCGCTCCAAGGATTCACCTTGCTAGCAATTTCTATTGAATACTGTGGTATTAAGTATTCCAATAGAAAAATATGGAATTTACTTCGAAAAAATAGACAAAAACACCGATCTAAAGAACAAGATGGGCGGGAAAGAATCGAAGCATCTAGGGTTTCGGGAGAGGGATCGGAGAAGAGGCTGACCAAGGGCTCGCCCTTCTGGAAGAGATTGGAGATGAGGTTGGAGGGCTCGGAGGGCTTCTTGGGGGAGAAGAACTTCATGGCGAAGTACCAGAACACCGCCATCCGGATGATCCCGGTCACCGTCTGGCCGAACCCCGCCTGCTGCTGCTGCTGCTGCCGCCCTGCCTCGCCGGCGCCACCTCCACCGCCGGTTGCGACATCGCCGCCTGCCGTCAGAGCACCCGAACGAAATAAGACGAGAGAGAGAGAGAGAGAGAGATCGCGATCGATCGAACGGCGGGTGGGTTTAGTTCATAGAGCTTGCTTTCTCGAAGGCATCAGTGGATAAATAATTCGAGGATGCAATGCAATGATCCGCGGCGCAAACAACTTTCCCAATCAGTTCCTACCACCAAAATGGCATTGAAGAATTGGTTCAATTCGGCGTCTCTGATTACAAGCACCAATAATACCGTGAAACGTGGCAAGGGAGCTTTCTTTGGTTGGTGAGGTACTGGGGTTGGGCCTTTATAATAAAGATTACATAAAACCTAGTTGCCATTTGATAATTACTCCCTTAAAAGAAAATAAAAATAAAAATCTATTTGGTAGCCTTGCTGAGAAAGCGCATTAAGAAATAATAATAAAAAGCATTATATAATATTCTTAATTATCTAAATATTTATATTTTAAAAATGATTTTAAACGATTGTTCTTAATTTACATATTAAGATAATAACATATATTATATTATATTATTATAATATAATAGTATGTTTTATCATTAGTTAACTATCAGATTGTTTTATACAATGCTTATTATAATATATTATATTATATATATTATATATATATTTTGATATCATATATCATATCATATTATGTGGTCAGGATTGACTTATATTAGTGCAATGGTGAGAAAGTTACATTCTTTTAAAATTAGGCTATGAATGTTCCATTACAATGGTTGAAATTATTAGTTGCATCATTTATAATTTTTAACTTATATGTCAAAAGAAAATGGATTGAAAATGCTTAGCCTACTTAGATCAAAAATTAATATTATTTAACTTATCTTTTTATTCATTTTTGATTAATTACTATATAAGCCGAGCAAAAGTTGCATAGCTTCTTGCAGCAAATAATACATCCCTCGACAACAAGTTGGTTCTAACATTTAGACTGCAGCATGGCCAAACAACTACCATGGCAGTTGAATGTAACGCTCCGAGACCATCGCTAGTCCAATCAACTTTGTTAGTGGGCCGAAATACATGACCCAAAAACTCGAGTGGAAGTTAATGGTAGCAAGTGCCATTGACTTCATCATCGTCTTCCATGGATAGTTCTTTTCTCATGCCCACCAATTTTCGTACACTATCAGCTTTGATACTATTTGTAACGCCCCAAGCCCACATGGTCGCAAGTGGACCTACGTTATAAGCACATCACACATTTTTCCATCCAATATGGGATGTTATCGCATGTAGCTAGCCAGAATCTATCCCAAGTCGGATCATTGATGCCGAGGGTGGCTCCACGTCATGGCGGAACTTCACATCATTTTCATTGATAGCCTTTTCATGTCCACAACTTTACTCGGGTTGGCTCTGATACCGTTTATAAAGCCCCAAGTCCACCCGCTAGTCCAATCAACTTCTTTAGTAGGCTAAAATCATGTGGTCTAAAAACTCAAGTGGAGGTTAATGGGTAGGAATAGACTTGCGTGTTAAACTTGGGTATCTGATGACATCAAGTCAGGATTTGGATACCATTTTTAATTTTTTTGAATGTCAAAAGAAAATGGCTTGAAAATGCTTAGCCTACTTAGATGGCAAAAATTAATATTATTTAACTTATCTTTTTATTAATTTTTGATTAATTACTATATAATCCGAGCAAAAGTTGCATTAGCTTCTTGCAGCAAATAATACATCCCTCGACAACAAGTTGGTTCTAACATTTAGACTGATGCAGCATGGCCAAACAACTACCATGGCAGTTGAAATGTAACGCTCCAAGCCCATTCGCTAGTCCAATCAACTTTGTTAGTGGGCCGAAATACATGACCCAAAAACTCGAGTGTTAAGAAGTTAATGGGTAGCAAGTGCCATGGCGAGACTTCATCATCGTCTTCCATAGACAGTTCTTTTCTCATGCCCACCAATTTTCGTACACTCGAATCAGCTTTGATACTATTTGTAATGCCCCAAGCCCACATGCTAGCCTAATTAATTTCATTAGTGGGCCGAAACCACTGGCTCAACAACTGAAATGAAAGTTAATGAATCGCAAGTGGACCTACGTTATAAGCACATCACACATATTTTTTCCATCCAATATGGGATGTTATCGCATGTCGCAAGCTAGCCAAAATCTATCCCAAGTCGGATCATTGATGCCGTAGGGTGGGTTCCACGTTATGGGCGGAACTTCACATCATTTTCATGATAGCCTTTTCCTCATGTCCACCAACTTTCATACACTCGGGTTGGCTCTGATACCGTTTATAAAGCCCCCACCCGCTAGTCCAAGTCAACTTCTTTAGTAGGCTAAAATCATGTGGTCTAAAAACTCAAGTGGAGGTTAATGGGTAGGAAATGGACTTGCGTTATAAATATATCACATATTTCTTTTCTATCCAATGTGGGACTAAACTTGGGTATCACAATTGGATGGAAAAGAAATGTGTGACGTGCACTTGAGTTTTTAGGAAAGAAATGTATGATATGCAAGTGCACTTGCTACCCATTAATTTTTGCTTGAGTTTTTAGGCTACATAGTTTTGATCTGCTAACAGAGTTAATTAGGCAAGCAAGTGGGCTTTGAATGTTATATGAAATTTTCTTGCCCACGAAAAGAGTTATTCTTAAGTAAATTCAATCTATCACATGTCTCATACACTAGATCAATCATGTAGACTAAATTAGTAACATATTGGAGCAGATGAGGACCAAAAATATACATTCAGTGATTTATCTATTTTCTAAGCCACATGATAGATTAGATTTATTCAAAAATGGTTTTCATAGGAGGAAGATACCGGACTTTAAATGCGATCCTATTTTGAGCCTTTCCTAAGCCATGACAGAGATGCCACATAAAATATTGTGAGAACCCCCTCCCAAAAGGTTGGATTAAGCCATCCCCCACAAGGGCACAATCTAGCTTTCCCCACATACACTGCCACACCTGTGTAGCCCAAGGGAAACGAAGCCACAAACGATTCAGATCCACAACATTCATGCTACAAAGAGTGCAATTGGAGTCAGAAGTAAAGATGGTATAGCCATTGGTTTGTTGCAAGAAGCTCCCGTGTAAGCTTCCATGCAAAGGCCTTATTAATGTGATGCCACTTTGAGTTTTCAAAGTGTAGCCCAGGGGATAAGCATGATAGAATCTCTCCAAATCCATCTGTCAACAAGGTTTATAAAACAAGGAAAAGTCTTTGTACACCGTCCCCGGTGCAGCAAGTCCTACATGGGCTGCACCGCCTCTCCTGATTGGTCCACGTAGATCCTACGTGGCTGACGATGCGGAACGGTATGGCTCTGCTACGATGTTACGTTCTGATCGTGACGGCCATTAAAAGCACTTCTCCTTTATTTAAAATTGTTGTGCAGACGAAAATGCCCTTTCCCTCCAGCCTACTTCTACCGTCATTTTTTCTTGGATTTCATCTGTGCAAGAAAAACTCTTTCTTCCCCCTCGCTCTGGCTTTCGGATGCTAAGGAATCAGTCCAAGGTTTGAGCAAGATCTTGAGCCCTCGCTCTGGCTTTCAGATGCTAAGGAATAGTCCAAGGTTTGAGCAAGATCCTGAGCCCTCGCTCTGAGGAGTCCGGTCGGAAGAAAACTCTGGAGAAAATGTCATCCGGAACATGAAGTAAAAAGTCATTGTTCCCACTTCTTTGTAAAGCTCCTTTATTACACCAACAGTTTTTATCATTAGAGGAAGTTAATGTGTGACCAAACCGTTTAATACGCGAGTAACTTCCTTAGACCAAAACAGTTATGACATTCCGGGAGTCATAACTGTTTAGAGTTTATTGTTTTGTAGCACGAATGTCATACTCTTTTAACTAGGATATTATACCTTATGAACTGGGTGTCGTCAGAGTATTTCGGCCTATATTCCCCGTTATTTTCTGTCCATATAGCTCTAGTGTCATCATAAAAGCTACGACACCCCAGATTTACTGTTAAGACACTGTAATTACAAGCCTACGACACCCGTGCTTATAACTGACCATGGAGAGAGCATGGAAATGGATATAAAGAAGAGGAGAAGAGGGGGAGGGGCATTCTACGGAGGGCCAAGAGGAGAAGAGGGGGGAGCGACTCCCCAGTTTAAACCTTAAGAGTCCGGAACGGGTGTCGTCGCCTTAAAGCTAGGGTATCGTCAGATGAGAGCTGGGTGTCGTAAGAGCCTAAGTCGGGGATATCGTCGGTCCCCGCCTTTTAACAGTCACGGAATGGGTGTCGTCGCCTTAAAGGTAGGGTGTCATCGCGCATGAGAGCTGTAGTGTCGTCATAAAAGCTACGACACCTCAGATTTACTGTTAAGACACCGTAGTTACAAGCCTACGACACCCGTGCTCCAAACGAATGCTGGAGAAAAGCCTCGCGACATCGCAGGTGAAAATTAGGAGTATTGCGACACCCAAGTTAAAAAAATAAGACACCTCTATTAAACAAATACGACACCCCTGTTATGCTCGGCCGAAATCCTTCACGACACCGCAGTTCAAACATCACGACACCCTAGCGAACGCTACGACACCCATGCTTATAACCTTACGACACCTAAGTCGGGGATGTCGTCGGTCCCCACCTTAACAGTCCTCGCACGGGTGTCGTCGCGCTAAAGCTAGGGTGTCATCGGATGAGAGCTGGGGTGTCGTAACAGCCTAATTCGGGGATATCATCGGTCCCTGCCTTAATAATCCCCGCACGGGTGTCATCGCGTTAAAGCTAGGGTGTCGTCGCGCTAAAGCTGGGGTATCGTAAGAGCCTAAATCATCGGTCCCGGCCTTAACATCCCAGTACTGGTGTCGTCGCCTTAAAGCTAGGATGTCGTCGTGCTAAAGCTGGGGTGTCGTAAGAGTCTAAGTCGTCGGTCCCCGCCTTAACAGTCCCGGCATGGGTGTCGTCGCCTTAAAGCTAGAGTGTCGTCGCGCTAAAGCTGGGGTATCGTCAGCTGAGAAGAACTGGGATGTTGTTAACAGCCTGGGTCGGGGATGTCGTCGTTCGCGACACCCCAGTTGAACCTTACGACACCCCAGGTGAAACCTTAAGACACTCGTTCACGCTTAGGAGAAAACTTAAAAACATCCCAAGATGAAATCGGTCGAAAAACAGTGACGACATCCAAGCTCCCTTATCCTTCGGTCTCATCGCCACCCTAGTACCAATGCTACGATGCCGCAGTTGAAACCTCACAACACCCTAGTACCAATGCTATGACACCCGTGCTTATAACTGACCATGGAGAGAATCCCTACGACACCCTAGGAGGAATTCGGTCAAAAATCCTTCGCGACACCCCAGTTGAAACCTCACGACACCCTTGGTATAAACTTAGGACACCACTACGATAAATTTGAACTAGGCGGGAATTTTGACGTCACCCTAGTTATCATCGCGCCTTAACAGTCCCTGCACGGGTGTCGTCGCTCTAAAGTTGGGGTGTCGTAAGAGCCTAAGTCATCGGTCCCCGCCTTAACAGTCCGGCAGGGTGTCATTGCCTTAAAGTTAGGATGTCGTCGCGCTAAACTGGGGTGTCGTAAAAACCTAAGTCATCGGTCCCCGCCTTAACAGTCTCCGCACGGGTGTCGTCGCCTTAAAGCTAGGGTGTCGTCGCGCTAAAGCTGGGGTGTCATAAGAGCCTAAGTCGTCGGTCCCTGCCTTAACAGTACCGGCACGGGTGTCGTCGCCTTAAAGCTAGGGTGTCGTCGTGCTAAAGCTGGGGTGTCGTAAGAGCCTAAGTCGTCGATCCTCGCCTTAACAGTCCCCGCACAGGTGTCATCGCTCTAAAGCTGGGGTGTCGTAAGAGCCTAAGTCGGTAGATGTCGTCGCCTTAAAGCTATGGTGTCGTCCGATGAGAGCTGGGGTGTCTGTTGACCCAATTGATGATTTTGATGATTAACAAAACTATGTGAGTATAATTTTTGAAGGCTCTATGATTTTGATTTAGTGTTTCAGCCTATAAGACTATTGAAAGATCAAAATCAAGTGTTACAATGTGTTCTGAATCGAATCTAATGTCTAGGTAAGAATTGCAGACATTAGAGTCGACTTCGAGAATCACAGAGCCGACTCCGGAACTGGCACGGCCATTAGAGTCGACTCTGAGACTGTAAGAGTCGACTCTCACAGACGGAGCAGAAAGTCGATTTTTCTGGCTCCAACCTAGAGTCGACTCCGGGTAAGTTAGAGTCGACTCCGGAAAAGCATCTTGTCGACCCCAGAAAAGCCAGAGACGACTCCGGAAATAACATTTTAAATCGCCTCGAGCTAGAGCCGACTCCAGAAAAGTTAGAGTCGACTCCAACCCACCTGGAACGAAAAACAAAGTTGCCAGATCAGCTCTAACGGTAACTTTTCTATTTTTACTCATTTCTAACGGATATATTTTGATAGAAGGTACACTCCAATGGATAGTTTTATTCCAAAAAGGGTGTAAAAGAAATCTATAAAATGGGGAGTCTATTGTTCAAAAAAAAAGAGAGAAAAAAGACGAAAAAGAGAAGAAACAATCCGAAAATCTGAGATAGACAAATCCCATTTCAAAAATCTGAGAGCTTGAATCTTGAAAGGAAAACCTTCTAGCTCAAATCCACTCCACTCCAAAAGGCTCAAGAGGAATCCAAAGCGTTCAAATCAAAGTCTTGGCGGATTTCCCAACTTGGAGAAAGGAGATTCGGTTCTTGCTTTTCAACACTTCTCAACTGCTTCAACCACGAAGAATCGGAGCTGAGGCTTGATTCAATCCAGCAAGGAGAAGAAGAAAAGAAGAAAAGAAGAAAAGATCAAAAGCCAACCTATCTACAAATCAGGCTTTTCTAACCTGTAATTTGTGTATTTGCTCAAGGGGAGCTTATTGTTCAAACACTTCTATTCTATTTTTTGCTGTTCAATCAGGGATTGAATCAGTGGAGGTTGGTTACCTCGTTACAAGCTTGCTTTGTTGGGTTAGTTGTGAGCCCGTGAAAAACAACGTGTAGGGTTTTGTGCTGGTAAGCCCGAGTAAACAGCTGGGTTCGTTGTGCACCCGGTAAAACAACAAGTTTGAGTTGTAAGCTTGGAAAACAACTCAGCTGTAATCTAGAGTGATTATAGTGTGGACCCAAGTGAATCTTGGGAGTGGACGTAGGTGTTGAATACACCGAACCACTATAAAATCTTGGTATTTGCAGTGTCTCATTATCTCTTTATCTTTCTCTATCTTACTCACTGCACTTTATAGCTGTCTTGCATTTGCCCTCATTAATCTCAAGCAAACTATTTTAAAAAGGGTAATTTTTAAACAACCCAATTCACCCCCCCCCCCTCTTGGGTTGCCATCTGGGCCAACAATTGGTATCAGAGCTAGTGCTCATTAGATTTTGATCACACGATCAACAACTAAAGTTCCAAATGGCAACACAAGTTGGTTCTTTTGCTGAAGGTCATTCTACGAATAGACCTCCACTTTTTAATGGCTCAAACTATTCTTATTGGAAAGCTAGAATGAGGATATTCATTCAAGCTTCTGATTATGAGCTTTGGGGTGTTATAATTAATGGACCTAGTACACCCACACACGTTATTGATGGCACTATTGTTCCTAAGCCCGAAAGGGACTGGAATGATAATGATAGGAAAATGGCACAGCTTAACGCTAAAGCCATGAATGTACTATATTGCTCATTAGACGCTAATGAATTCAATAGAATCTCCACTTGTAATTCCGCAAAGAAGATTTGGGATAGATTAGAGGTTACCCATGAGGGTACCAATCAAGTGAAAGAATCAAAATAAATATCTTGTTCACAAATATGAGTTATTTAATATGGAACAATCTGAAACCATTGCATGCATGTACACTAGATTCACTGACATTATAAATGGTTTGAAAAGTCTTGGTAAGACATATACTAACTCTGAACTTGTTCGGAAAATTCTTAGGTCTCTACCAAGATCATGGGAAGCAAAGATGACTGCAATCCAAGAAGCTAAGGACCTCAATACTTTACCCTTAGAGGAGCTTCTAGGATCCCTAATGACCCATGAGCTGACTATGAGGCAGCATGTTGAGGAGGATTCAAAGAAAAAGAAAATGATTGCCCTCAAGATGCAAAGATGAAGAGAGCAGCAGCTGATGATGATGATGATGATGATGAGACTGCTCTCTTAGCAAAGAAATTTAAGAGATTTATGAAGAAAAAGAAACCCTTCCACAAGAAAAAATTTGGAGTTAAGTGGGAAGGAGAAAAGGATAAGATTAAGGACAAGGACAAGGAAAAAGAGAAAGACCCCTTGACATGCTATGAATGTAAAAATCGGGGCACTTTAGAAATGAATGTCCTAGATTGAAGAAAGCCTATAAAAAGAAGAAGGCTTATATGGCGACTTGGAGTGATAGCGAGGAATCTTCTTCCGAAGAAGAAGAGCAAAGGAAGTCGCAAACATATGCTTCATGGCGGACGACAACGAAGAGGTAAACCGAAACCCCGATGATGAATTTACATTTGATGAAATGTTTGAAGCTTTCAATGAATTGATGATTGATTTCAAAACTTTGAAAAAGAAACACAAATCTTTGAAAACTGAAAACTTAAATTTAATCAATGAGAAAAATGAATTAAATCTTGTAGTTAATGATTTGAAGGATGAAATGGAAACTCGTCTTAATGAAAAGAATGATTGTGTTCATAAGTTTGAATTGATTAAATCTGAAAATGAAAACTAATTAAAGAAAAAGAATCTATCTCTAATGAAAATGATTTTCTTAAGAAAGATGTTAAAAAATATAAAACATTGTTGAAAAATTTACTCTAAGCTCAACAAACTAAATATGATTTTAGATAGTCAAAAAGCTGTTTTTGACAAAGCAGGTTTAGGGTATAACACATTAAGGAAACAAAAATCTTTAAAGAATATCTTTATAAAAGCCAACCAAAGTAATATAACTTGTTTCAAATGTAATGAAAAGGGTCATAAATCATTTGAATGCAAAATGTTGAATAATAACACAAGTTAAATATTAAAGCAAAGAAAATATGGGTTCCGAAAGGAACAATTTTTGTTGCTGCTAACCATGAAGGACCCAAGAAAGCTTGGGTACCTAAACATAAAGTTTAAATTATGTTGCAGGAATGTCTTGTAGCCAAAAGATCAAAGAAAAAGTGGTACCTTGATAGTGGCTGCTCAAGATATGACGGGTGACAAAGATGAATTTATCACCCTGGAAGAAAAGAAAGGTGGAGTTGTGACGTTTGGCGATAACGGTAAAGGTCAAATTATGGGCCTTGGTAAAGTTCGCATAACTCCATCTATAGTTATTGATAATGTACTTTATGTTAATGGTTTAAAGCATAATTTAATTAGTATAAGCCAACTATGTGATAAGAACTTTAATGTTTCATTTAAATCTTCTATTTGCATAGTATCTGATTCCATTAATGATAGCATTGTTTTTACTGGTTATAGATATGGCAATGTGTACTTAGTTGACTTAGATAAATTATCTGAAAGTAGTCATTGCCTAATTGCTGACAATGCTAACATAAATGATATTGGATGGTTATGGCATCGTAGATTAGGTCATGCAAGCACACACCTTATTTCAAAACTAATTAAAATGGATTTAGTTAAAGGATTACCTAAACTAGATTTTGAGAACAACAAAATTTGTGATGCATGTCAATTTGGAAAACAAACGAGAAGTTCTTTCAAATCTAAAAATGTTGTTTCAACTTCTAGGGCTTTAGAGCTACTTCACATGGATCTTTTCGGACCAACTATAACCACAAGTCTAGGAGGAAAGAAATATGGTCTAGTGATTGTAGATGATTATTCTAGATATACTTGGGTAATGTTTTTAGCTCACAAAGATGAGACTTTCTCGATATTCCTGAAATTCTTCAAGAAAGTCACTAATGAGAAAAAACACTACTATAGTATCTCTAAGAAGTGATCATGGAACAGAATTTGAAAATCACTTATTTGAAAATTTCTGCACTGAAAATGGAATTAATCATAATTTTTCAGCCCCTAGGACTCCACAGCAAAACGGTGTAGTTGAAAGAAAAATAGGACTCTAGAAGACATGGCCCGTACCATGCTATGCGAAAGTAACCTACCAAAGTATTTTGGGCGGAAGCTATTAACACAGCATGCTACATCTTAAATCGAGCCCTAATAAGACCAATCTTAAAGAAAAACCTTATGAATTATGGAATGAAAGAAAACCAAATATAAAATATTTTCATACATTTGGATGTAAATGTTTCATTCATAATAATGGTAAAAACAACTTAGGAAATTTGATGCTAAATCTGATGAAGGAATTTTTCTAGGTTATTCAACAACTAGTAAAGCTTATAGAATCTTTAACAAGAAAACCTTAATTGTTGAAGAATCCATACATGTAGTGTTTGATGAATCTTTAGCAACTGGATCTGAAAAGATTGATGATGAGGAAGATACAAACATAATTGAAAAAGATCTTGAAAAACTTAATATTGAAGTATCTTCTGATCATGAACAAGAGGCTAAAGATGATGACTCACATAAGGACGATGATGTCAATATTGATCATAATGATATAGATCTTCCAAGAGACTGGAGATATGCCCATAGTCATCCCAAGGAATTGATTATAGGTGATCCATCTCAAGGTATAAGAACTAGATCATATATGAGAAATATCAGTAATCATCTTGCATTTGTTTCACAAATTGAACCTAAAACTATAGAAGATGCTGAAAAAGATAACAATTGGATGTTAGCAATGCAAGAAGAATTAAATCAATTTACAAGAAATAATGTATGGACTTAGTTGAAAGACCTAAAAATCATTCAGTAATAGGATCAAAATGGGTTTTTAGAAATAAACTTGATGAAAATGGCATTGTAATTAGAAACAAAGCTAGATTAGTTGCAAAAGGATATAATCAAGAAGAAGGCATTGATTTTGATGAAACTTTTGCACCTGTAGCTAGATTAGAAGCTATTAGGCTATTACTAGCATTTGCATGTCACATGAACATTAATTTATTTCAAATGGATGTTAAAAGCGCATTTTTAAATGGATTTATAAATGAAGAAGTATATGTAGAACAACCACCTGGTTTTATAGATCACGAATTTACAAATCACGTTTTTAAATTACACAAAGCATTATATGGTTTGAAACAAGCACCTAGAGCTTGGTAT
Source organism: Calamus simplicifolius (assembly GCA_900491605.1). Taxonomy (NCBI): domain Eukaryota; kingdom Viridiplantae; phylum Streptophyta; class Magnoliopsida; order Arecales; family Arecaceae; genus Calamus; species Calamus simplicifolius. Next base: position 152,415 of record UESW01004592.1, on the reverse strand, counting down.
GATAGGTTAAGTAAATTCTTAATTGAAAATGATTTCACAAGAGGAAATGTTGATAAAACATATTTTGAAAGAAAAAATAAAGATTTACTTGTAGTACAAATATATGTTGATGACATTGTTTTTGGTGCTACTAACGATTCTCTATCAAGAATTTGCTAAGTTAATGCAGGAGAATTCGAGATGAGCATGATGGGAGAACTCAATCTTCCTTGGACTCCAAATCAAACAAAGCAAAGAGGGTATCTTTATCAACCAAACAAAGTACACAAGAGAGATTCTAAGAAATTTGGTATGGAATCAATTAAACCCCTCGGAACACCAATGAGTCCTTCATGCAAGCTGGACAAAGATGAAGAAGGTAAAAAGGTTGATCAGAAGTATTATCGAGGTATAATCGGATCCCTTCTTTATTTAACAGCAAGTAGACCAGATATTATGTTTTCTGTATGTCTATGTGCTAGATTTCAATCAGAACCTAAAGAATCACACTTAATAGCTGTTAAAAGAATACTAAGATACTTAAGTGGAACAAAAAATGTAGGTTTATGGTATTCTAGAGATTCCACATTAAATCTAATTGCATACTCAGATTCTGATTATGCCGGATGCAAGTTAGATAGAAAAAGCACAAGTGGTGCATGCCAATTTTTAGGAAGTAACTTAATCTCATGGTTTAGCAAAAAGCAAAATTCGGTTGCATTATCTACTGCGGAAGCAGAATATGTTGCAGCTGGAAGTTGCTGTGCTCAATCCTATGGATTAAGAGACAACTTGAAGACTATGGTATCACACTTGGTAAGACACCCATAAGATGTGATAATACAAGTGCAATAAATCTTACTAAAAATCCAATTCAACATTCAAGAACAAAGCATATTGAAATACGATATCACTTTATAAGAGAACATGTAGCCAATAATGAAATTTGTCTTGATTATGTGAATACTGAAGAACAACTTGCAGATATATTAACAAAACCCTTAAGTGAAGAAAGATTTTGTTATCTTAGAGGAGAATTAGGAGTTTGTGATCCTTTGGAATAGTTTTCTGAAACTCTTAAGGATCTATCTAGATTTCATCATTTTCTTGAAAAATCTTGATGTTTCAAATATGAAATCTATCTAGATCTTGATTCATTGTTTCCCCAATTGCTAAAGAACTTAAATCTATAATTTGATGATTAATTTGAATAGTTTCAAATCGTTGAAACTCAATTTTTTATCTCTGAAACTGTTAGAGTCGACTCTGACAGTTTGCGGAGTCGACACCTGAGTTTTTGATTTTCTGTCTAAGTGATTAGAGCCGACTCTGGCTTTTGTGGAGCCGACTCTAATACGAGCGCTGACAGACTTTCTGGCTCGGAGCCGACACCCAGTTTTCGGGAGTCGACTCTAAGTCGAGTTAGGTCAAAAATAAAAAGGCGGAGTCGACCCCCAAACACTCCAATCATCTCCTAAACCGTTCCTAAGAAATCCAAAATCTTTCCAACTTCCCCAAATCCACTCAAAACCCTTGATTAAGCTTCCAATCTTCTCAATGGCACCAAAGAGGGCGGATTCATCGCTGGAGCATCCGTTCCAACGAGAAGACGCACGGTTCGAAGGCAACCATCGCCTTCTTCCTCTTCGGCCACTCAAGAGGATTCTCCACCTTCACCCTCATCTCCTAAGGTTGATCAATTAGCTGGTAAGACCATTACCACTGGGAGGAAAGTTAATTTTGATTTATTTGAATCGGAGGGTTTCTCTATTGGACGAAATTTAAGGGATATGGGATGGGAGAAAGTGTGCTCACTAGACTTACCCACATATCCAGCATTGGTAAGAGAGTTTTATAATGGATTAAGCAGAGGTGAGGAGGATTGATTAGCACAGTGAGAGGAACTAGGGTTATGGTAACAACTGAAATTCTTGGAACCCTTTTAGAAATGCCCACTGTTGGTTTATTGGAATGTCAACTTAATGACAGAAGTGGTGCACTATCAAGGATGCTAGGAAGAGATGTGACTGAGTTCGAAGAGATCTTTGCAAATCAGTTAAACTAGAACTCAGATTATTGCAAATATATGTGGTAGAATCTTATTTCCAAATAGGAAGATTTGAGTATGTCTCGGAGCGAGACGTTCTGATGATGGACTGCATTATAACTGGAAGGCCAGTCAATTTAGCTGGCATGATGATAGGTACATGGCAGAGGCAGCTACTAAGAAAAGATCAACTCTACCCTACGGAATGATTCTGACACTAGTTTTTAGAAGCCAGGGTGTACTCATAATGGAAAACGAACCTTTAAGAAAACTGAGACACACTGATTATTACAGCATTTCTACTATTCATAGAATGGATTTAAGAAAGTTAATGGTGTTTGGATGAGGAGAGAGGAAAGAACAGATAGGGATGGTGCAGAGGGAACCAGACTAGAAGAAATCCCATCTACTGCGGGACCATCAATCCCTGATTCATCTTTTGCGGGACCTTCGTCTGCTGGACCTTCGGAGGCCGGACCAAGTTCTATTCCATCACCTCCACATCAGCCTATAACAAATTCTGGAGGATTTTCAAATGAACAACTTGATCAGTTAAGAAGCTTACTTGCTGAGTATGACAGTCACAGGTCAAATAAAATTAATCAATTGAAAGAAGACTTTAATCAGTTAAAAGAAGAATTAAATTCGAGACTGGACATGCTATCCTTTACCTTAGGCAGTTCTATGGAATCCTTTGGAGCTGAGCTTCACAAGATCTTCGAAAGGATGGAAGGTATTGCCGATGGATCAGGATCGTATGTTCATGCAACGGGTCAATTGAAGAAGGACATTGACCTTGCAGTCTCTCAATCGAAGCCTGCCTTGAAAATTTTAAGAAGTCACAAAAAGATGATGTAATGGAGATAATAGGTCATCTAAAGAAAATTGTATTCAAGCATATTTGATCTTGTTTTAGAGTTTAATAGCTTGTACTTAGGAAGTTTTTGATTATCCAATGTATTTCATTTTGAAATGTAAATGAATCAACTGATGTAATGGTTCTTGCATATGAAATACAATTTCACTTTTTTCAAAATTTTGATTGAATGGACTCCTATGCTTTATTGAGATCATAAATTTTTCTTTACTCTCCTTATTGCTTATAACAAAAAAGGGGGAGAGATAGTTGTGTATATGCAAAGAAAGAAAAGATTATATATGCATAAAGAAAGAAAGAAAGGGGGAGAAGGGAGAATTAATTGTTTATGCAAAAATGAATTGAAATGATTAATCAGTTACAATTTGATGTTTATATATAAGAGGAGCTACTCAATGCAGGGGGAGCTTAACAAAAAGCTCATTTACAATCTTATGCACATTAAGTTTAATAATTCAATATTAATGGATTGTACAATTTTAAAAGTTTACATTGAACATTGGCATCAAAACCTTAATTTCAATGGTTTAAAGTTAAAATGACTATAATCCTTAATTTGATTGAATGTTTGAATGCATATACTCAAAGTTTTTGTTATCATCAAAAAGGGGGAGATTGTTGACCCAATTGATGATTTTGATGATTAACAAAACTATGTGAGTATAATTTTTGAAGGCTCTAATGATTTTGATTTAGTGTTTCAGCCTATAAGACTATTGAAAGATCAAAATCAAGTGTTACAATGTGTTCTGGATCGAATCTAATGTCTAGGTAAGAATTGCAGACATTAGAGTCGACTCCGAGAATCACAGAGCCGACTCCGAACTGGCACGGCCATTAGAGTCGACTCCGAGACTGTGAGAGTCGACTCTCACAGACGGAGCAGAAAGTCAATTTTTCTGGCTCCAACCTAGAGTCGACTCCGGGTAAGTTAGAGTCGACTCCGGAAAAGCATCTTGTCGACCCCAGAAAAGCCAGAGACGACTCCGAAAATAACATTTTAAATCGCCTCGAGCTAGAGCCGACTCCAGAAAAGTTAGAGTCGACTCCAACCCACCTGGACGAAAAAAAAGTTGCCAGATCAGCTCTAACGGTAACTTTTCTATTTTACTCATTTCTAACGGATATATTTTGATAGAAGGTACACTCCAAGGATAGTTTTATTCCAAAAAGGTGTAAAAGAAATCTATAAAATGGGGAGTCTATTGTTCAAAAAAAAAGAAAAAAAGGAGACGAAAAAGGAGACGAAAAAGAGAAGAAACAATCCAAAAATCTGAGATAGACAAATCCCATTTCAAAATCTGAGAGCTTGAATCTTGAAAGGAAAACCTTCTAGCTCAAATCCACTCCACTCCAAAAGGCTCAAGAGGAATCCAAAGCGTTCAAATCAAAGTCTTGGCGGATTTCCCAAGTTGGAGAAAGGAGATTCGTTCTTGCTTTTCAACACTTCAACTGCTTCAACACGAAGATCGGAGCTGAGGCTTGATTCAATCCAGCAAGGAGAAGAAGAAAAGAAGAAAAGAAGAAAAGATCAAAAGCCAACCTATCTACAATCAGGCTTTCTAACCTTTTATATTTTGTACTTCATTTGTGTATTTGCTCAAGGGGAGCACATTATTGTTCAAACACTTCTATTCTATTTGTTTGCTGATTCAATCAGTGGATTGAATCAGTGGAGGTTGGTATACCTCGTTACAAGCCGGAGTGCTTGTGTTGGGTTAGTTGTGAGCCCGTGAAAAACAACGTGTAGGGTTTTGTGCTGGTAAGCCCGAGTAAACCAGCTGGGTTCGTTGTGCACCCGATAAAACAACAAGTTTGAGTTGTAAGCTTAGAAAACAACTCAGCTGTAATCTAGAGTGATTATAGTGTGGACCCAAGTGAATCTTGGGAGTGGACGTAGGTGTTGAATACACCGAACCACTATAAAATCTTTGGTGTTTGCAGTGTCTCATTATCTCTTTATCTTTCTCTATCTTACTCACTGCACTTTATAGCTGTCTTGCATTTGCCCTCATTAATCTCAAGCAAACTATTTTAAAAAAGGGTAATTTTTAAACAACCCAATTCACCCCCCCCCCTCTTGGGTTGCCATCTGCCAACAGTGTCGTAACAGCCTAATTGTGTTGTCGTATTTCTTCCAGTGAGGTATCGTATTTTTTTAACCTTGGTATCCTAATGCTTTGTCATGATATATTGACAGCTAAATCAATGGATATCATTGTTCATGACTGTGTGCCTATATTTCACAGACGATGCTGAAATTATAGATCGGAAAGAAATCAAGCACACTCCCGGCGGTGCCCTTCACCCATCGCTCCAAAAGCAGGGGTTGATACTGTAGTTTCTCAAACTGGAATGGAATTCAATTCAGCAGATGAAGTATATACTTTCTACAACGGATACGCAAAAAGATTTGGTTTTGGAATCACAACAGAGTGTGTAGTAGGATGTCCAATGCCAGTGTCGATCCTTTCAGTTTAAGGGTTACCTGTGTAGGCATGCCTTGTTGGTTCTTCATCAAAGCGACATATTTCGTTTACCAGATAATACTTCTTGAAAAGATGGTGCAAGGACATGAAATACCAATTTGACGATTTCGACAGCAATACTGAAGGTTGTAATAAAAGCACATGAAAATCACGGTACGCAGTTACAATTTTTTATTTAAAATGCTTAATATATGTTTTCGATAACATTATGTTATTGATTGTAGATATAGTTTGCTGAGTCATCGGATGATGAAGCTCGCAGAGATAGCCTCCATGTCTGAAAATGCATTTAATTTAGTGATGGATGGTCTAACACCTATATTCAAAATTGCCGTGGATGCTAACTGCGCAGCTAAGCCAAGTACAGAGCTTGTAATTCAAGATCCTCAGCAAATTAGGACGAAAGGTCGCCCAAGAGAGAACAGATTAAAGAGTTGAGTCAAGAAGAAGTCAAAAAGATCAAGGAAAAATCTGGTCAAGGCAACCGTTGACGCTCCACCAATGCAAAATGAAGTAAGAGCTGCTTCAAGCAACAGGCAGACTTGTATGCAGTCAATTAACACCGGAGAGGACATGAAAAGAATTGTACTACCTTCAAAACTTTGATGGATGAGTTTGATGCTTATGTATTGAGTCAACTAACACAGTAGCACATATAAAACACGGGTGTCTTTTTCAGCCAAATGAAGTGCTCATCTCGTCTGCCAAGAGGATTTGATATTTTACGAATACGCTTGCACTGTTACGACACCCCAGCTCTCGCCTAACGACACCCTCGCTTTAAAGCGATGACATCCTTGTTCTCACGAAAGGACACCAATGGTTTTAGCGCGATGACACCCCAGCTCTGGGCTAACGACACCCTAGCTTTAGCTCGACGACACCCGAAAGGCAAAAATCCTACGACACCCTGTTCTCACGAAAGGACACCAATGATTTTAGCGCGATGACACCCAGCTCTGGGCTAACGACACCCTAGCTTTAGCTCGACGACACCCGAAAGGCAAAAATCCTATGACACCCTGTTCTCACGAAAGGACACCAATGGTTTTAGCGCGACGACACCCCAGCTCTGGGCTAACGACATCCTAGCTTTAGCTCGACGACATCCGAAAGGCAAAAATCCTACGACACCCCTGTTCTCACGAAAGGACACCAATGGTTTTAGCGCGACGACACCCCAGCTCTGGGCTAACGACACCATAGCTTTAGATCGACGACACCCGAAAGGCAAAAATCCTACGACACCCTGTTCTCAATTTACGACATTCTAGTTTTCAATTTACGACATCATATGAAAACTCAAGAAATTGTGAAGTAGAAAAGGCATAAATATGAATAAATCGAGGACAACCATGTTCTCAATATAAAATATTTGCATTTGCATTCAATATGAAACAGTGTTAATATGAATAAATTACATTAAATTTTCAATGAAAGAAGAATGAAAAAATTAAGAACAGTTTGCGACAAGGTCGTTGATCTTTTGTTGAGGCCCTCTCTCAATATCGTCGCAGCTAATTGTCGCCGGTATTCTCTTACTTCCTCCACCGTGAAATCCATCTTCATATCAGGATTGTCCCATCGAGCAAGACATTCCATGTATCTCAGACAGTATAGGCCGCAATCCAGCGATCCGGCGGTTGACTTGGGCAATCCGAAATCTCTTCCATCGGCCAAGTCATCACCTCCTCCTTATCGCAGTAGATATGGAATATGTGGCCAAGAATTGTATGCCATTTCTTCGCATTGGCCTTGTACCTGGCGTTGTGTTTTAATGAATTCAGGTGCATGAACACCTTCTTTCCATGTCGACAGCAACAAGATGCCAGTGCGAGTTATCGGAGTTTATTATGGTGAATAGAAACCGGAATTGGGCCTTATCTTCATCGGATACATTGTCAAATATCGAAGACCCTGATGATGCAGCGAGTTCATGAGGAGTTAATGGAGAATTCAGACACATAGCGGCTACGAAAACTGATGCAAAGATGCACTTATGGTATCGGTCCGGATGCTCTGTCCAGTTGCTCATCAAAAACTCCTGGCCGGCATCAATTATCTGCCAATGGAATGTAAACCGATTAATATAATTCTAAAATCAACAACTAGAAAGGTTTCTTGAGATACTTACATCATCTATTATCATATTATTGTTAATGAGATCCCGAAGACCTTTCCTTGTTACAATGCCACCTAACTTATTGGTGTACACGGTCTCGTCGGTTAGTCGTTCGCTCAAAAAAAATTTATAATAATTTGGTCATCTTCGACCGTTGTGCTGGGCTTTGATGTGCCCACTGTCTTCGACGACTTTCTAGGACGGGTTGTCTCATAAGAATCTCCTCTGACCTTGGATGCCTTTCGCTTCCTCGGCTCTTTTTTAACCCTCCTAACAAGAGAAGGCATTCCAACGATTTCTATGTCAACATCATCACCCTTGGGAGCAGGGGTGCCAAGTTTCTTATCGGATTTGGACTCCTCTTGGCCCTCCGTAGAATGCCCCTCCCCGCTCTTCTCCTCCTCTTTATTTTCAATCCCATGCTCTGTTTTATCGTCCAGGGATTCCCCCTCCAATCTCTTCTCCTCTTGGTCCTCATCCATCTTATTTCCTCCTCCATCTTATTCTCCTCAGTATTTCCTTTAACAGGCTCGGAAGACAGTCCAGGGAAAGCCCCTCCTCTGTCTTCCCGTCTCCCTTGTCCTCCTCATTTATTGCATTGCTTTCCTTTCTGAGCATGGAACTGAGGAGGCTCTCAGCAATGGACAGCCTGTGCCTGACATCGTCGAGTTGATCCTTAACGCAGGCCAATTCAATCCTCAACTCGGCACAGCTTTCGCAGCGCCTGTTGGTTCAGGCGATGCTACTGTCTGTTGACTGAGAAGCCAGCGCTCCTCTGACAGTGGTACAGTAGCTCCTTCCAACTGCAAAGCAAGACGATAAACAAATTAATATTAAGTGAAAATATTAACACATTAAGTGAAAAAATATGGTCAGAGCAATGAAGCAATGTATTAGCTTACCAAGTCGTGAGGCTGCATGTTGGCAACCCGAACCGACTGGATCTTCATTTGGTTATCATACCACTTCAACAGCCGGGGCAGTTTATCGGGATATGCTGGTGCTCTCATTGATGTATGCTCGAGGAACCACGCCTGAACATGATAATTTTTGGATATAAAAAAATAATATTAACAAAGAAATTATACTAAAGACACTATTTCTGCATCTCAATAATCCTTACCACCAGCGCTGCCGAGCATCCGAACAGGGTAGGCTGCCTCCTAACCTTTTGTGCTCTCTTTGAGTGGACCGGCTCCTCGGAACGCAAGCAAGCAGCTACTTCTGGGAGAGCCAGAACAATCAGCTCCTTGAATGCCGAAGCCCAGTCGATCCTATCCAGTTGACTTAAGTCATCCAAGTGCTGGATGAGATACCGTGGACATCTCTGATTAGACTTTGGAGCCAAAAACATGGCAAACATGTAGGCGATCCAAAGTCTGACGGTGTCCTCGACATCTTCCTGTACCTTAGATGATCGGAGTGAAAATTAACTTCTCCAAACCTTCTTGACGAAGATCTAAACCCTGGCCAAATCGTCTGAACAACCTTCCGTTGAACAATTGGCTGGAGGTGTCGATCTTCTTCCCATGAGCTGGAAGGCCAAGAATAAGTGCGACTTCGTCGGCACTGAATAGAACCGGCTTGCCACAGAAAATGAACTCGTCGCCTCCATTGTGACATCTTATGATGT
>UESW01004592.1:95415-142510 GCA_900491605.1 Calamus simplicifolius | reverse complement strand
TTTATTGCGTCGCTATTGCATCGCTATTTAACATAATTAATTTTTTTTGAAAACATTGCGACGCATTTGGTTGCGTCGCAATATTTTTATTTCATAATTATATTTTATAAAATTTAATTTTAAAAATATTGCATCGCTAAATTAAAAAAATTATTTTTTTGATTATCTGGTTTATTGAGTCGCTAATGCGTCGCTAATTGAGTCGCAATTTTTTGTTATCGCGGAGGCATCACAATTTGGTCACAATTTAGCGACGCAAGAATGCGTCGCTAAATTTGCGTCGCTATTTCAGTATTTTCTTGTAGTGTTCGAAAAGGTAAGTGTCGGCTCATCGCTTTCGGGAGTCGGCTCCGAAAAACTATAAGTATCGGCTCCAGAATAGTCCATAAAACATGCTCTCTGTTCTCAGGTTAGAGTCGGCTCCGGAAACTCAGGTGTCGGCTCCCGAAATATCAGGTGTCAGCTCCCGAATTCTAGGTGTCGGCTCCAAAAACTGAAACAGAATGCACTTCTCTGTATCTCAGGTTGGAGTCGGCTCCGAAACCTTGGGTGTCGACTCCGGATCGTGCCAAAATATCATAAACTTTCTGATACGCCTTGGGGTCGGCTCCTTACCATTTGGATGTCGACTCCAGACTCTGAACTTTGAGATTTCTTTTTCAATCTTGATTCAAAACATATTTCTTTATTCTTTTTGATTGATCAAACATTTTTAAGCCTGTAACACTTGTTAAATCTATTAGTAGTAAAATGAATATACTCATATCGTTTATTAATCATCAAAATCAATAATTGGGTCAACAAGAATTATAAGAGTTATCTAGAAAAATTAAGAATTAGTTAGAAAATTTAAGAGTTATTTAGATATTCAAAGAGTTAAGGATTACTATGTATTTATGGGGGTAGACCAAAAGTCATCTTCATATATTAATATATAGGACAATATGTATTGAGTCTAAGGCTATATTTGGATGTTTGGAGGGGAAGGAAGGAGAGAGTAAAAAGAAGAAAAGGGATGGAAGGGGAAGGAAGGGTTGTTCTTCTTCTCTTGTTTGGAAAGGATGGAAGGGAAAGGAAAGATTGTTCTTCTTCTTTTGTTTGGATAGGAGGGAAGGAAAGGAAGTGAAAGAATTTTGTAACAATTATATTCCTTCAGAATAGGGAATGAACCGTGAGAATGAAAGAATGAAGAATAGAAAATGAAGGGATATTTTGGTCTTCCATAAAAGTATAACTTAAACATTTTCTTCTCCCCTAGCTTATCCCCCGATTTGGGGGTTAACAGATTTACTCTCGCTGAGTGTGGAAGGAGGAGAACCGGTTACTCACATTCCCTTTCTCCCTTCTCTTTCATCCTCCTTCCAAACAAGGTAACTTATGATCTTTTTTCCTTCTTTTTCTTCCCCTTCCCTCCATTCCCTTCCATCCAAACAGACCAAAGTAGTGTGGAGAGTTTTCTGAAATGATAATATAAATGATATTTCTTTCACTCCAAACATTTTTCCTTGAGCATTATCAAAGTGTTACCAAAATTTTCTAACATGCTATGCATTGCTGTCTATTGTAGAATATGGAACAGTATTTTATTGAAATTGATTCATAACAACGAAGCCACCAAGGTTGGTTTCATGTTTATGAGGCACTAGCACTGTACATAGCATGCAACACAACACAATATGATGTATTTCTTAGAGTGCTATTAATGTTGGATTGCATTGACTGCAATGCATGTGTACCATCATACTGTTAATTGAGGGTACTTGCTGAACAGAAAGATGACAATGGTACTAACTTTAAAAATGAAATGAGTTCATGTGATCATAATAACGGTAAGGAAATCATCAAGAGAAGTGGCAAGGATCACAGTAATGAATTTGGCATTTTTTAACCAAGGTCCATCTTCAATGTCGGTTTCTTGTGTATGGAACTCAACTATTTTAAGGGACTGTTCAGAGACTTGAAGTTACACTAGAACTCAAGGTGTGTTGCAATTTGAGTTGCTACAAGGAAGCTCTACTCATGATTGGAGGAGAGTTTGGAAAAAGAGAGTTGAAACAATTGCACCAAAAATAAGCCTACATAGGAAGAAAATATAGTTCTCTTATATGATCAAATTTTCTTTTGCAAATTCAAGATCATTGTGTGAAAAATGGTGGAAAGATAATAAGATTTCTTTCTTCCAAAGATAATTTCCCAAGAAAATTTATAAAATTGAAATAAATAATAATTCGGGAAATTTCCTCAAATTCATTGTATAGAAAAATAACATCAGAATTTATTAGTAACCACTAGTTCTAATCAATAATCTTGAAATTTGAGAAAGTGTCGACATTTTTTTTTTTATAAACAAATTATCTCAAGAAGCAATTGCATCAAGAAATGTAAAAGAAAATGAATATATATGTATATATATTTCATCTATGTTCCCATACATAACCTATATAGTTATGGTTTCAGGTTGAATAATTAAACTTTAATATGGCAACAAATTTTGAAAATATATTTGATCCTTTAACACAACATCTCAAAAAATAATCTGGTCCCATGAAAGCTACTAACATCAAATCATGATAGTCGTTATACCCTTTCTTAATAGAGGACCAATCCATGGTTATAAGTGCTCATAACCTCCAGTAATATGAATCATGATGTGGTAGTGTTGTAAGAAAATAGCACAACACTTATGATCCCATAAGTGCTATTCTCACTATTGGTTCAACAAATGATTTCTCATAAAACTATATGCTTCAACTGAAGCTTGAGAAATCCTATATGATATCTATAATATACCTAGCATATCCCAAATAAAATACTTTTAGATTTTTTTATGTCATCACCAATGAGACATCCAAAACTAACACTCAAGATTAACACTAAATCTTAAGTTTCCAATGCCATAGCACATTACATATCAAGAATATGAATATAAAAATATCAAGCAACATGATATTAATAAAATCAATAATGATCATCATAAACATACCCAAGAACAAAAGAGTTCCAAAATAATAAATCAATGTGAGAATTTATCATATATATATATATAACCAACTTCTACTAATCAAGTATATCAAAAGACCCCAAAACATTTATATCATTAACATTTTTCATAACCAAAATGATTTAGCCACTTGGTCAAAAGATCCAAAACTATACCCTTTTTTTTGCACTGACATGTATAAACAATAATGTCTCCTTTCTTTACTAATTTGATAACTATGAGATATTTAATCTTCATATATTTAGACACATTAGCATTTTATTATTCTTTAAAAAGAATACAATATAGGTATTATCATAATAAATCTTTAGTGTGCTAGAGATGGAATAACAACATTAAACCCAAAAATCAACATTCTTTAAACATTATAGTCTGTATTGCAGCTCCATAATATGCAACAAATGCATTTTAATAATACAAGAGGCTATGAGTGTTTTTTCAGTACTCTTACAAAATATGGCTCTTCTAGCTAATATAAAATTATACCTTGTAATATATTTTTTATCAACAAAACAATCAGCAAAAAAACTGAATTTAAGAAATCAATTTCTCAATTTTATTCATGCTATAAAAAGCTTGGCTGGTTTAAGGCACATTACTGACGTTCTTTATGTGTCTGATATTGATCAAAATTTGCTTAGTGTTGGACAGTTAGTTAAAAAAGCCTTCAAAGTCATATTTGAAGATGATTCGTGCTTGATCAAAGATGCCAAAGAAAAAGATGTATTCAAAGTAAAAATGAGAGCAAAAAGCTTTGCTCTAAATCTTATGAAGGAGGAGCAAATAACATTTTTCAACATAATAAGTGATGCAGAATTATGGCATAAAAGGCTCGGGCATTTTCATCATATTGGATTTCTATATATGCAAAAATATGACCTGATGAAATATATGCTGTTGCTAGAAGAAAAATTGGCAGATTGCATGGCCTATCAATATGGCAAGCAAGTTAAAAAATCCTTCTCTCAAACAATATGGAGAGCAACACATAAGTTGCAACTAGTACACACAGATATTGGAGGACCTTAGAAAACATCATCTTTAAATGATATAAGAGTACTACATTGTGTTTATCAATGATTATACCAGATTTTGTTAAATTTATTTTCTTAAATCTAAATCTGAGGTTTCTAATATATTCTAAAAATATAAAGCATTGGTGGATAATCAAAATGGTTGTAGGATGCAAAAGATAAGATCTGACAATGGGACAAAATACACAAATAAAGTTTTTGATAAATTCTGTGAAGAAGTTGGCATTAAGCACCAGCTTACAACACCTTACACCCCACAATAGGACAGAGTAAATAGAGACAAACTTGATAAGAAGGTAGAACCAGGAGTCTTCATTGAATATAGCAACTCCTTCAAGGCTTATAGAATTTTTCAATCTCAAAATAAAAAAATTCTTGCAAGCAGAGACATCAAGTTTACGGAGGATAGAAAATAGAATTTGAATGAGTCAACAAAGAAGTAGTTGTCAGAGATTCCTAAATATTTTGATGATGACATAGATGATGTTCCAGTAAGAGGTACAAGGTTTTTATCTGATATTTATGCTAGAAGCAACGTTGCTATTTTTAAGCCTACAAAATTTGAAGAGACTGAGAAGGATGATAAGTGGATTGAAGCAATGAAAGAGGAGCTCAAAATGATAAAAAAGAATGACACTACGGTGCTTGTAGACAAACCTCTCTATAGAAAAGTCATTGGAGTGAAATGGGTTTATAGAACCAAACTTAATGCAGATGGTTCTGTAAATAAATATAATGCTAGATTGGTTGTAAAGGAATATAGTCAAGTATTTGATGTACATTTTTTAGAAGCTTTTGCTTCAGTAGCATGCTTAGATATAATTCGAATGTTGCTAGCTTTGACATCTCAAAAAGGATGGAAGATTTATTAGTTAGATGTAAAATCACCTTTCTTAAATGGTTATCTTCAAAAGAAGATTTATATAGAGCAGCCCAAGGGTTTCCAAGTCAAGGGACAGGAGGAGAAGATCTGCTTGCTGAAGAAGGCCTTATATGGCCTTAAATAGGCCCCTAGGGCCTGGTACAATAGGATTGATGAACATCTTCAAAGTCTTGGATTTATTAAAAGTTCAAGTGAAGCTACACTGTATATAAAAGAAATAGATGCTAACTTAATTGTAGTTTCTATTTATGTTGATGATTTGCTTGTAACAAGTAGCAACAAGAAATTGATAGAAGATTTTAAAGCTGAAATGCTCAAAGAATTTGAGATGATAGACCTTGGTTTGGTGTCCTACTTTCTGGGTATAGAAGTGAAGCAAGATTGTGATGGAGTTTTCATAAGCCAAAACAAATATGCAAATGAAATACTCAAGAAATTTCATATCGAAGACTGCAAAAGTGCCATCACACCTATGAACCAGAAAGAAAAATTCAGCAAGGATGATGGAACAAAAAAATAATTGATGAAAACCAATACAGGAGCCTGATTGGGTGCTTAATGTATCTTACAACTACTAGACCAGACATAATATTTTTGGTAAGTTTGTTCTCAAGATTCATTCATTGTGCCAGTGAAGTGCATTTTCAAACTACCTAAAGGATTGTAAGATGTATCAAGGGCACAACAAATTATGGTATTAAATATTATTAATATTAGAATTTTAAGCTTCAGGGTTATTCTAATAGTGATTGGGCAGGTTTAGTTGATGACATGAGAAGTACAACATGTTACTCTTTTAGGTTTAGGTCAAGAATATTTACGTGGTCCTCAAAGAAGCAAGATGTGATAGTTCAAAGTACAGCAGAAGCTGAATATGTAGTAGCCAATGCCACAGTAAATCAAGCAGTTTGGATTAGAAAAATACTTGCTGATTTATATATGAAGCAAAATGAGCAAACACATATATATGTGGATAACCAAGTTGCAATTGCAATTGTGAATGATCCTATTTTTCATAGTAAAATCAAGCATTTCAAGATCAAATTGTATCACTTAAGAGAAGAACAAAAAAATGAAGAAATCAAGCTACTGTATTGCAAGACAGAAGATTAGATTGCAGATGTCCTAACTAAGGTTCTACCAAAAGTTAGATTTGAAATTCTAAGAAGTAGATTAAGCCTTTGCAACTACTAAGGCAAGGAGGAGTGTTAAAAATGTGCCTTTTGTTTGCAAAAATTATGGCAGAATAATCGATCAACAACCAAATCTTTAGGATATAATCGGTCAACAACTAGATCTTTAGGATTTTTTTGTTGAATATTTCTGTTAGGACTTGATATCAAGAATCAAAGCTTAATATTAGGAATATGTTAGAGATGATTCTGAATAAGTTTTTTTTTAATATGCTTTCTGTTATGTTTTAGCTCTATATAAAGAGCAATATAGTGAATAAAGCTCTCTTTCTCTCTTTTTTTCTTGTCAAATACTTTTCTATCTTCTTCCTTACAAACCATGATAGCTAAGTCAGGATTATATAGTTTTTAATTTTGTGCTATAACAATAGTCATGAACCTGGATGGTGTCAAATTAGGAGACATCTAGGCTACCATTAGTTGGGTCTTTACTATTGCTTTCTTCCTTTTCATCGCCCATGCTTGCCCTCTGTAGACACTCTCTATTGCTAGGTTCCATCCAAACATTTTTTGTGCTTGTGTCTTCCTCTCCTTGCTCGATCAATTTGCTATGCACCTCTTCTTTCTGATTGTAGCTATTAATGAAGCCTTGAAATATATGTTAGGCGAATGCATCGAGCCAGATTTTGACTTCCACCCCAACCTTGTGAACACTGTCATATATTGTGAACACGAAGACCCAGGTTGCCACCTTTGCTGTGAACTACATACATGAGCCATCCATTTAACCCAAGTATATCAGAAAATAAGCCTATCCAATATGCACTCTTTGCTATAGTAGGTTTCTTCACAATGATCACTTTAGATTTGTTTAGGGATTTAAATGACCAGTTGAAGCATGAGTCACTGCTAGATGGCATGGCATGAGGGGGAAGCTAATGCTTTGTGCTGCTCTCATGTCTTTGGGTTGTTATGTGTGGGAGTGGCTGTTGAGGTGGGGGTTCCTAGGAAAAATGCCTACATGAAAGAGGCGACAAAAGCAGGTTACAACTGCCCTTGAGAAGAAGCATTTGTAATGATTTTATTTATTTAGAAAAAGAGGTGATCTTGATGACAACAGCATGTTCACTCTATCAACTACCACCAATAGGTGCAAATGCTGATACGACATATGCTTCCTTCCATTTTTAGGTTAGTATGACAACTTTGTATTAATGATGAGAGGCTGTATTATTAGGACTAGAATATGATACAAGCCTGAGATCACATGGTTTTGTTCTTTGTCCATTTTACTGGGGACTTTTTTGTTCCATTTCTTCCAATTTTGCAGTAGCTAAGGGGGGATCACATTAGTAAATTAAAAATAACTATATATGCAACCTTGATATTATCAATATTGACAGTCTGGTATTGAATGTGGGAAAAAAAATAATGCGTAACATTTATCTGGTAACATTATTGGATGCTCCATGGAACTTTGATAAGTTTTGCTGATCATTATTAAGAAAGGACTTACACATGATCACTATAAGGGTGGAGCAAATCTTATTAACCTACCTTGCAATTATATGGCTTGTACACTTAGGGCAGCTACATCAGTGAAAAAAAGTGCAGGGCTGCAATGGAGATGCAAAAATCAAATGCCACTTGTAAAGATACTACTTCAGTATATATAGAAGAGTCTCCATCCTATTTCATGAATGTTTTATGATTATGTGATAGCTTATTAATTAGGTTTTCTTTATCATGCTTTCAACTTGGATAGTATCATGAATAATAAAAAGTTTAAGAACATAAGGATGTTAGGTGAGGGCTTGAATAGGTAAGGGCTTGAAGACATTGAATCCGTAAGGGCTTAAGAATATTGAACCTTTGAAAATTTTAAAGACATGAATGGTAATTTAAGATTGAACCTTGAATTTAAAAAAACATATTAAAAAAGGTATGATAATTAAACTTATGTATGATACTTGCCATAGATATAAAAAGATAGTATTTTCTCTTTCTTAATTTGTACTTTAAATGTACTTTAAAATTTTAGATTCCTTTTCTTGAACTGAGACGGGACTTTCCTTGAAGTGGGGCATTGATTCCTAAAAAAATAATAAATAAAAAAGGGGAAAAAATGACAGCACCAAATGAGGCTAGGGGGCCACATAAAATAGAAAAAAAAAGAATCTAGACTTTTTCATAAAGCACTTTCTTTGTGATGAATCAACTTCTCAAAAATATAATAAAAAAATTGACAGGCATTGAACAGGTTTAAAAAAAAAAAAAAGAGAACAAGTCAAAGAGGAAAAAAAAAAAGGTTGGGGGTGAGAGAGATCAAGTTAAAGAGGAAGGAATTCAGCACTTTCTTGGCCATCAATCAACATCTCCAAAAAAAAATTAAAATAAAAAAAGAAAAAATGACATGCATCTTTCTTGGTGATCAATCAATATTTCAAAAAAATAAAAGAAAAGAGAAAATGGTATGCATCTTTCTACATGATTAATCAACATTTCAAAAGAAATAATAATAATAAAATGACATGCAAGCTGAGTAGGAGAGAGAGTTGATCTGATCTAATATAAATGAATTGACATATATTATAAATAAAATAGTGAGTGTGAATGCTTCAGGATATTCCACACGCATAGTAATAGTTTTGTGCAAGAAAATAATATGGTATGAATGTTTCAGGATCTTCTACATGCTAGTCATAATTGTATGAAAAAAAAAGAGTATGGTGTGAATGCTTCTGGATATTTCACACGCATTGTAATAATTTGTGGAAGAAAATAATATGGTATGAACGCTCCAGAATTTTTCACATGCATAGTCATACTTTTATTTTAAAAAAAAGCACGGTGTGAACTCTCCCGGATATTGCACACGCATTGTCACAATTTCTAATGAAAAAAAAAAGTCCAGATAAAACTATGGATGGACCACTTATAACATGTTTTGTTGGTTTGTGGTTATTAGCTTTGGCTGATAATCTGGTCAGTTCATTGACTGGCACATTAAAAAGAAACGGGAGCATCTCCATTGAGCCACTTTCTTTTTGCTCAATCAAATCTTCTTCCCAGATCAACCAGAGAGACTCTGCTGCACCAAGGAGTAATGGCGGACGTACTCGTTTCGGCTCTGCTAGCGGTGCTGATGGAGAAGGCAACCGATCAAGTTCTCCGACAGTTTGGAGTGATGTGGGGGATTTCTGAGAAGCTAGAAGAGCTTGAAAGAAAACTGTTGGCAATCCAATCCAAAATTGGAAACGCAGAAGAGCGGCAAGGCGAGGATCATGTGAAGCACTGGTTGGAAGTACTCAAGGACGCAGCCTACCAAGCAGAGGACATTCTGGATGAGTTCAATGTGGATGCAAAGCAGCTGGAGGAAGGGAATCAGGCTGATATGATGAAAAAGGTTCGCAGCTTCTTTTCTTCTTATAATCCAGTTTGGTTTCGTTTTCAGATCGGGCGAAAGTTAAATGATATTATTGAGAAAATAAATAAAATCATAACTGAGGGAGACCAATTTCATTTCACACCCACAATACAACCACAAAATAGAGATAGGCCACAAACCCACTCCTACGTTGATGAGTCAACTGTCATTGGTAGAGAGGAAGATAAAGAAAAAATAGTGAAATTGTTACTTGATCATGATAGTAGCCAGAATGTTGCAGTCCTTCCCATAGTTGGCATGGGTGGTCTGGGCAAGACCACTGTCACGCCCTAGACCCAATATCGGGCTAGGGTGACAACCCGCCGCGTGCCGGGCACGCAAGGCGTTATCAAATTCTTCACACATAACACAATTATATATAAACAAGTCAAATACATCACTCAATACTAAAAGTTTTGGGTTACAAACCCTTACACACAACAATAATAAAGTTTGGGCATCAAGCCCTACACATAAGTAATACTGGGGTTACAACAAAATAATGGGTCTTGTTTTATTTAATAGAAGATCCATCACCCCAACAATCCATCTTCAATCTCGTGGCTCTGACAAAAACATTGTAAGATTTTTATGAGCTTACACTCAATAAGTAAGCCACGTTATACAGTCAAATCATAGCAAAGCAATCAATAAGCACATAAATGATTTGCATGCTTAAACATTCCACAAATACTCAAACATGCAATGTAAGTAAACCCACTGTTTATACTCTCAATGGTAGCTGTAAATGTGACCCACGGCCCTGCAATATCTCAAAAGTGTACCAACAAGCATCCCCCTACTGAAAGGGTCCAGATACCAGGGTCACGCCATATCATAATCCACCAGAACACATACTCTATATGTGTGATGCCACCTCGAACCAAGCAGAACACATCCTCTAGATGTGTGATGCCACCTCATAGTAACTCAGAACACATCCTCTAGATGCGTGATGCCATCTCGAACCCAAGCAGAACACATCCTCTAGACATGTGAATGGAATAAACAAGCAGAACACGTCCTCTAGACTGTAGGTGGCATAATCATCAGAACACATCCTCTAGATGTGTGTGTGGCATAAACAAGCAGAACACGTCCTCTAGACGTGTGTGTGGTATGACATGATAAAGGAGAACCGCGGCGACACATAACAGTACCTCACATCATGCACAAACATATCAATAACATCTCTATATTGCATAAACAGTGGATTATACTTACTGAACAATTGCATGTAATATATCACATCAATGTCATAATAACTGCATCTCTCATGCATAGCATCCACATATGAAATCATAGCACATAAACAACCATGTATCATAATATTCATCTACTTACAATTTAGCCAATATCCACAATTCTTATGTCACAATATAATTCACAATTTAAATATTCATATAATGAATAAAATAATTATTAAATACTGATAACTGGCTTACTTACCTCAGTACGCAATCCAACAGGTATATATCAGCTAGTCAGATGTCTGAGCACCTACAGGATCATTTACATAATTAATTTATTAGAATACGAATATTAAAATGACCCTTAGAATTTCTACCCAGACTAGTTCACGGGCCCTACTTTGGGCTCGAATATCTCCCACTATACACCCAATTGGGGAAGTAAAAATACCCCAAGAAACTAGAATTCACCCAGATTCTAGCCATATAATTATTTTGCTAATCCCGGCCCGTTACGGGCCCAAAAATCAGCCCAAAAATGCTGCACGGCCCAAAAGGCCCTGAACCGGCCGGCCCAGCCGGCCCGGTTCAACCCAAGCCCCCGATCCCCTGTTTCACCGAACAGGGGACGGGTTAGCCGGCGGCCAGGGCCGCCGCCGGCCAAATTGAGGGCGGCCCGGCCGCCGGGCCAGAGCCGGCCGCCGCCGCGGCCGGCCGCCAAACTCCCCTCTCTCCCTCAATTTCTTTCCTCTTCTCTCTCACATCCGCGCGGCACGTCCCTGTGCCGGCGGCACGGCCGGCCACCTTGGCCGGCCGGACCTCCACCGGACGCACGCCCGGCGCCGGTGGAGGCGACCAAGCTCGGGCCCGGCGAGGCGGCGAGCACGCCGCCGGGCCCGAACCAACCAGCGGAAGCGGCTTCGCACCACGCGAGAGAAGGGCCAATTGGCCCTCTCTCTCTTCTCTCTCCACCACCACCCCGCCGGACACCTCCCCCGGTGCCGGCGGGGTCGCGGCCAAATCTCAGGCCCGGCGAGGCGGCGAGCACGCCGCCGGGCCTGAACCAAGGGATCGACCGGTTTCTGTCTCTCGCTCTCTCTCCCTCTCTGTCTCTCTCTCTCTCTCTCTCTCTCTCTCTCTCTCTCTCTGGCCAGGGGATTACCTGATGGATGAAGTGCGCCAGGATGAAGGAAGGAGTCCTCCTCCTTCCTATTTAATCACCTGTGCAGCCCGGTTCGGGTTTCCCGGAAGACTAAACGCTTCACCTGGAGCGAAGCGTCAGCCGGGGAACCCAACAGACTGGAGCTTGGTTCATCTGAACCAAGCCTGGTTCATCTGAACCTGGTTCAACCGGGTACTACATCCTCCCCTCCTTATAAAAATTTCGGCCTCGAAATTGGTATACTATAAATCTCAAAAGTCAACAATCTAAGATAGATAAATTACCTTCAAATAATTGTGGATACTTCGTTTCATCTCTTCCTCCAGCTCCCAAGTAGCCTCCCTCTCAGAGTGATTATTCCACTGAACTTTGACATAAGGGATGGTACGCCGCCTCAGAATCTGATCCTTGCGGTCCACGATACGCACAGGATGTTCCTCATATGATAAATCCTTCCTCAACTGAATAGGCTCATAAGCTATAACATGACTGGGGTCTGAAACATACTTCCTCAACATAGATACATGGAATACATTGTGAACACCAGATAAGATCGGAGGCAGTGCTAAGCTGTATGCAACCTCCCCAACTCTGCTCAAGATCTCAAAAGGTCCAATATAGCGTGGACTAAGCTTTCCTCTAACCCCGAATCTCATCACATCCTTGGTTGGTGATACCCTTAAGAAAACATGATCCCCAACCTGAAATTCTAACTCTCTCCTTCTGACGTCAGCATAACTCTTCTGCCTGCTCTGAGCTGTACGAAGACGCTCCCTGATCAAATGCACCTTGTCAACTGTCTGCTGGATCAGCTCAGGGCCTAGCAATTTCCTTTCCCCTACGTCATCCCAACATAAAGGAGATCTGCACCTCCTACCATACAAAGCCTCAAATGGGGCCATCTGGATACTGGCTTGATAACTATTGTTATAAGCAAACTCCACCAAAGATAAGTGGTTATCCCAAGCCCCACCCAAGTCCATTACACAGGCTGCAACATATCTTCTAGAATCTGAATGGTCCTCTCTGACTGCCCATCAGACTGGGGATGATAAGCTGTGCTGAAGTTCAATTTGGTCCCCAAGGCTTTATGAAGACTCTTCCAAAACTGTGATACAAATCTGGTATCCCGGTCAGATACAATAGAGACAGGAACACCATGGAGTCTCACAATCTGCTCCAAATACAAGCTAGCCAATCTGTCACTCGAGACTCCAACTCTGAAAGGTAGGAAATGAGCTGACTTTGTCAGTCTGTCCACAATAACCCAAACTGCATCATTACTCCTGGGAGTTTTGGGCAGACCAGTCACAAAATCCATAGTAATCTTTTCCCATTTCCACTGAGGAATCATCAAAGATTGAAGAGGTCCCGCAGGTTTTTGATGCTCGGCCTTCACCCGCTGACATACTAAGCACTTGGCCACAAACTGAGCAATATCCCTCTTCATCCCTTTCCACCAAAAATTCTCCTTTAAGTCTCTATACATTTTAGTACCACCAGGATGCACAGTATAGGGAGAGTAGTGAGCCTCCCTCAAAATCTCGGCTTTCAACTCCTCATTGCTAGGTACACAAAGTCTGCCTTCAAATCTCAGGGATCCATCATCCATTACATAAAATCCACTCTGATCTCCTGACTGAACAGCAACTTTAATTCTTTGAAGATCTGGATCTTCCATCTGGGAGGACTTAATTCTGTCAACAAGAGTCGGCTGAAGAATAAGTGCAGCAACAAGTCCATCAGACTGCTGTACTCTCAGTCCAATCTCCCACCTCTCGAGGTCCTTCAGAATGTGAGGCTGGGAGGTAAGCATAGCAGCTAACTCAGAAGAGGTCTTCCTACTCAAAGCATCAGCCACAACATTAGCCTTCCCTGGATGATAATGTAGATTCAGATCATAGTCCTTCAGAAGTTCCAACCACCTCCTCTGCCTCAAATTGAGCTCCTTCTGTGTGAAGATATATTTTAGACTCTTATGGTCTGTATACACATCACACGACACCCATAGAGATAATGCCGCCAAATCTTCAAAGCAAAAACCACCGCAGCTAATTCCAGATCATGAGTAGGATAGTTCTGCTCATAAGGCTTCAGCTGTCTGGAAGCATAGGCTATCACCTTTCCATTCTGCATTAGAACACATCCCAATCCTTTCCGAGAGGCATCAGTATAAAGTGTGAAACCCTCAGATCCTGTCGGAAGAACAAGGATGGGAGCTGACACCAAACGCTGCTTTAACTCCTGAAAACTTTCCTCACACTCCTCTGACCAGTCAAACTTCACTCGTTTCTGGGTTAAACGAGTTAGGGGTAGAGCGATGCGAGAGAAGTCTTCCACAAATTTTCGATAATACCCGGCTAGCCCCAAGAAGCTTCTGACTTCAGCCACATTGGAAGGTCGGCTCCAGCTAATAATAGCTTCAATCTTCTTCGGGTCCACAGAAATGCCATCCACAGAAATTACGTGACCCAAGAAAGCTACTTGGTCCAACCAAAACTCACACTTCTGCAGCTTGGCATAAAGCTTCTTCTCCCGAAGAGTCTGAAGCACAATCCTCAAGTGATCCTCATGCTCCCTGAGACTCTTAGAATAGATCAAAATATCATCAATAAATACAACCACAAACTGATCCAAGTATGGCCTAAATATTCTG
The DNA here is from genome assembly GCA_900491605.1 of Calamus simplicifolius. Taxonomy (NCBI): domain Eukaryota; kingdom Viridiplantae; phylum Streptophyta; class Magnoliopsida; order Arecales; family Arecaceae; genus Calamus; species Calamus simplicifolius. The sequence goes on along the minus strand of UESW01004592.1, from coordinate 128,024 downwards.
TTCATCAAATCCATGAACGCTGCCGGGGCATTAGTCAAACCAAACGGCATCACCAAAAACTCATAATGGCCATATCTAGTTCTGAAAGCTGTCTTAGGCACATCCCCATCCTTGACTTTAAGCTGATGATAACCTGACCTGAGATCAATCTTAGAGAATACCCGGGCTCCTTGAAGTTGGTCAAACAAGTCATCAATCCTCGGCAAAGGGTACTTATTTCGCACTGTCACCTTGTTGATTTCCGGTAATCAATGCATAGCCGAAGACTGCCATCCTTCTTCTTAACAAATAGAACTGGAGCACCCCAAGGAGAAGCACTAGGCCTGATAAATCCCCGATCTAGGAGTTCCTGCAATTGGTCCTTCAACTCTTTTAGCTCAGCCGGGGCCATACGATAAGGGGCCTTGGATATAGGTCCAGTTCCAGGAATCAAATCAATGGAGAACTCAACCTCCCGGTCAGGGGGCAACTCCGATAATTCATCCGGAAAGACATCAGGGAATTCTCTAACTATAGGAATATCCTCCAACTTGGCCTCTTTCTTTTGAAGATCATTAATAACAGCAAGAAATCCTTGGCCACCACTCCTCAGATACTTTTCAGCCTGTAGTGCCGAAATAAACACTGAGGCTAGAAGTTTCTGGCCACCAGTAAAACTAAATTCGGGCTGACAAGGAATTTTGAAGTTGACGATCTTCCTGAAACAGTCTACAGAAGCATGATAGGAAGCTAACCAATCCATGCCAAGGATAACATCAACGAATTTCAGTGGAAGGACAATAAGATTGGCATTCAGCTTCCTATCCTCAATGATAATCAAGCAGGATTTGCATACAGTATCAACTTTCATAGTATCACCATTTGGAAAGGCAATGTGTAACTCATGGTCTAGAGGTTCAGGTGTCAATGATGCATTCTTGCCAAGGTAGGTGTCAGATATAAACGAATGCGTGGCACCCGGATCAATTAGAGTCTGAGCATAATCATTGCCTATCTTAATCATTCCTGGACGTAAATGAAATTTCATTTTAACAATAAGAATATAATGTCTAACTAATTATTAATGCATTGCACAGGATAAGAATGTAATGCTAGATGTGAAATATTGATATACCTGTCACCACAGAATTAGAAGCGGCAGCATCCTGCTGAGTGAGAGCGAAGACCCTTCCCTGAGTCCTCGGTGGCTGCTGCTGCTGCTGATTCGCCCCTTGACTGGAAGATGGCTGCTGGTTCTGTCGAAGGGGACATGTGGCTATCTTATGGCCAGTCTTTCCACAGGAGAAACAGGCACCAGACACTCCACGGCAAGGTCTCCCGGGTGGAAATTCCCACAGCGAAGCAGCGAGCCTCTCTATTTGGTTGTCCTCCTGGGGCCTGGGTGCACCTCTCTTCTTGGCATGAGCTGGGGGCTGGCTAGAATTATGCCCTTTCCTCTTCTTCTGCTGCTCCCAATCCCTCTGAACCGTATTCATATCTCTCTCAATTACTAAGGCCTTATTTACCACGGCACTGTAAGTGTGAAGCTCAAATGCGTTGACCGCCTGCATCAGTCTGGGTCGAAGTCCCTCCGTGAATCGGGTGATCTTGGCCATTTCATTAGATACTATACTTGGAGCAAAACGGGCCAACCTGGTGAATTCAGCTTCATATTGGGCCACCGAAAGATTCCTTTGCTCCAACTTAAGAAATTCTGATTCCATCCTCCTCTGCATACTCCTGGGAAAGTACTTGTCGAAGAATGCCTCCTTAAACTGTTCCCAAGAAATAGTCTGACCACCCCGACGCTGCTCCTCTACTAACCACCAGTCATAAGCCTCCCCTTGGAGAAGATAAGTAGCAAATCTGATCCTCTCCATCTCCTGACTACCATGGGCCATAAAAGCCTTCTCCATATCTCGCACCCATCTCTCAGCATCAATAGGGTTGCTTGAACCAGAGAAAGGAGCAGGGGCAAACTTCTTGAAATCTGCAAAGCTGCGGCCGTTCCCCACCCAGGATTGAGATAAAGCAGACTGGGTCGGCGGTGCTGATTGAGTGGGTAAGGTCTGCAACTGCGGAACAGGAAGGGTAGGCTGAGTCGGAGCAGAAGGGGGTGCAGACTGAGCGGTCAAAGCCTGCTGGATCTGATGCTGCATGTCCCGCATAGACTGCGCCATACCCGAGAGAGCTTGAAGCATCTCGGACTGGAATCGCTGGTGCTCAGTTCCTACTGGGTTGGCAGGGGCCGAACCTCCAGTAGTTCCTTGACCCACCGGCTGATCAGCATTACCGGCCAGAGAGTCCTCCTCATACTGTTGGCTCCTAGTACGGCGAGCCATAACTATTTCCTGTTAAATTAGTTGGTTAATATCATCATAAACTAAAGTGTCAGGTGTCTCTAAGTATAATGTCATCAAAATATGTTCTCTACGTGTTATCATGTCAATATGTCTGTGTCCCTAGGGTCAAAACCAGCTCTGATACCACTAAAGCTGTCACGCCCCAGACCCAATATCGGGCTAGGGTGACAACCCGCCGCGTGCCGGGCACGCAAGGCGTCACAAAATTTTTCACACATAACACAATTATATATAAACCAAGCAAATACATCACTAATACTAAAAGTTTTGGGTACAAACCCTTACACACCACAATAATAAAGTTTGGGCATCAAGCCCTACACATAAGTAATACTGGGGTTACAACAAAATAATGGGTCTTGTTTTATTTAATAGAAGATCCATCACCCCAACATCCATCTTCAATCTCGTGGCTCTGACAAAAACATTGTAAGATTTTTATGAGCTTACACTCAATAAGTAAGCCACGTTATACAGTCAAATCATAGCATAGCAATCAATAAGCACATAAATGATTTGCATGCTTAAACATTCCACAAATACTCAAACATGCAATGTAAGTAAACCCACTGTTTATACTCTCAATGGTAGCTGTAAATGTGACCCACGGCCCTGCAATATCTCAATAGTGTACCAACAAGCATCCCCCTACTGAAAGGGTCCAGATACCAGGGTCACGCCATATCATAATCCACCAGAACACATACTCTATATGTGTGATGCCACCTCGAACCAAGCAGAACACATCCTCTAGATGTGTGATGCCACCTCATAGTAACTCAGAACACATCCTCTAGATGCGTGATGCCATCTCGAACCCAAGCAGAACACATCCTCTAGACATGTGAATGGCATAAACAAGCAGAACACGTCCTCTAGACGTGTAGGTGGCATAATCATCAGAACACATCCTCTAGATGTGTGTGGCATAAACAAGCAGAACACATCCTCTAGACGTGTGTGGTATGACATGATAAAGGAGAACCGCGGCGACACATAACAGTACCTCACATCATGCACAAACATATCAATAACATCTCTATATTGCATAAACAGTGGATTATACTTACTGAACAATTGCATGTAATATATCACATCAATGTCATAATAACTGCATCTCTCATGCATAGCATCCACATATGAAATCATAGCACATAAACAACCATGTATCATAATATTCATCTACTTACAATTTAGCCATATACAACAATTCTTTATGTCACAATATAATTACAATTTAAATATTCATATAATGAATAAAATAATTTATTAAATACTGATAACTGGCTTACTTACCTCAGTACGCAATCCAACAGGTATATATCAGCTAGTCAGATGTCTGAGCACCTACAGGATCATTTACACAATTAATTTATTAGAATACGAATATTAAAATGACCCTTAGAATTTCTACCCAGACTAGTTCACGGGCCCTACTTTGGGCTCGAATATCTCCCACTATACACACCCAATTGGGAAGTAAAAATACCCCATGAAACTAGAATTCACCCAGATTCTAGCCATATAATATTTTGCTAATCCAGGCCCGTTACGGGCCCAAAAATTAGCCCAAACTTTCAATGCTGCACGGCCCAAAAGGCCCTGAACCGGCCGGCCCAGCCGGCCCGGTTCAACCCAAGCCCTCCCGATCCCCTGTTTCACCGAACAGGGGATGGGGACTTAGCCGGCGGCCAGGGCCGCCGCCGGCCAAATTGAGGTGGCCCGGCCGCCGGTGGCCGGGCCAGAGCCGGCCGCCGCCGCGGCCGGCCGCCAAACTCCCCCTCTCTTTCTCAATTTTCTCTTCTCTCTCACATCCGCGCGGCACGTCCCTATGCCGGTGGCACGGCCGGCCACCTTGGCCGGCCGGACCTCCACCGGACGCACGCCCGGCGCCGGTGGAGGCGACAGGCCGAAGCTCGGGCCCGGCGAGGCGGCGAGCACGCCGCCGGGCCCGAACCAACCCGGCTTCCGCCACCGCACGAGAGAGGGCCAATTGGCCCTCTCTCTCTTCTCTCTCTCCACCACCACCCCGTCGGACACCTCCCCCGGTGCCGGCGGGGTCGTCGGCCAAATCTTAGGCCTGGCGAGGCAGCGAGCATGCCGCCGGGCCTGAACCAAGGGATCGACCGGCAACCTCCCTTTCTGTCTCTCGCGATCTCTCTGTCTCCCTCTCTGTCTCTCTCTCTCCCGCTCTCTCTCTCTCACGCTCTCTCTCTCTGGACTAGGGGATTACCTGATGGATGAAGTGCGCCAGCGTGAAGGAAGGAGTCCTCCTCCTTCCTATTTAATCACCTGTGCAGCGCTGGATCGGGGTTTCCCGGAAGACTAAACGCTTCACTTGGAGCGAAGCGTCAGTCCGGGAAACCCAACAGACTGGAGCTTGGTTCATCTGAACCAAGCCTGGTTCATCTGAACCAAGCCTGGTTCGTTTGAACCGGGTACTACAACCACACTGGCCCAATTGGTTTATAATCACAAGGAGATGGAGAAGCATTTCCAGCCACTCATATGGGTCTGTGTGTCAGATGACTTTGAGGTTGCAAAACTTGCCAAAGCAATAATAACTTCATGTACAGGGGAAGAGTGTAACATATCAACCATGGAGTTGTTACAACGCCGACTTCGAGAAGTTTTAAGTGGAAAAAGGTATTTTCTTGTGTTAGATGATGTTTGGAACAACGATTGGGAAAGGTGGAATGGATTGAAAACCTTGCTAGAAACAGGTAAAGAAGGGAGTAAGATTATTGTGACTACAAGACTTGAGGAGGTAGCACGCAGAATGGGCACATTCCCCCCTCATTACCCACAGCAATTGAATGAGAATGATTCTTGGACACTCTTTAAGAAGAGAGCATTTAAAGATAGAGGAGAAGAGCCTGAAAATCTAGTAAGCATTGGTAAGGAAATTGTCAAGAAATGTGATGGGTTGCCTCTAGCTGTGAATGTAGTGGGCGCCTTAATGCATTCTAAGAGCCAAGAAGAAGCAGAATGGTTGTCCGTGAAAAATAGTGAGATCTGGAATTTACGGGCTGGTGATGAGATTTTACCTGTTTTAAGGTTGAGTTATCGTGATTTGCCTTCCTATTTAAAACAATGTTTTGCTTTTTGTGCCACATTTCCGATGGATCATGTGATGGAAAAAGAAATGTTGATTCAGCTATGGATGGCTAACGGATTTATTCCGTCTGATGAAGGAAAGGAGTTGCAGGACAAAGGTAATGAGATATTTAATGAGTTGGCTTGGGGATCTTTTTTCCAGGACATTAAGGAAGGCGCGAAGTATAATAAATACCTACGAAGCAGTGGACCTTATTACACAACAACATGCAAGATGCATGACCTCATGCATGACCTGGCACAATCCATCGTGGGGGATGACCTGGCACTACATGTCAGGTGGGAACATATATCTAAGAAAACTCGTCACTTGTATATACCTGAGAAGTCTCAATTGAATGGACAGAGGACCCTAAATAATATCCCAAACATTCGCACTCTCCTGATGCCAGCTTTCTTTTCTGGAATTGCAGTGACTGGGGCTTCATTGAAGTCTATTCCCTTGAGAGCATTGAAACTAAATGATGCTAATATCACAAAATTGTTTAATGCAATTAGATTTCTAAAACATTTGAGGTATCTTGACCTTTCCTATTCTAGAATTGAAGCATTGCCTGAAGCCACCAGCACACTTTTCAATCTTCAGACTCTGAAACTCTCTGGCTGTTGGAAGCTACGTAAGCTACCTGATGGTATGAAAAATATGAGTAATCTGAGACATCTCTATATTGATGGATGTGATGGTTTGAAGTGCTTGCCAACAAGTATGGGGCAATTGAGAAACATGCGAACATTGACAAAATATATTGTTGGCAATGAGAATGGAAGGCGTATAGATGAGTTGAATGGCTTAAATCTTGGTGGTGAGTTAGAACTATATAACCTGAGAAATGTGACAAATACAGCAGAAGCTAAAGAAGCAGATCTTAATTCCAAACATAACCTTTGCTCATTATTATTATGCTGGGATATGGTTCAATGGTATGGGTTTCGTGATAAAGGAGATGTTGCATCGATAGAAAATGCTGATGAGGTGTTGGAGGGCCTTAGGCCCCATGTTGGTTTAAAGCGACTTATGATTTTTCACTATGGGGGTACTAGCTTTCCCATGTGGATGAAGGACTCTCAATTGCTGCAAAATTTAGTTGAAATCCATCTGAAATTCTGCACAGGCTGCGAACATCTTCCGCCCTTTTGGCAATCATGTTCGCTTAAATATCTCAGCTTACAGAAAATGGATAAGGTCAAGCACATTGCAGCGGCGATGAAAGTAATGGTACGGTGCAAGCATTTCCCTCACTAAAGAGACTGATGTTGCAAAAGATGCAGAGCTTGAAGGCCTGGTTAAAGGATGACGGAACTGTAGAGGTTACGTTGGTTTTCCCATGCCTTGAAATTCTTGAAATCATCGATTGTCCTAATTTGATGTCAATGCCAGGGCTACCATCTCTTAAACGTTTATTAATGTCAGGAACGCATATTCCATTGGGGTTTGGAAGAACCTTGCATCTCTTCAAGATTTAAGAATATTTTCTTGTGATAATCTGATCTACTGGCCAAAGGAGGAGTTCCGTGGCTTGAACTCACTGAAGAATTTATATATCAATAATTGCAAAAATTTGATTGTCCCCTCACCTTCACCATCCTCCTCCTCATCATCAGAGGATGGAGAACTTCTACCAAACCTGGAAGAACTGCAAATTTCAAAATGTGATGGTCTGTTCAAATTGCCCAAGTTGCCTACATCTCTCATATCATTCGAAGTCTCTCACTGTTCGAATCTAAGTTCCTTGAGGGAAGGCGGCCTACAACATGTCACTGCTCTTAAAAGTTTATCTATTGACCATTGCAGAAGTCTGACTTGTTTGCCAGTAGATCTGGCCCCCCCTCACTGCACTTCAGAGTCTTCAAATTACATATTGCGATCTAGTGTCATCACTCCCGGAAGGTCTCCAACAACGACTCCCTAGCCTTCGGCATTTGCGCATTGAGGGATGCCCCAACCTGAGGAGACAAGTTTATATAAGTGGAGGATTGGACAGGGAGGAGGCCTCAGAATTCCCTTTTTCTAGAGTAATATCAGATAGAAGCAGCTGCAGCACATTCCGTCCTTCATTTCGTTGCTTTAGAAGAGCATCTACAGTATAATGGCAACCTGTAATCTTGAAGGTAAAAATTGAATGACAGGTTTTGTTATTTGATGCTGTTTTATTGTTTGAGATAAGCATAAGCATTTGTCATACTTGGTTTTAATATTATCTGACACAGTAAGCCACAGAGTTCAACTGAAATAAAATGAATGTAGAAATTACTTAATTATAGATGTAATTAGTTACTCTAATAACTATCTGGATGCATCTTTATTTCTGATTATAGAAACAGATAGACTTTGACGTGTTAAAAGGACTTTTTTAGTTTTATTGATATGGTTTACATATGGAAGATTACATTGTGGTTATGTGGCTGTTCTGAAGCATGAAATCTGAGAGATAGTATCATGTTACTATTATGCCATTACTGTGATGATGACGGGGCGTCTACATGTGGTTACTTTTGGTACTTTGTGCATTCTCATTGCTTTGTTGTTACTTTTAACTATAAAATCTGCATTCACTTTTCTATTGCTAAACTTTTCCTGGAGATTTCTATTGCCAAACAATCCGCATCTTCATACTTTAACACATTTTCTTATTTAATAAATTTAATATCTGGATATTGCTTCTATAAATTCTGATAATTAAGTGAGCCCCATTGGTAGAGTTAACATATATGCAGACATACTTACTTGATTTCATGCCCAGTCCTCATCATGCTTTGTCATCCATCCTATAGCATGTAGGTTTTGATTTTTCATGCATTTTGATTTTGTAGTGCTCTTTCAAATACCTGTTGGAATAACTTAGATTTGAATTATTCTTCGAGTATGATGGAACTTCCATGCTTTGATGTTGCTTCTGATGCTCTTGCTACCTTCAAGGTCAGTTCTTCTACCTTACCTTTCTTGGTGATTAGTCTTTACATACAACAGCTCCCTTTTGCATGTTCTGAAAGAAACATATGGTAGGACTTGCTTACTAAACATGAAACTGCAGTTTTCCAGTAATGGTTTCCACTATGAACAAGTTAGCCAGTAAATTCACATATTGTTGATTTGGTTGCTCTGATAGAAGCTTGATACTGCTAGTTTAATAGTCTTGTTGTGGAACTTTTAAACTCTAGTTATTTGTAAATGTGTTTAAAGTAAATTATCTGATGAGAGAGTGTTATGCCAGTTCTTTGAGCTCTATGAAGAGTTATTGACATCCACAAAATCTGTGACAAAAAAGATAATTCTTGAAGGTCAGGCGTACCACTGATCTACACTTAGCTCTGAGTATGTTTTTGAAAGGCGAGTTAAGGACAGTTTGTAATCTGTTAGTTTCTTTCCAAACTTTTTTTTGGAGCCTCCAAATTCACAGATAATGAAACGCTACATTTCATAAGTTCAGCACTTAAAATAATGATGGCACTGTTAAAAGTACCAATGAAACTTTTTTTGGAGCCTCCAAATTCACAGATAATGAAACTTTTTTTTGGAGCCTCCAAATTCACAGATAATTAAACCGCATACTCTTCCATTTTTTCAGAATAGGTGCGTCGTCGGTGGAGAGCGAAAATTTCAGCGATGATAGTGGTGTTGGTAGTGGAGGGAGAGATCTGGATCATTCATTCTTTTTTTTTCTCCTATTTTTCCTGCATCTAGGCTCGTGAACCATTGTTGGAGGGTGTAGTTTGAACCTACTTCACCGTGGAACGTCGCCGGTGACCTAGGAGGCCAAAATATTGTCGCGCTTTTTTCCTCTGTTTCATTCTCAAAGCTCTGTTTCATGACAATCTCTTCAATTCCGGCTGAAAGGGTGAGAGATTTTCTAATTAAAGAACAGGGGAGGATCACCGGAGCTAGGCGAACCTTCAGGGAAGTTCATATCATCGCCGCCGACCACGGCAAGGCGGAGGTAAAATTTTCCTCCTGTATTCTTCTGTTTCAACTGAGGAAACAGAGGGATTTTTGGGAGGTTTAAGGGCTGGCGTTGTCAGAGAAGATCACAGGAGGGAGGAGAATGTCACCGCCGCTCGCCGCTGCCATGGTGGCCGGCGATGAGGAAAAAGGCTGCCGGCTGGGGAGAAGATAGCCTCTTCTCGGCTGCTTTGGCCAGGTCCGGCCGTGGGAGGCCACCGGACCTAGCGGTGTGCGCCACCGCCCTTCATTGGCGGGGAACGGGTGACTGGAAGGGAAGCCGGAGACGGCTTGGGTGCCGGCGGTGGCTGCACCTTCGGGAGGTGGAGAAAGATGGAGTAGGGAGATCGGTGAGAGAAATGCCAGGGGGAGGGTGTGGGGCCGGACGCGGGGACCTCGCCGGAGGAGGTCGCCGCCGCCGCCATAGTTGCGACAAGCGGGGGTGGCGCCGGCGGCGGGAGTTGGATGCGGGCGTTGGGGAACTTCGGGCGTGAGGAGAAAGAAGAACAAGGCTGTAGCCTTCTTAATGGGTTGGGATATATTGCCTGTGGGGAGAAAGAAGAAGAAGGATGTAGCCTTCTTAATGGGCGTGGGGAGAAAGAAGAACAAGGCTGTTGCTCTGCTTAAATCTATTTCCCACAAAATCTCACTTCCTCAGATTCCTATAACATATTCCATACGCATCTTAAAGCCTTCATGTATGGCAACTCTGAGGAGATAATATGTTAATGCTGAATGTTTATATGGAATTACTGACCATTGATAAGGTCATGACAGTTTGAATTTATGTTGCCATATTGACTGTCATACTTCGCTAGACTTTTTTTTTTTTTTTTATTTTGTTATTATCTTTAATGATGAAGATATGACATTTCTTATAGAGATTGCTAAATACCCTTTTGCAAATTTTATTGTTCATCTAGGGAAGAAATGTGTACTCATGCATTTAACAACTAGTGCGAGTGCCAATTACACATACGTTTACTTTCAATGTAATGCATTGAAACTCAAGCAGACAAACATATTGCTACACCAATTAGCAATCTCTTTATGATGTTACTAATTAGTATTTTTTTTTGGTTCTCACTAGAACGAAGACAGGATCCTTTGGAAATTAACTTGGTACTCTTCCGGCTGGACTGTTAACATTTTATAAATTGACACATCCGCTGGACAAATCATGGTATGTCCTTGGTTTGGGTACAACCCGGCCTAGTGTTGATCGCTCAGAGATAGAAAATGCTGCAGCAATTAATCCACTATAACAGGAACATGAAACCTTGGCTGGAACTGGCAGTGACTAAATACCGGCCTTACTGGTCCAAATACATCAAGCATATATGATCATCCTTATGTTCAGGGCTGCAGTATAAGTGAATAGGCAGAAGGATGCAATTATTCTCATGGGATATGATTTATTGTTTGGAAACTGAAGTAAATGGCATCGCTTCGTTGATCAGTTAGTATTTGTTTGACCTTATTGCTTTCATTCTACCCCACTTGTAATTTTCCTCCCTTTTGTTAAGCCTTGTACATGGAAGGGAGGCTGCACTGGAATTAATATTAAAGCAATTAGTTGTGATTTCCCCTTTATATATACTGCTCTTTTTCCATGGAACAGATAATGTTGTTTGTTACGGACGGGAGGCTCGACGCTTATACTAATTAATTAGTGTGTTGCAACGCATAACTCGTGAATGTTATGAAGGTGAACCATTTTCTGACCAAAGACAACACCTTAGGTTATGCCTTGGTAAATAATTTTTCTCTTTATTCTGGTACACTCTTATTAACCTTTCTTTAATTTGTTTTCTTTTCATTTTATGCTAGGATGAATCTGTAGTTGTCTTCATTTCTATTTCTTGATATAGTTTTCAAAATATTGTCCGACGATGTGGCTAATTAAAGCTCAAAAAATTATGGGCAAAATTCCAAACGTTGAGAAAGGTGTTTGAGGTTTTGATTTGCTTCTTTCCAATTGTTTTTTATTGTTTCAGCATTAATTAGCAGGAGAAAAATATACTAAAAAATTATTTTACTAGAAAAACAATAATTGTTGCAATAAGATTGCTAACATATTTATTTTGTGTCAATTTTATGATATCTATTTGCAGCACCTGAAATTTGGAAGACTTTGAGAAAAATTTTATTAAATTGTAATAATTAAATATATTTTTTATTATTAAAATATAATAATTTGTGAAAAGATAAAGCTAACACCTTGTATTTAATAATTTTCATATTTGAGTAAACTTCCAAGAGATGAGACAATTCATTGAAACCATATTATAGAACATATAAATGTACAAGTTGTTAATTTAAACATGGTTACTGCCAATGTATAAGTAAGTAGGCTTATTTTTTCATAAGTTATTATATTTTAATTATAAAAATTATATTTAAAAAAAAGTTGGAATCAAATAGAATGTAGAAAAAAAATTCCGAAAGAAAAGAAATGAGAAGAAAAACGTCGGACCTGCGAAGTCTTTTAAAAATAATATTTTGAATATCATTTTTACAGATGATGTTCAAAAGTTTCGCTTTTAAAAGTAATTTTATGAATATTATTTTTCAAATTACGTTTAAAAATAATATTAAAAATATCGTTTTTATTTCATAAATTTTTAATAATTTTTTTTTTTTTTACATCGGTTTTGCAAACGACTCGCAATTTAACGCCGGGATGATGCCGTGTGCTTTCCTTTTTCCGATCCCGTGAGGGACGATGCTGACGGAACCAATGCGTTCGCCGCTGAGTTGGGGAAGCTAACCTTTTTTCCCCTTTTAGAAGTTAATTTATCCCAACTAATTTAACAGGTTAAGGATTCTGCCTAATCCCAACTACTTTTGATTCAAATACAATTCTTACATCTAAATATAATAACTTGTGAAGAGATAAAGCTAACCACTTGTATATTGATAATGATTATATTAGAAATTATCTCCGTTGTTGGAAGTTAATTCAATCACTATCAATGTACAAGTTGTTAGTCTTATATCTATGTAAAATTTTTAACCCTATTAAATTAGTTTGGATAAATTAATTTCTAGAATGGGGAACATTGGGACAGAAGAACAAAGAGGAGGGGGAATGCTAGGAAAGAACAAACCAGAAGAATGCAGGGAGAAAAGAGATAATTCGGGAGAAGAGGAGACATGATCAGAGAAGAGAAGAGATGGTTTGAGAGAAGAGAAGACCTAGTACATTTGAAAGCGGCTAGTACATTTGAAAGCGGCCTCAAAAATAATTTTTTACTTTAACACTATTTTTATAAAATCTTTCATTCCTACTCCAGAATTGCAAAACTGATGTCCAAACACATTGGTTTTGCAAATAACTCCCTAGGTGGTAGTTACAACAGCTATTTTTAAGTTTTGATTTGATTTTTCATTATCTTTCCTTTCTATTGTGTTAGCACGTTCAGTTAAGAAATCCGTTATTCATTATCCAAGTCATCGCTATAAATTTTCACAAAACTCATTTACTAATTCTTATAGGGCATCTGGGCATCCTAGCTCTTATTTTTGTACTTTATTTTTCTTATTTTCATTCTTTAATTTAGAAAGCCTTTGCATGAGAGATATTTTAATAATATTTTTTAAAAATAATTTTTAAAATACAATCATTTGAAACTATTTATGAATGTAGAATATTTTTTTGTTTTCTTATGTTTGCATCCATCGCTGGATGTTGGGGTACGACCAAAAGAAAGAAACAATTTCTACCAAGAAAATCATCACTCTTTCTTGGTTTTTTTTTTTTATAGCTGATGGTGAACATTGTTTGAAATGTGGCATGCATTACACCATGAAGCTTTTGTTATTATTTTTACCAACCCTTAACACTTAAAATAAAAGAAGTGATGCTATAACATATAAATGCTTTGAATAACAATTAACTTTAGAAATAATATGTACCAAATATCTTTTCAGAATGAGATTTTAGATGTCGACCCTCCGTTATTTTGATCGCACTTTTGGTATCACTAAAGAAGTCCAGCGCCTGACTGGAAGAATAGCAGCTCTTAATTACTTCGTGGCTCGGTCTGCCGAGAGATGCCTCCCTTTCTTCAAAACTCTTCAGTCAGCTAAGAATTTTCAATGGTCTTTCAAGTGTCAAAAATCATTCAAAGATCTCAAAAGATACCTCGGTTCTCCCCCTCTCCTCAGTAGCCCAAATACTGGAGAAACATTGTTCCTATATCTGGCTATCTCGGAAGGTGCCTTTGGCTCAGTGTTGGTCAGAGAAGAAAATAAGACCTAGAAGCCAATTTATTATGTCAGCAAACTACTCCGAGATATGGAAATGAGGTACACCCAGATTGAAAAGATGGTGTTAGCTTTGATAACCTCGGTCCGAAAGCTGCGGCCATACTTCCAAGCACATTCTGTGACAGTCCTGACTGACCAACCCATCAAGGCAATAGTCCATCGCTCGGAACATCGGGGAGGATGACCAAATGGGCCGTTGAACTGAGTGAGCACGACATTCAGTTTCAACCTCGATCGGCCATCAAGGCTCAGGTGCTAGCTGACTTCCTCCTCGAATGCACCATCCCGGAGGATGGCTCCGCTCCCAACTCCCCCGGAAGCCCAAAATCTGACACCCGGTGGCTCCTCCATGTCGATGGGTCATCCAACGCCCATCGCTCTAGTGCTGGCCTAATCCTCACCAGCTCAGAGGGGGCAACTTTCGAATATGGCATCCGCTTCTCCTTCCAGCCTCCAATAACGAGGCCGAGTATGAAGCTCTGCTCGCCGGACTCCGAATCACCCGCGACCTTAAGGTAAAGAAGCTAAATGCCTTCACCGACTCTCAGCTGGTGGCTGGTCACGTGCAAGGTGAGTTTGAGGCCCAGGAGCCAAATATGGTTCGATATCTCCAAGAGGTTCGAAGCCTGCTTTCCCACTTCCCTGAATTTGAGATCATTCAGATTCCAAGATCTGAAAATGTTCGTGCCGACCTATTGTCTCGGCTGGCAACTGCAGAATCGATGGATGCCGAACAAAAGTTTCATTTGGAAATTTTGGAGAGGCCCAGCATTGCGGAAGCTGACCGAGTAATGCAAGTTGAGGCCGAACCATCATGGTTCGACCCCATCCTGAAGTATCTCAAAGAAGGATCACTCCCAGCCGATCAAAGGGAAGCTAGAAAGCTGAAGCTACAAGCCACCCACTATGTGCTAATTGATGACCAGCTCTACAAATGGTCCTTCTCTATGCCGCTGCTTAGATGCCTTCGTCCATCTGAAGCTGATTATGCCCTTTGGGAGGTACACGAAGGAATTTGCGGCAACCACCTGGGGAGTCGGTCTTTGTGCCACAAGGTGCTGCGCCAAGGTTACTATTGGCCTACCATGCAAAAGGATGCTAACGACCTTGTCCGACCTTGTGACCCATGCCAAAACATTCCAGTATTCAGAGGCTCCCTCCACCAGCCTGGTCCCCATTTCCTCCGCTTGGCCCTTTGCCAAGTGGGGAATGGACATTCTCGGCCCGTTCCTACTTGCCATGGGACAGCGGAAATTTTTATTCGTCGCCATCGACTACTTCACCAAATGGGTCGAAGCGGAAGCAGTTGCTCAGATAACTGAGGCTCGGGCCAAGGACTTCGTATGGAGATCCATCATCTGCTGTTTCAGCCTCCCACACACCATCATTACTGACAACGGTAAGCAGTTCAACAATTCGAAGTTCCGACAATTCTGCTAGGAACATGGGATCCATCACCGCCTTACCTCAGTCGGACATCCACAGGCTAACGGGGCAGCCGAGATAACTAACCGAACCTTGCTTCAAGGGATCAAGGCTCGGCTCTCCAGAGCCCGAGGCAGATGGGCGGACGAGTTGCACCATATCCTATGGGCCTACCGCACCACCCCGAGAGTGCCCACAGGCGAAACCCCGTTTCGAATGGCCTTTGGCACATAGGCCGTCATCCCCGTGGAGATAGGACTCCCTTCCCTGCGGGTGAAAAGCTACTCGGAGGAAGCCAGTGACGAGCAGCTCTGCGCCAACCTCGACCTGGTAAAGGAGATCAGGGAGAAAGCTCGAATCAGCATAGCCGCCTACCAGTAAAGAGTGGCCCGTTACCATGCCTCCAGGGTCAAAGGGAAAGCTTTCTTGCCTGGCGATCTCGTTCTCTAGAAAGCATCTATCTCCAAACCGCTGGAGCAAGGAAAGCTAGCTCCTAACTGGGAAGGCCCCTACCAAGTAACGGAGGTCATCGGACCCGGTACTTACAAACTGCAAGATCTAAGCGGGAAATCCATTCCTTGGACATGGAATTCGGACAACCTCCGCAAGTATCATCAGTAGGGTACGCCTTCCATCGGCCCGCCTTCTTAATTTCTATCGACATATTGTTTTCATGATTTATGGCATGGTTACCACAATTATATCATCGAAAATCGTAAAAAGAACATATGCTGCTTACCAATCCTCGGTACGACCAAGTTATCTATTTGAGCAAAAAATCTCCGAACATCGGCTGGGCCGAGCAAAAAATCTCCGAACCTCGGCTGGGCCGAGCAAAAAAATCTCCGAACCTCGGCTGGGCCAAGCAACAAATCTTCGAACCTCGGCTGGGCTGAGCCAAAAAATCTTCGAACCTCGGCTGGGCCGAGAAAAAAATCTTCGAACCTCGGCTGGGCTGAGCAAAAATCTCCGAACCTCGCTGGGCCGTGCAAAAAATCTCCAAACCTCGGCTGGGCAGAGCAACAAAATCTTTGAACCTCGGCTGGGCCGAGCAACAAAATCTCCGAACCTCGGCTGGGCCGAGCAAAAAATCACCGAATCTCGGCTGGGCCAAGTAATAAATCTTTGAACCTCGGCTGGGCCGACAACAAACCCCTAAATTTTGGTTTAGCCGAGCAATGATCTCTGAAGCCCCGGCCAAGTCCTAAG
Source organism: Calamus simplicifolius (assembly GCA_900491605.1). Classification (NCBI taxonomy): domain Eukaryota; kingdom Viridiplantae; phylum Streptophyta; class Magnoliopsida; order Arecales; family Arecaceae; genus Calamus; species Calamus simplicifolius. The sequence goes on along the minus strand of UESW01004592.1, from coordinate 111,722 downwards.
TGCATAAACCTCGGCCAAAGCCGAGGAACGTCTTCAACTATTAAGATCCTCGGGCCTACCAAGTGATATACCTGCGCCCCTGTGAGCGTTCTGGAAGTAACGACAAGTGCGTCAGATGCAAAATTCCTCTCTTTATTGATCAAAAAAGAAAAGAAGGAAAACAACAACCAGAAAAAAGAAAAGAAAAAGAAACAGCCCTCACAGGGGCTTGCTGTCTCCAGGAGCTGCCGGACCCTCCCTGCGCCGAGTCAGCTCGGCAACTTGCTCATTAAGGGACGCAATCACCCCCTCCTGCCGGTCGATGACCCGGCGGAGAGCCTCAGCCTCCCTCACTGAGACAGTGAGAAATTCCTTAACTATCTTTTGAAACTGTTCATGACTCGCTAAGGCTTTCGCCAAAGCTACCCCGTCGACGGTCACGAGAGCCCGACTCTCGGGGCCCCTGTTGGCCGCTGGCGCCACCGTCAGGCACCTCATTGGATCGCCGTGCATCGTTAGAGGCCATCTCAGTACTCAGGAATTTATTGAGGACTGGCCAGTAAGGACGACTAGCATAGCATCTCTCTGGTCCGTATTTAAACTGCTCCTAGCAGGCATCTCAACCGGTCAAGTCTTTAACTTCGACCCATAGAAACTCGCCACTCGTCACCGCCTTAGTCGGGGCTCGCGGGACGCGAGGAGTCACGCCCCCTCTCGAGGGAAATCGGTAAACATCGACAAAATACTCGAAAACATCCCTCCTTCTCTAGAGACTGGGTTCCTCCCGATCTGCTGGGCCCTCACAGAAGTTAATATTCTTGAAACTCCGCCGAACTTCCTCGAATCAGCTACCTTTGGAAAAACACAAAGAAATGAAAAGGCGCATCAGCAGCTGACGCTGGCTCGCTTTCCTCAAAATCACCAAATCATAAATATCGGGTGCCCCTATGCATCGCCCGTCTCTCTTTGGCAGTCCATGCAAAACTTCGCAGGAACCAAATAAAATATCAAAAGTCTCGGCGACAACCGAACTATCTCATCGAGTTCTGAATCTTCGAACCTCGGCTGGGCCGAGTCTTGAACTAAATCGCTGAGTCTCGGCCGAGCCAAGCTATGGGCTCAAATTATGCACCTAGACCAAAAACATAGTTCGGAGTTGGGCGGCTCACAAGCCCCGGCCGAATCAAGTAGCCTCCAAAACGCTCCTCCGGGTTCGGGCAGCTCACAAGCCCTGGCCGGACCGAGTAATATCTTCATACCTGCTTCATTTTACAAACGAAATCGTGCTCACGACTTGAACTCACGGGACTGCCCAGGTTCCTCTCTGACTCAATCATGGACAAATGTTTCCTCTTATGAGAACCGAACATTAGCCTTAGCAAAAGCGAAGCGGCAAGAACGCTGCCAAGATGTACTATAGCAAGACATGATACGAGATTAACGACATGAAAGAAGCAGATGCAAAAGGAAGAAGGAATGAAAATTTTCTTTATTTCCTCATCAATAAAAATTGCAACCTCCAAAGAGGAATTACAAGTGCATCAAAGCACAAGAAATGAAAACGAGTACATAGCTTGGCCGAACTACCCTAGTCAGCTTCGGTTAATAATGATGCTTCAGCATCCGACCCAAGAAATTAGACAAATCAGACAAACCATGAACCAGTGAGCTCGCCCTGATAGCGAGCAAAACCGGCTTCCCACGGGTCCTCAGGATGAACTAAGAGATCCAAAAGAGGCGCAGGCCCATGGATGCTAATTCTGAGGATGCGTCCATATGGGTGGGATGCCGGGCTGCTGGCTGTCATCTGATTGAGAGAGCTAGGGTATCATCGGCCCCTACGCTGCTCTCAACTCTCCCCTCCCGTGGAAAGGATTCCCCTCAGAGAAGGGATGAGAATCCAGCCCGACGGAAAAGGAGAGCTCCCCGCGAGCTACGGGGGCGCGCATGCACTTCCTGCCCTGCGTGCCCCATAGCAAACCATAAAGGACACACAGGAAGCGGATATGTGCGCTCTCCGTGTGACCTCTGTGGCCCTCCTGTGCGCTCTCCATGTGATCTCTGAAACTTCTCCTTTGAGGACGAGCTGCCCCTCAGTGGCTCCTTCATCCCCCCAGCTATCCGGGGGAGACCAGTTTGCAAAAAGAAAAGTCGGTCCCTCCGCTATAAGCCTCAGAAAAGCAGGCATCATAAAAATTTTTTACAACTCGCAGGGAAGAAAACTCTGGGATAGTCCAACATGGCCTCTTTTCCCCTTTTTATAGGCAAACGAATCAGGAGTAGCCATCAAGGCCGAAAGCCCCGAGATTCAAAACGCCTAAACCATGCCACCACATGGCCTCCTGGGATGAAGCCCCTTTGTTGCGCGCCAGGCGCGTTGCCCGAACCGTGACGTGTGCCAAAAAGATTTTCTCTGATCCCATATCACGAGTTTTAAATGCAAAAAATCACCGCCGATCGAAAGGATACTGGCGGACCTGGGAAATTGTTCGGTGAAAATGACATCCTCCAATGGAGAGCCGGCGCTTATGTCACATCTCGGAAAAGATCGACATAATAAATGTCCCTAGAAAGTGCCGAGACAACCTTTTGCTGGCTACAGATCCGTACTATCTACTTCGGCAAAAAGAAAGTCGACCTGCCTTGGGAAAAAGCGAGGCACTGATAGAGTAATGAAGAGGCGTAGAGCCAAGTACTCCTCGATAATGACCTCTCGATATCCTCTAGTCCGGCCCAACTGCCTATGGGACCTAGTCATGGACCTGGGCATCACCCTATACTCCCCTCCAAAGACAAAGTTGTTTCCATGCTTCGAAACAAATTGAAGTATCTATTTTTAGTCCAACATGACTGGATGTTATCTCACGTCCTGGTCCAGGTAAAGATGGCTAAAACCCTCCAAGGGGTATATCGCTTATAAGACTTGCACGACGAAAGCAAACATTTCGAAACAGCGGCAAACACTGGAGCTACATAAACGGTTCGTTTTATTCATCATGAAAGGGCAACAAAAGAAAGGAAAAGTACATCAGCCCTCATGGGGCTTTTCATCTTCTCCTGGAGCCGTCGAGCTCCCCCTTCACCGCGAAGCTGGTTCGCCCACTTGTTGTTGGAGGGATGCCACCCGCAGTTCCAACCGACTGTTGGCCGCGCGGAGACGTACAATCTCCCTAGTAGAAGCGACCATGTATTGCTCGGTCGCCTGCTGAAGTTGCTCACGACTTGCAAACAATGACGCCAAGGCTTTGCTGTCAATGATCATCGTGGTATGGCCCCTGCGGGCCCCTAGCGAGCACCAGCGCCAAGTGGCGCTCTTGCCGATTTCTCTCCATCTTTGGAGGCCATCTTGCTGTCACGGTCTTGGACAGGCCAACCAGCGACTAGCATAGGGAATGTTCAGCGATGGAGTACCGTCCATCGATATTTAAACTACTTCGGGCGAGCATACTAATCGCCCGAACTACTAGTTCCAACACCACTACCGTGAAACCTTGCCATGCGTTGTCGCTTCAGTGGCCGCCCACAGGAAGCAGAAAGTTCAACAAACCCCCCTTTTCTCGGGACCAAACTTCCCTCTCTTCGTCAAAGGCGCATCCACGACTTCGCCCTTGATAGGCCGAACTACCTCGGTACTGGCCAGGATGCTTCTGTGGTTCCTGGTCCTGTCCAGTCAACCTGCCACATCCCTCGGCCCCAGCCGAGCTACTTCGTCCCTCGGCCCTAGCCGAGGTATTTCACCCCTCGGCCCTAGCCAAGCTGTCTCGTCTCTCAGTATCCTTTTTATCGAGCCGTGTTGTATCTCGGTTCCTTCGTCAGGACTATTCTTATGCTTCAGCCTTGATCAGGGTGTTTACTCAAATCCGAGCTAAACCGACCAAGCGGCATGAATAAGCCAGGGGTTGCTCGCGGTCGTAAGACAAAAAATCATCCGAAAAAGGCAAACAAATGAGAACAACAGATTCGTTTACTGATTTTCGATTGATCCACAAAAAGAAAGAAACAGAACATACATATGGCCCCCAAGAAGTCAAGGCTTGGGATCAGACCCGACATCTCCTGCGGCAGCATCAACGGATGCATCGCTTGGCTCCCCCTTCTTAGCCATGTCGCACTGGGACACCTCGACAGCCGCATCGGCACCTAGAACAGCTTCGAGGTCAACTTCCGAGATCTCCTCATATTCTTCTTCCTCGACTCCCGGGGTACGGGTCTCATAGTACCTAGCATCCAGACAGGATAAGTCCAGGTCAGGATAAACTTGAGCGATCTTAGCCCGCGCCTCCTCTTTGCCGAACCGGAATGCGTCGGCACAGGCCCCCTGCGTTCCTCGGTAAACTGGGTAGAGTTCTTATACTCTTCCACCGCTGAAGAGGCCCCCGCGTTTGCCTCGGCTAATTGTTTCTCCAATTCGGAGACCCTTCGATGTCTCGAGGTCATCTCTTCTCCAAAGGCCTTTAGCCGCTCCTGGAACTCCAGGCTTACCTTGTTCATATGCAGGCAAAAAGCCGAATAAGGCAAAAGTCGAAAGGCCAAAACGAACGAGACAGGGGATGCTTTACCTGTTCGTCCCGTCGAGCTAGTTCACTGCTCAGTGCTCGAACCTTATTGAGAGCCTTCGACTTAGCCAACTGATTTTGACGAAGACTCTCTTTGAGTTCGTCCACCCGGGACTGAGTATCCCCAATCTCTTGATGAGCATAGTCGAGCTCGTTAGAGAGCTGAGCAGCTCGCTCATCCGACCGCTTTAGCCGATCCTTCGTTTCGGCAAGCTCTTTATTTAGGCGGGCAAGCTGGTCCTGCTGCCGCCGGCACTTATGCTCCTCCTCCTCAAGCCTCCTACTCCAATTGCTCTTATCTTCGGCATGGCTGGCCTTCAACTGGTCCCATCTCTTATCGAAGAACTGTTGCATGGCCTTGATTTTATCCTCGTGCTCCGCTCTAGCCTGGGATAATTCCAGACTAACCTTGTCGGATTGCTCATGAAAGCCCTGAAGCTCGTTGACCTGCATTGCGAGTTGAGAAGCTCTATCTCTCTTGCCTATAAGAATTCTGCGAGTCTCCTCGAGTTCCCTTTGGAGATCGCCAAAGCTCGGGAAAGGCTAGCTGTTGAGTCCACCCTCTCCTTGAGGTGACCGATTTCTTTACGGCTTGTGCCCAGCCCCCGACGGCCAAATGCAAACGCCATTTCAACGCCCTCATGATCAAAGCGTTCTGCAAAAAGAATCACTCACATGAGAACACAGTCGAGCTAACTGACTAAAAACCCTGCTTCGGTGTGATGACTTACCCAAGACGTGTACTCTGAGGCAATCCTCGTGAGGGCAATATCATCGATCCTGGTAAGAAGGAAACTTTCCTTCGGCACTCCAGTATACCTGAAGGCCACATCGACAAGGTCCACAGGATCGTTCCCTCTGGTCGAGAAACTTTTTCCCCCATGGAACGCGGACCGCATTAAAGCAGAGAACATGGCACTAACCTCTGGATCACACAGGTGAAAATCTTCACTCAGAGGGCCAACTTGGGAACCCGCAGCCCCTGAGGCCCTCATCCGGCCAACCTCCTCCACCAAAGCCCTCATTTGAGAGGCCTCAGGCATCTTAGCTCCAGCAAGGGGAGCACTGTCCCGAACGTCTCCTTCGCTCGATGACTCCCCTCCTTCTCCTCCTTCTTCTTCTTCTGCTTCTTCAGACATCTCTCTGCCCCCGGCAGACTCCTCTTAAACTTCGATTTCCCTCGGGGCCTCGGCGCCCCGGTGGAAGGCCCTTCGCTAGAAGATGCCCCGTGTGGTTCGGCCGCTGGTTCGGCAGGTTTGGTTACCCCTTCGTCCCCCCGCTGGCTCTCCCACAACAGCCCAGGCTGAACCTCAGCGGCTGTAACCATTTCTCCCATCTCAGTTGAAGCGGGGACTGCTCCCGCCTCCGCCTGCAACTTCTCCGAGCCACCGGCCTCCAACGAGGGAGACCGAGCAACCCCGACCGCCGGGGTCTCCGAGTCAGTTGACGTCGCTCCCTTGCCATCGCCCGACAAAATGACAGCAGGACCGTGCACTGCCGTTAGGACTTCGATACCTTCGTCCCGCGGCGGCGAGGGATGGCGATCCTCGCCCTCTCCCCTGATTCCCTCGGAACGGGAGCTGGAAGGGCGAGAACTTTTCTCGACCCTATGCTTACTGCTAGAACCAGACCTCCGGCGATGCTTGCCCAGTTCCTCTCTCATTTCATCTACGAACGCCGACCTTTCGACTGCAGACGCAAGGCGACTCGCTCGTTAGCCCATATAAAAATTGAAGTTGAAATCACGCTAACCTATCAGCTACAAAATGGTACTTACCACGAGGGTCAATAGGGCTTAATCCGGCTGCAAAGAGAGCGTCCTCTGATAGAAGGGCACTAGCTGGAAGCACTCGACTGCTCCGCAATATGACCAAATCCCTCTTCTCCTGCTTAGATAACTCTGGATGCGCTTTCGGATCTTTCACATAACGCCCCCACACCCGAGGAAAGTCCGAGCCAATATTCCCTTCGACTATAAAGAATCGTGACTTTCATTCCTTTATCGACGATGGATTGTCTGAAATTATCTTGAAAGACCTCCGGGGGCCAATGTAAGGCCACTCAGAAGCCCTCTCGAAAACCAGATTATAGCACACCCTAAACATTGAAAGGGTCACGGTTACCTCGACACGGCTGCACAACGAGATGAATCCAATGAGGTTGCGCTAGCTGTTGGGAGCCACCATGGTGAAGCACACATTGTAGAACCTCATCACCTTCCGTACCAGCGGATGAAGAGGAAACCTGAGGCCTGCCCTCAAACTTTCTTTATAACAAAATGCTTCATCCCCTAATTCGAATGTCACCCTGTCGTCAGCCATCGGGAGCAACAGGGTAACATCCTGGGGGACCTTATACAGACGGCGTATCCGCTTCAGATCCACCAGGGTCATCTCCAAATCCTGGTCACTCGGACTTACCATGTTTTCGATCGAAAGAGACGCTAAGTAAGGTCGCCAGGAAAACAGGGGAATGAAGTTCTTCAAAGGAAAGCGAAAGAGCGCTGCGAATGGGAAGGGCGCCGCCTCAACTCCGTTTTATTCGAAAGAAACTACCTCAGGGAGAACATAAGGCATCTCAACCAAGACGTCCGGAACCGCCACTGCGGGCACCATGAAAATCGGGATTTCCTACGTGGCACTTTCCCAACCGTTACCTTCGCTCCTAAGAAACGATGGATCCACCTCAAGAAGGTGAGACAGCCACACAGCATTAATTAGGGCATCATTGCATGGGCTGTCAAATCCAGATCCCCCTGTTCGGATCTCGCCACCTATGTCTGTACTCCCTATGCCCGAACCTACGCTTCGAACTAGGGAGTGGGGGCATGTGTTGAGGGATAAAATCATCATTGCTTTGATAATCCTGCGAAGGGGCTAAGATCAATCCTGGCCCCCACTTGTTACACTATGCCCCTAGGGAATGGGCTAACCGATGTAGCTCGGTTTCCCCGAGCAACCCCTAGCTCAGCTTCCCCAAACAGTCCATAGCTCGGCCTCCCCCAAGCAATCCATAACTCGGCCTCCCCGAGCAAACCATAGCTCAGCTTCTCCGAGCAATCCGTAGCTCATCCTCCCCGAGCAGTCCATAGCTTGGCTTCCCCGAGCAGTCCATAGCTCGGCCTCCCCCGAGCAATCCATAGCTCGACTTCTCTGAGCAATCCATAGCTCGGCTTCTCCGAGCAATCCATAGCTCGGCTCCCCCTAACAATCCATAGCTCGGCCTCTCCGAGCATCCATAGCTCGGCTCCCCCGAGCAATCCATAGCTCGGTCTCCTCGAGCAATCCGTAGCTCGACACGTACCTCCACAGAACGAGACTGTTTTCACGTCCAGCTTATCTATTCCGTCATATCTCAGCCATCCTTACACTTCGGCTGTTTAAGCCCCTCTGCGCCTCCGCAGAACCTGACGTGGGAGAACCCAAGTTCGGTGTAACAGAATTCTAAATGATGAATCATTTCAAGACGTAGCCTAGGACCTGCGATAACGGCCTAGGACCTGCACCGTTATCAAGTCTCGGGCCATCAGGAGACTCTCCCGGCCGTCGATTCTCTAATGGATAGGATACGGATCTTATCGGCCTCGCAATAGCCAGATTTTGATCATCTTCATATCCCAACAACCTTCGAACCTTCCAGAAGGCGCTCAAGATTCAGGTGATTGCCTATAAATAGGACACTTCCGGACTCTCTCAGGTACGCGATGATACGCCATCTCTCATGCGCACGCTTGCTCACTGATCTCTCTCTCTCCCTCTCCTCCTTTGCTTCTGCCATTATTGCTCCGCCCAGAGCCTTTGGAGGAACTCTCCGGCGAGAGCCTTCTCCTCATTTCTGTTGCCTGTTGATCTCTACTGACTTGAGAATCGGAGGGTCTTCCGCGGAGGGCCATCCCCAACGCCTCCCGCGCGAGGACTTCTTTGCAGGTCCGCCCAGAAGGGAGCCCGATCAGGAAACCGATCGCGCCCGAGTCGGAGGACGGATCCCAGCGACAACACTATGCATTTTGTAGTAAATTCACAAGGACATACCATGATGAGATGCAGAAATGCTATATGGTTTCCAAGGTCCATGATATCCAATTCATCAACATTATGCAAAATGTCTCATTAAAATTTTTGGCCAAAGTGATCAAAAATAAATATACAACTATGGTAAGCAACAGTCAAATGAGACAGAAGTACACAAATAATGTAATAGAGATATTTTATCTATTCAAATTACCCCAGACAAACTCTCTAGACGTATATCCTCAATTTTGAATGTGAATATGCTGGGAACTGGGTCTACAATGGAATGACCAAGCTGGGAAGCAATTGGGTAACCATATAAACATATTACAGTTGGAAAATTATGACCCTACATAACTTTACAAATATCCAGTCTGCAACGAGAAGTCCATCTAACCAGCAATGGAGGGGACCTTTCATTGATAACCTGGAAAACTAAGCCACTAAACCTATTTAAATAATCATATCCTTTTAATTTCTCGGTGGTTTTGAGATGTATTTGGACGCCACCTCTTATTGGCTGCATTTAAGACTTTGAAAGAAGGGGATGTGGAAGAGATAAACTTACCTTTTAATTTCTCGGTGGTTTTGAGAAACAACCTCCAAATCCTTTTCAAATCCTCTCCAATAGCGTCAAACTCCAACCCAAACCATCCCGACTCCCGAATCACTGGCTTCAGCCTCTAGCCACTCAGAATGAAAATTCACTTCAACCTTCAAATCTGAAGAAATAACACAAGCATTACTAAGATTCTAAAAAAATCAGATTAAAAAGAAGAAGAAGAGATTTAGATGAAAATCCACTTCACCTTCTGTTGGCCCAGATGGCAACCCAAGAGGGGGGGGGTGAATTGGGTTCTTAAAAATTTAAGCCCTTTTTAACTTTAGTTGATTAGTTAGCAAGATGTGCAAGTGAGATTAACTAATAAGCAAAGAACAAGCAGTTAACAAGAGAGATAGAGATAGAGAAAATGAACACGGCAAACACAAAAGTTTTATAGTGGTTCGGTGTATCCAACACCTACATCCACTCCCAAGGATCACTTGGGTCCACTATAATCACACCGATTACAGCTGAGTTATTTTACAAGATCACAACTCTAACTTGTTGTTTTCACCGGGATCACAACGAACCCAGCTGGTTTTGCGGGCTTACCAGCACAAAAACCCTACACGTTGTTTTGCGGGCTAACAACAAACCTTACTCGTTGTTTTCACGGGATCACAACGAACCAGCACAAGCACTCCGGCTTGTAACGAGGTAAACCTACCTCCACTGATTCAATCCACTGATTGAACCAGTAACCAAATGAAATCAAAATATTTGTAACAAGAATGCTCCTTCTTGAGCAGATATATAAATTTAAGAATAAATAAAAAACTAGGGTTAGAAACGCCTGATGGTTTTCCGGATGTTTGCAGCGATGGCTTTCTCCCTTTTCTCCTTGAAAAGTTGAATCGATGCCTCAGCAAGATTCTTCAATCGTTGATAAGCTTTGGAGAATGTGTTGCCTCTTTTTGAACTTGGAAATGGCTGAAGATTTTGCACGTTGGATTGCTTTTTGCCTTCCTCTTGAGCTTTGAGAGTTGATCAAATGATGCACACGAATCTCTCTCTCAAATGCAAAGATTGAATCTCTCCTTGAATCAAATGATTCTACAATACTCTCAGTTTCTCCCTTTTTGATATTCAATAGGCTCTCTCTATTTTTCTCTCTTGTTTTTCAATATGTATATATGTGTGTTGTTTCTATTTGAATCTGGCTCTCTATTTATAGATCCTGAAAAGATATAGCCGTTAGACACAGTAAAATATAGCCGTTGATTCAAAATATTACCGTTGGTGCTGATGTGTCAACTCAAAAATTACCGCCCAGATTCCGGGGAGTCGGCTCGAGTACTGTGCGAGTCGGCTCGAGCAAGCGAATCCAGAACGCACCAAAAAGTGAGTCTCCAGGGGTCGACTCGTGAAAATCTGGGAGTCGACTCGTGACTTTCAGGGGTCGACTCGCGAAAAGCTGGGAGTCGACTCGAGAGGCACTCAAAAATGAGTCTTTCTGCCGTCTGAGTCGAGTCGGCTCGCACAGTCACGAGTCGGCTCGAGAAAGTTCAGGGGTCGACTCTTGAAAACTCAAGTGTCGACTCGAGACAACATTAAAAATCAGATAATCACAGGAGTCGACTCGGAAACTCTCGAGTCGGCTCGGGACTGATACAAAAATCAGAAAACATTCTGATTTGCTTTGAAAATCATCCCAACCAACTTTGAATTATAAATATGACTTAGATAATGTTGATTTAACAGTAATGCTCAATTTCAAAGCATTTTCATTAAGTCATTGATCTTTAAAAGATTGGTATAGAAAATCAGTTTTGAATTCATAAGTATAGCTCACTGAAACATATATCAATTGATTCAAAAACTCATTACACATTAACAGTTCATAGTTTCCAATTTGAAATTGCTCATAGTAAGAATATTTCATTGATTGACTTAACATGTTCATAGCCTTTTAGAAAGTGAAGTAATGTCTTTTGGAAATCATCAAAATCAATAAGTTGGGGCAATTATGTTTCAATAATTTCTCAACAATCTCCCCCTTTTTGATGATGACAAAAACGTTGAGTATATGCATTATAACATTGAAAGATTTATGATATCAAAATCAGCTTTTGTGTTCATGGAAAGCTCCCCTCAATGAGGTAGCTCCCCCTATGAGATTTACTTTCATAATTCATAAAAAATTTTAAATTTTGAGCTTTGAGCAAATGATACTTAAGTTATCTCTTCCCCTTAATAAAACTCAAAATTTTTGTCTTAAATTGCATATACAATTAAATACACTTTCTCCCTTTTAATGATTTCTTGTTCTTAAAGAAATTAACAAACTTGAATCAACTTGAAAGCATATACGATTTAAATATTTCTCCCCCTTTTTTGTAATCAACAAAAAGATAGATAAACATTCATTCAATTTCATTAACATAAGGAAATAGAGAATTCATTTCATTCAAAAGTCTAGTACATCAAAATGTTCGATACATTGATTTCATAAAGAAAGCATAAAAACTTCAGTACAAAACAACTCTAGTAACTCAAAAATGAGTTCTTACAATTCTAGTTAGATGATCAACAATATTTTTCATTCCTTCAGATTGAATTTTTACATAGTCCTTGAGTTTTTCATCCACAAACGTGCACGCACTCTTAATTTTGTCTTGAAGCTCTGCGTTGCTCTGTGCATATGTCTCTCCATCTCCACAAACATCCTTAAGTTCTTCAAAAATCTTCTTGAGATCACTACTTAAGGATGCTGATGAAGAGCCGATAGTAGATTCAATCTTTGAAATACGATCATCAAGAGAATAAAGTGTCTCTCTCAAATGCATAAACTTATTCTCAAATTCAGTTTTAAGCTTATCTGATTGATCTTCAAGTAAGGCTTTGAGTTGCAAAATTTGTTGATCTGAAAAGCTAGCAGAAGATGAAGTCTGAACAAAAGTTGGAGCAAGGGCTGGAGCAGAGGTAGAAACCAAGGGGCTCGGAGGTGCAGGCGAAGGATGTCTAACAGATGGTCCTGCAGCCTCAGTATCTATTGCTCTTTCCTCTGTCACTCCTTTTCTTTCCCATTTACCATTCTTTTTGACAAATCCCATCCTATGAATTGTTGCTAGACTATAGAAATCAGTGTGTCTTAAATTCTTCATTGGTTCATTATCAGAAATCACCACACCCTGGCTTCGAAAAATCAAAGTAAGAATCATCCCATAAGGCAGACTGGATTTCCTTTTCCCTCCACAATCTGCTATGTACCACAGAATCATGCTGGGAAGATTGATAGGCTTGCCAGTCACAATGGCGTCCATTACAAAAACATCTCTTTCAGAAACATAATCAAATCTACCCGTTTTAGGAAATAGAATCCTACAACATATATTGTGAAGCAATCTCAGCTCTAAGGACAGCTGATTAGCAAGAATCTCTTCAAATCCAACCACATCCCTGTTTAATAATCTGGATAAAGCTGGGGCGCGGTCATCAGAAGAAAATGTGGAGGTGCCAGACAAAGGTAAATCCAATAATCTAGACAAGATCTCAGCAGTCACTGAAATTCTTACTCCTCTCACATTGCTAATAAGCCCATGGTCTCCTCTAGACAAATTTTTGTAAAATTCTTTAACTAAAGAGGGATAAGTCGGGCACTCAAGAGAGCAAACTTTCTCCCAACCCATCTCAATTAACTGTCTCCCAACTAGAAAACCCTCATTCTCAAACAATTCAAAGTCCATCTTCCTACCAGTGGTAATGATCCTATCAGCTAGTCGGTCTACCTGGGAGGACGTGGCAGCAGGAGCAGCAGATGGGGTAGAAGCAGATGAGGTGGAGTCCGAGCTAGGAGAAGGATCTCGCACGGGACGCTTCACCGGCTTCTTCACGGAGCGTTTTCTTTTGATGCCACCCGCCACAACACTCGATCCTCTAGTTTTAGGAGCCATTTGATGATTGGAGGTGATAAACGAAGATTATTGAGAGTTTGGAAGGCTTGGGGAGAGAGTGGAGAGAGTATTTAGGATTTGGGATGAATAGAATGAGCGATGAGTCGACTCTGCCCTAGATAAATCAATTTGGGACCACCTCGAGTCGGCTCGCGCAAACCCAAGTGTCGACTCGGCACAGACACAGAAAGTCCGTCCCGACATGGAGTCGACTCGCGCCAGAGAGGGGTCGACTCGAGAGTTTCAGTTGAAACCGGGAGTCGACTCCGATACGCATCGAGTCGGCTCCGAGACCATTTCAGACCAAAAACATGAAATTTCTGAAATGTGTCCGGAAAATGATCATAAAAATTGATAAATAATCATTGAATATGAGTGAATCAATTAGATATGAATTCTAGATAAGATTTCCTTAAGATTTTGAGGGATTGAAAGAATTCTAGATGCATTTCCTTAAATATTTCAAATTTATTCAAAGGATTACAAATACCTAATTCTCCTCTAAGATATTCAAACCTTTCTTCACTTAGGGTTTTATAAAAATGTCAGCTAATTGTTCTTCAGTGTTTACATAATCTAAACAGATTTCATCATTAGCTACATGTTCTCTTATAAAATGATATCTAATTTCTATGTGTTTTGTCCTTGAGTGTTGAATTGGATTTTTCGTTAAATTGATTGCGCTAGTATTATCACAATTTATGGGTGTCTTATTAAGTTTGATACCATAGTCTTCAAGTTGTCGCTTAATCCATAGGATTTGCGCACAGCAACTTCCAGCTGCTACATATTCAGCTTCCGTAGTTGATAATGCAACTGAATTTTGCTTTTTGCTAAACCATGTGATTAAGTTACTGCCTAAGAAATGGCATGCACCACTTGTGCTTTTTCTATCAATTTTACATCCGGCATAATCAGAATCTGAATATGCAATTAGGTTTAATGTGGAGTCTCTAGAATACCATAAACCTACATCTTTTGTGCCATTTAGATATCTTAAATTCTTTTAACAGCTATTAAATGTGATTCTTTAGGTTCAGCTTGAAATCTAGCACACAAACATACTGCAAACATTATATCTGGTCTACTTGCTGTTAAATAGAGAAGGGATCCGATAATACCTCGATAATACTTCTGATCAACCTTCTTACCTTCTTCGTCTTTGTCTAGCTTGCATGAAGGACTCATTGGTGTTCCAAGGGGTTTCATTGTTTCCATACCAAACTTTTGAGTAGTTCTCTTGTGTACTTGGTTTGGTTGATAAAGATTCCCTCCTTACATTGTTTGATCTGGAGTCCAAGGAAGAAGTTGAGTTCTCCCATCATGCTCATCTCAATTCTCCCTACATTAACTTGGCAAATTCTTGACAAAGAGATTCGTTAGTAGCACCAAAAATAATGTCATCTACGTATATTTATACTACAAGTAAATCTTTACTTTTTCTTTTCAAAAACAAGGTTTTATCAACATTTCCTCTTGTAAAATCATTTTCTATTAAAAATTTACTTAACCTATCATACCAGGCTCTAGGTGCTTGTTTCAAACCATATAAAGCTTTGTGCAATTTAAAAACGTGATTTGAAAACTCGTGATCTTCAAAACCTGGTGGTTGTTCTACATAAACTTCTTCATTAATAAGTCCATTTAAAAATGCGCTTTTTACATCCATTTGAAATAGGTTGATGTTCATATGACATGCAAATGCAAGTAATAGCCTAATGGCTTCTAATCTAGCTACAGGTGCAAAGGTTTCATCAAAATCAATACCTTCTTCTTGACTATATCCTTTAGCAACCAATCTAGCTTTGTTTCTAATTACTATGCCATTTCATCTAACTTATTTCTATAAATCCATTTAGTTCCTATATTGAATGGTTTTTAGGTCTTTCCACTAAAGTCCAAACATTATTCTTGTGAAATTGATTTAGTTCTTCTTGCATAGCTAACATCCAATTATTATCTTTTTCAGCTTCTTCTATAGTTTTAGGTTCTATTTGTGATACAAAAGCAAGATGATTACTAATGTTTCTCATGTATGATCTAGTCCTTATTCCTTGAGATGGATCGCCTATAATCAATTCCTTGGGATGACTATGTGCATATCTCCAGTCTCTTGGAAGATCTAAATCATCATGATTATCATTAACATCATCATCCTTATGTGAATCATCATCTTTAGCTTCTTGCTCATGATCAGAAGATACTTCAATATTAAGTTTTTCAAGACCTTTTTTAATTATGTTTGTATCTTCGTCATCATCAAGCTTTTCTGATTTAGATGCTAAAGACTCATCGAAACAGTATGAATGGATTCTTCAACTACTAAGGTTTCTTGTTAAAGATTCTATATGCCTTACTAGTTGTTGAATAACCTAGAAAAATTCCTTCATCAGATTTAGCATCAAATTTTCCTAAGTTGTTTTTACCATTATATGAATGAAGCATTTACATCCAAATGCATGAAAGTATTTTATATTTGGTTTTCTTTCATTCCATAATTCATACGGTGTTTTCTTTAATATTGGTCTTATTAAAGCTCTATTTAATATGTAACATGCTGTGTTAATTGCTTCCGCCCAAAAATACTTTGGTAAGTTGCTTTCACAAGCATGGTACGGGCCATGTCTTCTAAGTCTATTCTTTCTTTCAACTACACCGTTTGTTGTGGAGTCCTAGGGGCTGAAAAATTATGATTAATTCCATTTTCAGTGCAGAAATTTTCAAATAAGTGATTTTCAAATTCTGTTCCATGATCACTTCTAGAGATACTATAGTAGTGTTTTTCTCATTTGTGACTTTCTTGAAAAATTTCAGAACATCGAGAAAGTCTCATCTTGTGAGCTAAAAACATTACCCAAGTATATCTAGAATAATCATCTACAATCACTAGACCATATTTTTCCTCCTAGACTTGTGGTTCTAGTTGGTCCGAAAAGATCCATGTGAAGTAGCTCTAGTCCCCTAGAAGTTGAAACATGTTTTTAGATTAAATGAACTTCTAGTTTGTTTTCCAAATTGACATGCATCACAGATTTTATTATTTTCAAAATCTAATTTAGGTAAACCTTTGACTAAATCCATTTTAATTAGTTTGAAATAAGGTGTGTGCTTGCATGACCTAATCTACGATGCCACAACCAACTAATCATTAATGTTAGCATTATCAGTAATTAGGCAATGACTACTCTTAGAAGTTTTGTCTGTGTCAACTAAGTATATATTGCCAAATCTATAACCAGTAAAAACAATGCTATCATCGATAGAA
>UESW01004592.1:16198-90683 GCA_900491605.1 Calamus simplicifolius | reverse complement strand
GGCCCTGGCCGCCGGCTAGGCCCGTCCCCTGTTCGGTGAAACAGGGGATCGGGTGGGTTGGGATGAAGGCCGGCTGGGCCGGCCGGTTGGGCCGGCCGGTTCAGGCCTTTTGGGCCGTGCAGCGAGCTTTTGGGCTATTTTGGGCCCCGTAACGGGCCGGATTAGCAAAATAATTATATGGCTAGAATCTGGGTGAATTCTAGTTTCTTGGGGTATTTTTACTTCCCCAATTGGGTGTGTATAGTGGGAGATATTCGAGCCCAAAGTTGGGCCCGTGAACTAGTCTGGGTAGAATTCTAAGGGTCATTTTAATATTCTTATTCTAATAAATTAATTGTGTAAATGATCCTGTAGGTGCTCAGACATCTGACTAGCTGATATATACCTGTTGGATTGCGTACTGAGGTAAGTAAGCCAGTTATCAGTATTTAATAAATTATTCATTATATGAATATTTAAATTGTGAATTGTGACATGAAGAATTGTTATTGGCTAAATTGTAAGTAGATGAATATTATGAATACATGTTGTTTATGTGCTATGATTTCATATGTGGATGCTATGCATGAGAGATGCAGTTATTATGACATTGATGTGATATATTACATGCAATTGTTAAGTATAATCCACTGTTTATGCAATATAAGATGTTATTGATATGTTAGTGCATGATGTGAGGTACTGTTATGTGTCGCCGCGGTTCTCCTTTATCATGTCATACCACACACACGTCTAGAGGATGTGTTCTGCTTGATTTATGCCACTACACGTCTAGAGGATGTGTTCTGCTTGTTTATGCCACCTACACGTCTAGAGGATGTGTTCTGCTGCATCACACATCTAGAGGATGTGTTCTGCTTGGTTCGAGGTGGCATCACACATATAGAGTATGTGTTCTGGTGGATTATGATATGGCGTGACCCTGGTATCTGGACCCTTTCAGTAGGGGGATGCTTGTTGGTACACTATTGAGATATTGCAGGGCCGTGGGTCACATTTACAGTTACCATTGAGAGTATAAACAGTGGGTTTACTTACATTGCATGTTTGAGTATTTGTGGAATGTTTAAGCATGCAAATCATTTATGTGCTTATAGATTGTTATGCTATGATTTGACTGTATAACGTGGCTTACTTATTGAGTGTAAGCTCATAAAAATCTTACAATGTTTTTGTCAGAGCCACGAGATTGAAGATGGATTTTGGGGTGATGGATCTTCTATTAAATAAATCAAGACCCATTATTTTGTTGTAACCCCAGTATTACTTATGTGTAGGGCTTGATGCCCAAACTTTATTATTGTGGTGTGTAAGGGTTTGTAACCCAAAACTTTTAGTATTCAGTGATGTATTTGGCTTGGATTATATATAATAGTGTTATGTGTGAAAAATTTGTGACGCCTTGCGTGCCCGGCATGCGGCGGGTTGTCACCCTAGCCCGATATTGGGTCTGGGGCGTGACAGCGAAGGTCTTCAGGAACGCAAGGCTAGGTTGCAAAATTGGCATCATCTCAAGCTGGGAGATCAATACCAATTTGTGTACGGTGCTTCATATTGTTATATTATGAATTAGCATAAAGCTAAGATGGATCCAATTGTTATGAACCATTATCAACAAGAGTTCCAAGTTTCCAATTAAAAATCGATAAATATCGACACCCCCGACCTCCATAAAATTGACTTGTATAAGAGAAGAAAATACCATTTACTACAATTGCTATGAACCTGGCCAACTGGAAAGCAGGAACTGTATAAGGGAAGAAAAACGGTTATCCATCATGAACTGCAACAAAATGAAACCTCATGCCCGTTGCTCATAAAATACCATTCACTACATAAAAGAAATAAATATTATATGACTTGCTTATAAACACAACACATATTACAGCGCCAAGACGATCCTTGATTCATAATGCCATGTAGGAATCTCCATTTCCTGCAGTTTCTGGTCGGCCTCACCATTCCTCATCATGCGAGAACACAGCAACCGCAGGGGCAAAGAGGTTCGATGAGAACGTTTTCATCAATCCGGACAGAACATGAGGGGAAAGCACAAAAAGCTACGCAACAATGACTGATTTCGAGAGGAGACATGACGAGTGTTTGAGAGAACGTATTGTTTGTGACTATAAACTACTTGAGATAGACGCAGAAACGAAGTTTTGTGTGACAGAGAGAGTCCAACAGAGAGAGCCCGGATTGGACTCACTAAAGAATCAGGGAGCATTCTCATCCGAGCGCCAACAGAGGAAAGTCGCAGTTTAGACTGGAAGAGAAGAAGCTTTGATGGCTGGGTGAGGGATGGGGCCTTTGTGGAAACGCCATAAGGAGGAAGAGGTTTGAGGTCAAGGTGGGGTGGAGCGGGGCAGCGCCGGTGCTGAGGGGAGCGGGCAGCGCCGGTGCTGAGGGAAGAAGAAGGGAGGTCGCAGCTGGAGACCTGGGAGCGGAAGCCTATCGATCTTTCCTCTTTCCTTTTTCCCGGTCCTCTGCCTCGCTCCCTCAAGTAGTCCCAATACTGGGAGGGGCTCCACCACCGTTGGACTTGGAAGGTGGCGGGCGTCCTACAGTTGCGATATTTATACAAACGGAGGAGTGCGACCGAGCCAAGTTTGATCGCTTTAGCAGCCCGCATCTGATGAAGCTTGACTTGAGATTAATTTCGAGCTTGGGTGTTAAGATCAAGTTTTATTTCCCCATCATTTTCAAGTTCAATTTTAGCTTAATATTGAGTCAGACTGAATATAAGTCTAATTGAGCAGCTCAATAATCCTAAATTAACTTCAAACTTACTTGAAATCAAGTACATCTTCTTCCAAGGTTAGAGTTTTGTTTCAAGTTTGGCTCAAGCTAACGTTTAGTTGATTCAAAACATAAGGAAAATATAAACTAAAAGTATAAAGCAATAATCCATTGTAGAAGTCCCCAGGCCACGGACTAGATGCTAAGTGCTGGGAAAAAAAAAAAGAAAGAAAAAAAGAATGTAAATATATTAGGGTAATATATTCTTTTCATTTGTTTGGTAGAAAAAAAGGAAAATTAAAGAGAGAAATCAAAAGATAAAAAGAGGATCAAAATATTCACAAACAAATCTATATTTTTTCTCTAAAAGGCAGTAATTTTAACAAAAAAAGGCAAGCAGATAATTGATTTAAGATAACGTAAGAATCCTTAATCACTTTCTAAGATTATTAAATTTTCTCACTTCAATCCAATTTGAGAAAAATATTAGTTATATTTTTATTATGTAATTTTCTTTTTTTACATTTTATAATATATGATTTGTAAAGAAGTAATTGTTAGATAATATGTCTTGCATTGAAATTATCATGTTGATTGCCAACAATTTGAAAAAAATTTTATAGCAAGAAATAACCTTATTAAAATTTGTTTGTTATATTAGTGCTATTATAGCACAAAAATGCATGCACTAAAGATTTTATTAACTATATATTCCGTTATTATATTTATGCATTTCTAAAACAAATAATTATAAAATATACATTCAAATAATTTTTATAAAAAAATATCAAACACCTTACTTTTTTACACAACTTTTTTTAATATTTTATAACTTGTCAAATTTGATAAAATATATTTTATGAAAAGCAACCAAACCATCATGTTTATAAACTATGGAAAAGACTTTGTACACCGCCTCCGGTGCAGCAAGTTCTACGTGGGCTGCACCGTTCTTTTTTATTGGTCCACATACGCACGACATCCATTAAAAAATGTTAAGACATCCTAAGAGAAAAACTGACGACACCCTAGTTTTAAGCTTACGACACCGTAGTTAAAAAGTGAAGACATCCATTCAGAAAGAAAAAAAACTTACAACATCCTAGTTTTAATCTGACGACACTTTAGTTTTAAGCTTAAGACACCCATTCAAAAAATGTCTGTACATATTCCAAAAAAACTGAACTGGTATTAATGCATGTCACGTCAAAATTAAATAGCTATTAAGAAAGTAAAAAAAAAACCTTACAACACTTTAGTTTTAAACTTAGTTATAAAACTAAGACACCCGTTAAAAAAGCAAAAAAATACTTACGACACCCTAGTTATAAAGCCACGACACCGTAGTTATAAAGCCACGACACCCGCTCGTTTATACACAAATTTTAAAAAAAAGCTTGTATTAATGCACGTCATGTCAAAATAAAGACACCTATTAAAAAAGCAAAAAAATACTTACGACACCTTAGTTATAAAGCCACGACACCATAGTTATAAAGCCACAATACCTACTCGTCTGTACACAAATTTCAAAAAAAGCTAGTATTAATGCACGTCATGTCAAAATAGAGACCTTATTAAAAAGCAAAAAAAAACTTACGATACCCTAGTTTTAAGCTTATGACACCGTAATTATAAAGTCAAGACACCCGTTTAAAAAGCAAAAAAACTCACGACATCCTAGTTTGAAACTCACGACACCCTAGTTTTAAGCTTAAGACACCCGTTTAGAAAAAGTGTATGTACACAAATTCTAAAAAAAAAGCTGAACGGGTATTAATGCATGTCAGACGGCTTTTTTTTTTTGAAAGTTGTGTACATATACCTTTTCTGAACGGATGTCTTAAGCTTAAAACTAGGGTGTCGTGAGTTTAAAACTAGGATGCCGTGAGTTTTTTGCTTTCTAAACGGGTGTCTTGATTTTATAAGTACGGTGTTGTAAGCTTAAAACTAGGATGTCGTAAGTTTTTCTCTCGGGATGTCTTAACATTTTTTAATGGGTGTCGTGCGTATGTGGACCAATAAAAAGGAACAGTACAACCTACATAGGACTTGCTGCACCGGAGGCGGTGTACAAAGTCTTTTCCATAAACTATTCATTTCAAATGCTTTATAAAACCTTTCTATCAACCATCACCTTCGGTGACCGAACGAATCGTCTACATTGCAACTGGTTCCGGCGGAACCCACTTCCCTCTCACACAAGGGCCTTCCAATCCGCCTGGCTGGGCTCAGCCAGTCATTCTTATCTCAAATCATCACCCCTCAGATCAGATCGTCCGATCAGAAGACCTCTTGTTGGATCCATTCATCAAACGGTTCAAATTGATAGAACAACGCTCCTGACTACAGTGGCACGCCTAGCCGAGCCATTCGTGTCTCTCTCTTCTCCTATGAATCTTTGGGATATCTTGGCAACCATTAGGGGTGCAACTCGAGCTCATGAAATTCGGGCTTTTCTCAACCTTAATCCTAATTCTATTTATAAAATGCCAACCTTAATTCTAACCCTATTTTAAAAATCGGGTTCCGATTGAGTTTCGAGTTGGAATTCGGGTTGATGGGAAAAAAAATAAAATGTTTTTTCAAAGTAAATAAACACCAAATTATGGATTCTAGAAATAGAAAAACAAAATTCCTTACCGAACGCATAAGCTGGACTCGAAGCTTTAACATTGTATTAAAAAAAAGTTTTACCTGAAATAAAAAAGAGGAGGAGGTGCCAAAAATAAAGAAAAGGAGGAAGTGAAAAGTGAAATGAAATATGCGAATGGTCCACCTTTATATTTGTCTTTCTTTTCTCGCCTGCGATCGACGGCTTTGCCCTCCTCGCCGTCAAGTTGGCGATCTCATTTGATTCGATTGGCGCTCTCAATGTCCTCAAAAATCTGATGCCAATAAGCTACTCCTCGTTCAAGTAACCCTCGGGTTCGGGTTATCTTGGGTTCGGGTTGCGATCAATCCGAACTCGGATCAACTATAAATCGGATCGGGTTAAATCTGGATCTTTCAGGTTCGGATTGGAAAAACATGAGTTTAAATATGGCTGTAAATTGGGTTTGGCGAACTGGATTCAGATTGAATCTGGCCTAAGTTACACTCATAGCAACCATATATATTGGCCGTAATCCCAACTTGGGTTAATTATAAATTGGATCGGATTAAACTTGTATCTTTTGGATTTGAATTGGACAAATATGAATTTAAATACTACTTTAAATCGGATTGGATGGTCGGATTCGGGTTGAACCTGCCCAAGTTGCACCTGTAGCAACCATATATTGGGCGCCATCTCGTCGCATCGTCTGAGGCCTCTATTCTCTCTTGCACGCCGCGTGGAAGCGAAGGGGAGGAAGCGAAAAGGTTCGATTGGAGGGCATCCTTCACCCTTTTCGGTATCGGATCTCGTTCTCTTCCACCTCCTCATCTATGGGTCTGATGTGGTTCTGTGCCCCTTTGATGCTGATGGTTTCTCTGAAATCCTACTATTTTGATGCCTCCAATGGTTTCTCTCTTTAAATCGATGCTCTCGTTCATTGATTCATGGATAGGTTCCTGATGCTGCCAGATCACCCCCCTCAAACATCTGCGAGCGTCCGATCGCCTTCTCCAGCGAGCCCGGGATCTTTCGGCGAGCCTCTTGCGTCTGAGAGCTTGCAAAAAGTCTCGGGGGCCGAAGATTCCGACGGGGACCCTTCGATGCTCAAGTCAGTGCTCTGAGCAACAACCGTGAGCTTGAGGAAGCTTGAAAGAGAAAGAGAGAGAGAGGCTCAGAGAAGAGCTCTCTGTGAGCAAGAATGAGCGTTCAGAAGTGTTATGTGCGTTACCGGAGTTATCCCCCCCTCCCGTCGGGGGTCCCTCTTACCCAATTTGTTGACCCAATTATTGATTTTGATGATTAACAAAACTATTTGAGTATAACATTTGAAGTTACTAATGATTTTGATTAAGTTTTTCAGTTTATGATATGATTTATTAATCAAAATGATAAGACAAATCAAGTTCTAGTTCGAATCTAATGTCAAGGTAAGATTTCAGACATTAGAGTTGACACATGGAATCGCAGAGTCGACTCCGAAAATTGGCACGGACATAGAGTCGACTCCCGGACTGTTAGAGCTGACTCCAACAGAAAAGACAGAACGATGGTTTTTCTAGCCACGACTTAGAGTCGACTCCGGGACTGTTAGAGTCGACTCCAGAAGATTTTTGTGTCGACCCCAGAAAAGTCAGAGACGACTCCAGTTCAAGCGATTTGGGGATTTTCGATTTAGAGCCGACTCCAGAAAAGTTAGAGCCGACTCCAGAATGTCAGACGCGACTTCAGAACTGTCAGAACGACTCTAAACTTTACTTTTATCTTTTTAATTCCAACAGCTATTGCTATTTTTGGATCTAATCCTTCTTACACTTATTTCTAACAGATAGTTTTAAACTATTTATGGATTAAACTGATCTATAAGAAGAGGGTTTGCTGCATCCGAAAAACATATAGAAAAAGAGAAGAAGAAGAGAGATAAAAAGAAAGAATAGAGAAAATCTTTGAAATCCATTAGAAAAGAAAAGAGGGAAGATTCGAGATGAAAGATTATACTGATTCCCCATAAGAAAAGAGAGATATTCCAAACTTTCATAGCTTCATTTTGAAGAAATCTCAAGAAAGGAAGCAAGCCCTAGTTTTCTGATCTTCGGAGCTTCAAGAGCATTCTAAAGGAAGATCCATCCAAGAGAAGAGAAGAAGCAAGCCACCAAGATCTACAAATCAGGCTTTGATTCCTATCTCTTTATTTCGTGTTCTATCATTGTATATTTGCTCATTGGAGGAGCCTTTGTTTTGTAAAAATGATTATTGTTTGCTGAGTCAATTGGAGGATTGATTCCTTTGAGGCTGTTAGCCTTGTGCAAGCAGTTTGCTTGTGGTGTAAGGTTTTATGCTGGTGAGCCTTGAAAACCAGTTGGGTTCGTTGTGCACCCGGGAAAACAACAAGTTCGAGTTATGAGCTTGCAAAATAACTCTGCTGTAATCAGATTAACTATAGTGTGGACCTAAGAGATACTTGGGAGTGGACATAGGTGTAGGTACACCGAACCACTATAAAATCTCCTGTGTTTGCCATGATTGTCTCATTATCATTAATTCTCTATTTGTGCATATTCTGTTTTAATCTGTGCAAATCCAAGTTTTATTTCCGCTGGGGTTTATTTTTCAAAAGAGTTTAAATTTTCAAAAAACTCAATTCACCCCCCCCTCTTGGATTGCTATCTGGACCAACAATTGGTATCAAAGCTAGTGCTCATTCGATTTGATCTAACGATCAAGAGTCAAAGATCCACATGGCAACTCAAGTTGGTTCATCTTTTTTCGAAGGTCAATCTACAAATAGACCACCCTCGTTTAATGGATTAAACTATGGTTATTGGAAGGCTAGAATGAAAATTTTCATTCAAGCACTTGACTATGATCTATGGAGCATTATAGTCAATGGATCACACATACCCACGGCTAGAGTTAATGGCATGGAGATTCCTAAATCGGAAACGGAATGGAATGAACATGATAAAAAATTGGCACAACTTAATGCCAAAGCAATGGATGTTTTATACTGCTCATTAGATGCAAATGAATTCAATCGTATATTTATTTGCATTTCTGCTAAGAAAATCTGGGATAGACTTGAGGTTACCCATGAGGGAACAAATCAAGTCAAGGAATCCAAGATTAACATGCTAGTTCATAAGTATGAATTATTTAAGATGGATGCATGTGAATCTATTACTGATATGTTTACAAGATTTACTGATATAGTTAATGGTTTAAAAAGCCTTGGTAAATCTTATGATAATTCTGATCTTGTGAGAAAGGTTTTACGTTCTTTGCCTAGGACTTGGGAAGCTAAAGTGACTGCAATACAAGAGGCAAAAGATCTAAGTACTCTACCCCTAGAAGAATTATTGGGATCCTTGATGACTCATGAGCTTCAAATTAAGCAACATGTTGATGATGATGAGTCAAAGAAGAAGAGGACTATGGCTCTTAAGATTTCTGAATATATGGAAGAACCTCATGAATCTGAAGATGAAAGTGATGATGAGGACATGGCACTCATCACAAGGAAATTCAAAAAATTTATGAAGAAGAAGTTTGAAAAGAAAAGCCCTTTGCAAGAAAAGATGAGGACAAGGGTAAAGAAAAAGAAGTTATTTGTTTTGAATGTAAGAAGCCGGGTCATTTTAAATCTGAATGCCCACAACTAAAGAAAGGAACCCGGAAATTCAAAAAGAAGGCAATGATGGCCACATGGAGTGATTCGGAAAGCTCAAGTTCCGAAGAGGAAGAAAAGAGTGAAATGGCCAATCTATGCTTCATGACGGATAATGATGAGGTAAGTCCGAGTTTTCTTGATGATTTTACTTTCGATGAATTGCATAGTGCTTTTTATGAATTAATCGATGATTTTGCAAACTTAAGTTCAAAGAATAAAGATCTAAAAAATCAAATGCAAAAACTATCCTTAGAAAATGAAAAGCATGTTGTAGAAAAAGAAGTTTTGATGAAAGAAAATGAAAGCTTGAAAAATGAAGTTGATAGACTTAAACCTATAGTTGATAAATTTACTTTGAGCTCTATCAAACTTAATATGATTTTGGATAATCAAAAAGCTATCTTTGATAAAGCTGGATTAGGATATAATCCACTTAAAAAGCAAAAATCTTTGAAAAATATTTTTGTACACGCTGAAAAATCATCAAATATTACTTGTTTTAAATGTAGAAACAAAGGACATAAATCTTATATGTGTAAATCTCCACATAATAAAAGAAAGATGATTTGGGTTCCCAAAGGAACAATATTTAATGCATCTAACCATGAAGGACCCAAGAAGGCTTGGGTACCTAAAATTAAGACATGAATGTTTTGCAGGAGTGTCTTGCAGCCATCAGACTGAAAAGAAAATGGTACCTGGATAGTAGTTGCTCAAGACACATGATGGGTGACAAAGATTAATCCATCACCCTTGAATCAAAAAAGGTGGAGTAGTTACTTTTGATGATAATGGTTAAGGCCATATCATGGGTATTGGTAAGATTCAAATTACTCCATCTACTCGTATTGATAATATTTTATATGTCGATGGACTTAAACATAATTTGATAAGTATTAGCCAACTGTGTGATAAAGGTTTCAAAGTTTCCTTTGAAGCTTCTGTTTGTACTGTTACTAATCCCATTGATAATAGAATAGCATTATTCTTGTTGGTAAACGTTATGGCAATGTATACTTAATTAATTTGAGTAATTTATCTTGAAGTAATCATTGCTTAGTTGCTAATATATTAAGATGAATGATATTGGTTGGCTATGGCACCGTAGATTAGGTCATGCAAGCACACACCTAATTTTTAAACTATTAAAAATGGATCTAGTTAAAGGTATTCCTAGCTTAAATTTTGAAAATAATTGAATATGTGATGCATATCAATTTGGAAAACAAACAAGAACTTCTTTCAAATCTAAAAATATTGTTTCAACTACTAGGCCACTAGAGCTACTACACATGGACCTTTTTGGACATACTAGAACCACAAGTCTAGGAGGAAAGAAATATGGTCTAGTGATAGTAGATGATTACTCTAGATTCACTTGGGTAATATTTTTGGCTCACAAAGATGAGACTTTCTCAATATTCCTGAAATTCGTTAAGAAAGTCACAAATGAGAAAAACACTACCATAGTATCTATTAGAAGTGATCATGAAACTGAATTTGAAAATCACTTATTTGAAAAATTCTTTTTTGAAAAAGGCATACATCATAACTTTTCAGCACCTAGGACACCTCAACAAAATGGAGTTGTAGAAATAAAGAATATGACTTTAGAAGACATGGCTCATACCATGCTATGTGAAAGCCAACTTCCAAAATATTTTTGGGGGAAGCTATAAACACAGCATGTTACATCCTAAATAGAGCCCTAATTAGATCTATCCTTAAGAAGACTCCCTATGAACTATGGCATAATAGGAAACCAAATTTAGGTTACTTTCATGCATTTGGTTGTAAATTCTTTATTCATAACAATGGAAAGGATAATCTTGGGAAGTTTGATGCAAAGTCTGATGAAGGTATTTTCCTAGGATATTCTACATCTAGCAAGGCATATAGAGTATTTAATAAAAGAAGCTTAGTTGTAGAAGAATCCATTCATATAGTGTTTGATGAGTCTTTAGCATCAAGTTCAGATAAAATTGATGATGAGGAAGATACATCATTGATTGAAAGAGGTATTAAAAAATTAAATGTATCTTCAGATCAAGAATCTAAAGCTAAGGATGATGACTCACCTAAGGATGATGGTGTTGATACTGCTCATAATGATAAAGATCTACCTAGAGATTGGAGATATGCTTATGGTCATCCTAAGGACCTAATCATAGGTGATCCATCTCAAGGTGTAAGGACTAGATCATCAATAAGAAATATCAATAATCATCTTGCATTTGTATCTCATATAGAACCTAAAACTATAGAGGAAGCTGAGAAAGATAGTTATTGGATGTTAGCAATGCAGGAAGAGTTAAACCAATTCACTAGGAACCAAGTTTGGACCCTAGTAGACAGACCTAAAAACCACCCTATAATAGGATCTAAATGGGTTTTTAGAAATAAATTGGATGAAAATGGATTGGTAATTAGAAATAAGGCTAGATTAGTTGCAAAAGGATATAATCAAGAAGAAGGTACAGATTTTGATGAAACATTTGCACCTGTTGCTAGATTAGAAGCCATTAGGCTACTACTTGCATTTGCATGTCATGTGAATTTTAACTTATTTCAAATGGATGTTAAAAGTGCATTTTTAAATGGTTTTATAAATGAGGAAGTTTATGTTGAACAACCTCCTAGTTTTGAAGATCATGAATTTTCAAATCACGTTTTCAAATTGCACAAAGCACTTTATGGTTTAAAGCAAGCACCTAGAGCTTGGTATGATAGATTAAGTAAATTTTTAATTAAAAATAATTTTTCTAGAGGAAATGTTGATAAAACCTTGTTTTTAAAAAGAAAAGAAAAGCATTTATTAATTGTTCAAATTTACGTTGATGACATTATATTTGGTGCTACTAACAATCTCCTTTGTCAAGAATTTGCTAAGTTAATGCAGGGAGAATTCGAGATGAGCATGATGGGAGAACTCAACTTCTTCCTTGGACTTTAAATCAAACAAGAGAAAGCGGGGATTTTCATCAGCCAAACAAAGTACACAAAGGAAATACTCAAGAAGTTTGGTATGGAATCTGCTAAACCTCTTGGTACGCCAATGAGTCCCTTATGCAAGCTGGACAAGGATGAAGAAGGTAAGAAAGTAGATCAGAAGCATTACAGAGGTATGATCGGATCATTTCTTTACCTAACTGCAAGTAGGCCAGATATTATGTTTTCTGTTTGTCTATGTGCAAGATATCAATCTAATCCTAAAGAATCACATTTATTTGCTGTTAAAAGAATCTTTAGATACTTAAATGGAACTAAAAATGTAGGATTATGGTATTCTAGAGACTCAACCTTAAAATTGATTGCTTATTCTGATTCTGATTATGCTGGTTGTAAATTAGATAGAAAGAGTACAAGTGGAGCATGCCAACTTTTAGGAAGTAACTTAATCTCTTGGTTTAGCAAGAAGCAAAATTTGGTTGCATTATCCACTGCTGAGGCAGAGTATGTTGCAGCTAAAAGTTGCTATGCTCAAATCTTTGGATTAAGCGACAACTTGAAGATTATGGTATCACACTTGATAAAATTTCTATTAAATGTGATAATACTAGTGCCATCAATCTGACTAAGAATCCAATTCAACATTCAAAAACTAAACACATAGAAATTGGACATCACTTCATTAGAGAACATGTTTCCAACAATGATGTTTGTCTTGAATATGTTAATACTAATGATCAATTAGCTGATATTTTTACCAAACCTTTGAGTGAGGAAATATTTTGTTATCTTAGAGGAGAATTAGGAGTTTGTGATCCTTTAGAATGATTTTTTGAAACTCTTAAGGACAACAACTATCTAGACTTCATTAATTTCTTGAAAATCCTCTATGTCCAATAAGGAAATTTATCTAGAAATTTGATTTATTGTTTCCCCAATTGATAAGGAACATTTATCTAGAATTTATTGATTAATTTGATTAGTTTCAGATCCTTGAAATTTGAACTTTTCACTGAAACTATTGTGGAGTCGACACCTGCAGTTTGTGGAGTCGACACCTTCATATTTTGATGTTCTGTCTGGGCAATTAGAGCCGACTCCGGCTTCTGTAGAGCCGACTCTAATTTGGGTGTTGACAGATTTTCTAGTTCGGAGCCGACACCTCGCTTTGCGGGAGTCGACTCTAAGAGGAACTAGGTCAAAATAAAAAGGCGGAGTCGACACCCAAACGATCCTATCATTCCTAACCCTTTCTAAAACCGTTCCAAATCAATTCCAACTCCTCCAAACCCCTCAAATCTCTCAATAACTCATTCCAATCGAATCCCATGGCTCCTATGAAGCATGCTATCGTCGGTGGTTCGGCCGTTCCCATGAGAAAAAGGTCGATTCGTAGGCAACCCTCATCATCTGCCACCCAAGATTCTTCTCCACCTTCACCATCTTCTCCACGAGTAGATCAATTAGCAGGTAAGGCCATTACAACTAGAAGAAAAGTAGATTTTGATTTATTTGCTTCGGAGGGCTTCGCTATTGGTCAATTATTGAAGGAAATGGGATAGGAGAAAGTTTGCTCTTTAGATGTTCCTACATACCCTGCCCTTGTGAGAGAATGTTGACCAAATTATTGATTTTGATGATTAATAAAGGAATTGAGTATATTTATTTGATTACTAATAGATTTGATAAGTGTTTCAGGGCTTAAAAATATTTGATTGATTTAAAGGTATTAAGAAACATGTTTTGAATCAATTGCAAAATATAAGTTTCAAAGTTTCAGAGCCTGGAGTCGACACCTAGGAATGCTGGAGCCGACCCCATGGCCAGTCAAATATTCTTCTGATTTTTGATACGGTCCAGAGCCGACACCTAGAGTTTGGAGCCGATATCAGAGTTTTGGAGTCGACACTTACAGTGTCTGGAGCCGACTCCGATGCGGGGACAGAACGTTTGATTTTTGACTACCTCAGAGCCGACACTTACAGTCTTTTGGAGCCGACACCTGAGTATGGCGAGCCGACACCTAACTTTTTCGAGCCGACTCCTCGACGAACTCAGAACTTTCTATTTTTGGATAAATGACTTAGAGCCGACACCTAAAAAGTTGGAGCCGACTCCAACCTATCTGGAACGAAACTTTAAAATGCCAGATCAGCTCTAACGGTAATATTTTCTTTTTACCTAACTTCTAACGGATATATTTTGTTTGGAAAAACTTTTCAGGTACATTCCAACGGCTAGTTTTCTCACCAAAAATGGATTAAAGGAAATCTATAAAAAGGGGGAGAAAGTTCGTTTGAAAAGAATGGAAAAATCGGAGTGAATACAAATCAAAAATCCGAGAAGTCTTGAGCCTGAAATCAAAGAGAAAAGTATCCAAACTCAAATCCTTCCACTCCAAAAAGCTCAAAGAGAAATCCAAGGCGCTCATATTGGAAAAATCGAAAGATTCCCAAAATCAAAGAAAAAGCTATGTTTTCTCAACTTCTCATCTGCAACATTCGCAACGAATCAAAGCTGAGGCCTGATTCAACATCTCCAGAGAGAAGAGGAAAAGAAGAAAGAAGAAAAGCTCAAATCCAACAATCTTCAAAACAGGCTTTTCTAACCTTGCTTATTCATTTTGAATATTCGCTCATTTGAGGAGCTTTGTATTATTGAAAAACATTATTTCTTGTTTGTGCTAGTTCTATCAAGGGGATTGAACTAGTGGAGGTAGTATACCTCGGGTCAAGCTAGATTAGCTTGAGTTTAGGGTTTTGTGCTGGTGAGCCCGGAAAACCGGCTAGGTTCGTTGTGATCCCTGGGAAACAACAAGTTTGAGTTGTGATCTTGTAAAATAACTTGACTGTAATCAAGAGGATTATAGTGTGGACCCAAGTGGATCTTGGGAGTGGATGTAGGTGTTGGATACACCGAACCACTATAAAACCTTTGTGTTTGCCATGCTTTGATTATCTCTTTCTCTATCTCCTTGGTTGTACTTAACATTCGCATTGCATTTCATCTATCTCCAAGCACATAGTTGTTAAAAGGTTAAAATTTTTAAAGAACCCAATTCACCCCCCCTCTTAGGTTGCCATCTGGGCCAGCACTTGAGCACTGAAATCTCAGATAGCTCGACCTGATTAGCCCTAATCATAACTACTTGAGTCTCTCCCTCTATTGCCATGTCTATATGGTTATCTTCTAGATTAAGAAGTGCGGCTGACAATAATATTATTAGGCTGAGCAGGAGCTAAATTTTTGTATGGAGTACCTTACTACAAGCTTCTTCCAAAGAGAATATCTCAGGGCTAAAAAGAATTTGAGATTTAGCAGCCTCAAACTCAAAAGAAAAATCAGTCAGGAAACTTATAACTGCCATCTTTTCTCTTTGAGCCTACTGAACTTTCACATCAGTACTAAATGAAAGTAACATATTAAGTTCCTAATGAGTCTTCTTAAAATTCATAAAGTAGTCAGTGAGGGATCTATCATCTTTTCTGCATGATAAAAGGCTTGGCATACCTCATAAGTGCATTTGATATTTTCCTTGCATGAGTATACAAACTCCAAATAATTCATCAATTCATTCACAAATTTATAATGATTTACAAACCAACCAGCTCACCATCAATAGAATTACGTATTTATAAAAATAAACGGGCATCCTCTCTTAGCCATGAGGCTTTCGAGTTATCGCTAGGTGGATCATTAGTTAAATGATTATGCATAGCAATACTCCCCAAATAAAGTCTAACAGTTTTACTCTAATCTAAATAATTAGATCTATTAAGTTTGTATTCTGTGATTTTTAACATCACAGAAACTACATCAAACACATAATAGACTTTTTTTCTTTATATTATCAAATATCAGCCAAATAATAGAGCTAAAAATATAACAAAGTTAAAAATACCCAAAGAATCTAAACTTATCCCAAAATAGATCCTACACAGAATAGATGTTGACCCAAACTGGTAGTAAACTTGTTATGAATGTTGAGGAAGCAAATAACGAAAAAGGATCAGATTCTGGCAACGAAACTCTGGACAAAGGCTGATAGGTGAGTGGCGCTTTCTTATGTGTAGGCGGTGAGAACAAAAAAAATTTGTCAAAAATAGAAACTCAAAAAAAACCTAAAACCTCATTGTTTATATTTTCGAGTTATAAGCCCGAAAGCTTTTCCACCATGAAACACAACTAGAACTCTGAAAAAGAGGAAGAAGAAAGTAATTTCTGTGTTTTTATTCATCAATTTCTTAGGTATATATACAAGCTATAAATCCTATGTTAGAAAGGAAAACTAATTACATCAAATCCCTATAAATTAGAATTAAATATATTTACTTTCTATTTTATAAATGGAATCTACTTTCTATCCTAGAAATGCAATCTGTAACAAACCCTATGAATTAGAATCAAATATATTTACTTTCTATTCTAAAAATAAAATATGTAACATTTGGCATACCTCTTATTGTTTGCCATTTTCTGTTAATCATCACTCAATCCGATGGAGTAGCCATCTTTTGTTTTCTCAAAAAACAAAGGTCTCTCTCAAACAAGGAAAATTGCACCCATAATATTAATGCAAAACCAAATGTGATCACTCTCAAAGCTTTAGGTTCATTCACCAAAATTAAATGACAAATAAATGCTGAGTTATCTATATAGGCCACAAGAGAACTCAAAAACTCACCCAACCACCATGATAAACATCTCATGAAACCAAAAAAAGCCCCCACCATGCTTCCTCCAAGTATTGTTGAACCTAAAGCCATAAGAGAGGATAGTATCAATGCCATCCCTCGGCACCCATCCCATACCATCCATACCTAAGAAATAGCTAGCTTGAACTCACCGTAGTTCTAATTTCTCCTACAGCTTGCTCCCAAGGGTCCAATTTGCTCCTAAACAAAGGGAATCAATGGCCCTTCAGGAGCTTGAAACCTTTGATTATCTCAGAATGGAGCTTGAATAGCAACAACCGTTGGCTTGACCCTTCACCAAAGGTGATCCCAACAAGGAGGAAAATGGAGGAAGGTAGGGACTCCATACTAGAGCCATGAGCTGACTTGGAGGAGGATTTCCTGGTGGAAGAGTGGATGGCTGCAGCGAAACTAGGGAAGCCTAGCACATCTATGTAGGGATGCAAAAGGTTTGTTTTATTAGATTTATAGATTTTTTTAATTAATTTTAGATGCAGATTTATTTTATTTTTCAAATATTTTTCAAGTTCATTGGAAGTTGTTGATTAATAAAACCTAGCTAGGCCTTTCTTACAGTTAGACATAATATAATCTAGATCGATGACTCCAATCTTAACTAGACGAGAGCCATCTTAGTCATTCCATACTATCCTAAAGAGATTTCGAGGCTTATCTCAATCATCCCATCCCATCCTATCTCGACTATAAGAAATTAATACTCTAATTTTAAATATATCTAACTTTTGAAGTTCAAATATATTTAGAATCAAATAAAACACTAAAGCTTTATAAAGAAAATAGAAAAAAGCATCAAAAGCAAGTACTCGGATGTCTAATCAGGAATAGAATCAGGATAGGACTTAAGGCATCTTATTCCCTCTAAAAACCAAGATGTGTCTATCCCTCAAGATTTAAAACCATGGTCTAAATCATCTATAGTTTTAGAAATATGAGTCATCATAATCAAGCATTAAAGCGATGTAAATAGGGACAAATAAATGGAATTAATGGTTCGCATAAAGTCTCTAAGTATGAATTGCTCAAGGAAAAATCAGACTTAAATACAATAGAAATCTTATGATGATAGTGATGGAAAGTACTGATAAGAAGAGTTTACAAATATTGGTTTCAATTTCTATCTTCACAAATCCAAATTCTTTTGGTGCTCTTATTCAAGTTTGATGTTGGATATAAGATGGGTCTTCTTGTTGTTCGTGGTAGGCTTCAACATTGCCAATATTAATTGCATGGCTAATTTAGTTGATAGCATGTGAATGGATTAAGCTTGAATAATGAAGAAGTACAGTATACATAATTAGGAAGTTATACAAGGTTAGAGAATATATAGATAAATATAAATACTACATACAAAATGAGATGATAAGGTTATATAAAAATTTTTGCAAGCAATTGTGGGCAACATTGATGTAGAAGTATAGTCATATATATTTATGTGATTACTGCTCTCATTGTACCACATCTATTACACATGATAATTTGATAAAGATTTAAAGAAAAAAAGAATTAATCAAACTTGTGATATGATACAGTTTTGACTTCTATAATTATCAATGCTCATGCTTTTTTGCTTTTTAGCAGAGGCAGAATAAGAGTGCAGGAAAGATGCGAGATCTGAAACGGTGATATCATACATATATTGCTCAAAAGAGAACATTATCAAGGTGAAGAAGCGCAAAGAGAAAATGGAAAGGAATAGCTCATGCAAGATATGACTGGGAAGAGGATGTCATAAAGCCAAAAATTCAAGCATGACAAGGACATGATCAAGGCCAAGTATTCAAGCATAGCTGCGGCCAAGAATATAGCCATGACGATCTTGTTTACTTATACATGACAATATCTCCAAAAAATAAATAAATAAAAACATAATAGAGAAAAATTAAGAATGACTGGCCATCTTTTGTATGTAATTTTGTAAACAACTTCAGCAAAATGAGCCTATGAATTCATAGAAATAGTAATGCAAGAATTTTCTCACCACTTCTTTGCAACCCGTTAAAAACTTGTTGCAGCAACCCTTCCATTGATAATTATGTAAATAAAAAAGCACAAAGTATAAAATGTCGAATAACTTTAAAATATTAAGTCATATGTGTCTGCAAACTATAAAAGATGCACTATGCATGTACCTCTTCCAAAGAGAGTCAAGCACGTAGAGAAGAATCCTTGGTGGGATATTTACTTTGGAATTAGTCCATTGCCTTGCATTTTTTCATGTAATTCCAACCTTTTTTGGCTACATTGGGAGAACATTAGGGCTACAAACGAGTTGGGTTGACCCATGACCTAACCTATTCTGATCCAATTAGATCGATGTGATTTATATTTGAAGACCTATCAATTGCATTGGATTTAAAAAAATTGAACCTGATCTAAATTTTTGGTTAGGTCTAGCACTTATATTTTTCAACCTGACTAAATGTATATCATCCAAATCTAATTGAAATCAGAAAAAATGAGCCTAACCTGATCTAAACCAATCAACCCTAACCCAAAAACGTTGATCATATAAATTTCCTTCCCTTTCGCTCTCAATAAATTTCCTAATTCATTGAAGAAACTCTTATTTAAACTAATTCCACTTTTTCATCTCAACAACTAAATTTTTTTCATCTATTTTTACTTAGTTATATTCAAATATTCATATTTTATTATTTATTTTGATGAATTGTTACTTATAATGTCCTTACACATATAGATACACATACATATATACATATATATAGGGATAGACTTCGTTATATTCGAATGTAGTAATGCCTAAATCTAATGACCTTCCTCACCCTTGGATCCACACAATTCATGAATTACAAAATAAAAAAGGATGAAAAAAGGTGATGTGGGTCCGGAATTCATGTGAACCCAAAGGTAAGGGACATGACTAGATCCTAGACTTGGCTATATTCAAATGTAGCCAAGTCTACATCATATATATGTTGCTAATTATTATATTTTATCTAAAAAAATAACTAGATGCATAACTCAAACTGCAAACTCAACCTAATATATCCGAATTCAAATGTTTTGGGTTAGGTTCTTCTGACACAATCCAAATATCCGCTAGATCTAAAATCCTTTTTATACACCTGACTTAACCCAACCCAATCAGCTAATGGCTGAGATTTAGGCCCAAAATCATGATCCAAATATGAAATCATGTTAGGTTGAGATCAAGCATGGCCCATTTTAACTCAACCCACTTGCAACCCTAGAGGTCATAGACCTCAACAATGATAAAACAAATGCCTTCAGCATTAACAAGGACATTTAGGCCTGCTATTAGTGTAGAAGAAATGGAGTAATTCTAATAGCATGATGGTGTTTTGAGACTCCATATCAGCATTAAAAAACACATCACATTCTCGTATATTTTGACAAACTATTTTAGGTTTTGACTTCTAAATGCAAATTATTGAATGACGTGTAATGAGTACCTAAATCAAGCATAATAATAAAAGCTATTCATTGGCCATGAAAAAAAAAGGCCATTTAAAGAAGTCAATATATTACTTACTTTTCCAGGTATATTCCAATAGAAACAAAATAAAAAAGCCAATAGATGTAGAGGAAACCATAATTTAGCTTAGATGAACAAAGTTCATAAAAAATAGCAAAAATAGAATTGAACTTGTTTTGATGAAGAACTTAACAAAATATAGAACATTAAAAAGCTATTATCAAATTTTTTCACCTCCTCAAAAGGGTAGCATGAATTATTTGTTTTCTATTTCTATCCTCCAATCCAAATCTTTTTCATTTTTTTCCAAAGCCATTAACATAGTTATTTAGCTTTTTCTCAACAACTTGATGTTAGAGTTATAGATCCATATTCATTAAGTATTCCTAGGATAACATATATCCAATATTATTTCAGGTTTCTCCATATCCTTCCTTATAGCCTCCATCCATATTAATTCCCTCCATAAATCTAAGATAAGAAATAAAATTAGAATTAACACATTACCACAACCGTATATCAAGTGGGAAATATTGAGGACTATTTTGTAGATTAAGTTTAGTAAAATTGGTACATAAAAAACTCAAGATAAATGACTCTTGCCACAATATTTTTTGGCTGCTTTTAATGGAACATATTTTGTTAATTAACAAGTCAACAAACTTGAAAATGTGAGTTTTGTTATATATAAAAAAAATGTTTTACCTATTTTTCATGAAACATATTTGATACTACAAATTCATGTTCTATAATGATCTTTTTTAAGAAATTTTAGAAGCATTAGGTATTCTAAATTTGTTGGTCTGGAACATCAATATGTTGGAGTTGCATGAACATCAATATGATATTGCCCAACTTTCTAAATTAAGGGAACACAAAAAAAAGTTATGGTAAAAGAAACAGCATAGATAATGTGTCACGCATCAAATCTATCACCCCAGGCTAGACACGTGACATGGTTGCATAATCCCTAATGCATAACTCTATGAATTATGTAAGACCTTTCAATAATAAAACATGTCATTATTGTTTTTTTATTTTTTTTTGCCCTCCAAATACATGGTTCAGACACATTTGGTAGCAGACACAAAATTAACTACCAACTCTCATTAGAAGTCCCAGAATGAACCCTGAACCTAAGTGTCCTGTAGCTCTAAAAAGAAATACAATAGTATTGATGTAAGCTGATAACTTAGTAAGAAATCTCCTTCTACACGCTAACATGAAGAATGATACACTAGTAATCATCAAAAAAGTAAACCCAATAAGGTAGCTTCAATAGCCATAATTGCAACACTAGCATATGATATTTAAAAGAGATCTAATACAGAGAGTTGGTCAATGTAGCATGACGATAACAATAGTAATGATGACAACATAAGTATGATAATCACATAATCAAAATAACAAGATCATATATGAAAACTTCATAGCTCATATCAGTAATGCCAGATATGCTATATTTCATAATTTAAATAGTAACATTAATCTATAATAATGTCAGATTTATGTGATTGAGAAATGATGTAGAACTAATAGAGAAGAAAAGTAGTTAGAAAGAGAAAGAAGAATTCAAGATAGAGAGGAGGAAAGATAAAGAAGAGAGGAAGATAAGAAGAGAGAGAAAGAAGCTTTTTAAAGGCATGATGCCAAGTAATAAGTCCGTATGATAAAGCTAACTTAAATGTAAAACAAGTCCTAAACATACAAAGTCAAAAGACATATTCCACTACAACAAATTCCTGATTTTGCGACGCTAAAAATGTCATTTCTCGACGCTTTAATGCATTGAAAAATATTCTCCCGATGCTTTTACATGCGTCGCAACACTGGGGGTGGAGACGTTATTTACCAATGCTTTGGAGAAGCGTTGAGAGAGCGTCATGCCGTACCGAAACTTTAAAGCATCGGTAAATATTAATCTTACCGACGCTAATAAGCGTGGGCATGATCAATTGCCCACGCTTTCAACTTTTGCTTTTGCGGACGCTTTAAAGCATCGGCAATACTTTTTTTAAAAAAATAAAAAATAAAAACCATTTCTTTCTTCCTGATTTTTTTTACGACAATCAATTTTCAGCAGAGAAATTTTCATCACTTCTAAATCAATAGGAAGAGGAAAGGCAAAGAGGAGCATAAGAATAAACATCAAACAAAGGGAAAGGCGATACCTTTCATCTCTATTTCCTTCGACGTTACGAGGAAGGGCGAGTCTTTTCTTCTTCTTCTTCATGGCCGTTTTCCTTTCTTTCTCACTCGGGGTTCTTGCAGGTGCGCAACAACCTTCCTAAAAAGATGTCGCCTCTCTCTCATCGTTGGCAGTGGCAGCAATAGGACAAGAAGATATGGAAGAGAAGATAGAAGCCAACAAATGAAACCGCATCGTATTACATGTGCCCATCACCCTTGTGAACCAAGGAAGGGAGGGGAGAAGACTGTTCGGCAGTCAAAAAGGGACACCTTGATTTCTCTTTGATACTGAAAAAATTTAAAGAGGAAAAAAAAAAAAAGAAAGGAGTGGGGTTCTCCATACCATTCTCGTGGCTTTTTCGTTGGAATCCAAGGTATTTCACTCCAAAACATACCCTGCAAATGTGACATGAAAATGAAATTTTAGAATGGTAAGATCAATGATGAAAAAATTGAGGAAGAAAATAAACTAGAAGTAAATCGATAGCAAAAATTGCAATCGCATCGATGTCGTCTTCGATCCCTCCGGCCTTCGTCGCATATGCGGAGGTCAATGGAGAAGACAGCGGAGGAAGATGGGGAGGGAGGCGGCAGCCATGGACGTTGGCGAATGAAGACCCTCTTGGGTCGCTGGTGGGGAAAAACAGAGAAGGAAGGCACGGTGGTGGCAGCAGAAGGAAAGCCAGTGCTAAGACGAGCTCTGATGCTCTCTAGGGGATGAACAACTGCTGGAACAGAAACTCATGGCAGGGCAAGCGGGATGCTTGGAGTCTCAGTCCAGGCCGATGGGCTCTATTGGCCACAGCAACCAGTCTTTTCCACCATTTTTGAATGGATTCGGCCTATGTAGGCAATACTCACTAATTAACTTGTTGCAGCCTGTAAACTGTTTGTTGACCGACCTCTATAGACCTTGGATGTTGGGAGTCTCCTGACTTCATATCTACCACTCACAAAGAACTTCATGCATAGGGGGTGGTTGCCGAGGTGGTTGGGGGTGATGGCAGCGATGTCTGATGCTCTCCACAAAGCCACTTAGAGGTGTTGTACGCATCGCGCGACGATGGCGACGCAGGGGCGGAGCTTCGAGAAGAAGAAGAAAGGAGAAGAAGAAAGAGAGAAGGAAATGGGGGAGGTTGATACCAAACTGGCAACTTTTTTGGCGAAATTTTTTTTTTGGGACTCGTTGAAAATTGATACATAACTTCGATCCTGCCGTTCTAGACTTTTTAGCATCGGCATTCCAGAGAAAAAATAGAAAAATATAATGCCGATGCTAATAAGTGTCGGCATCAAGTATCGGCATCATATTAAAAAATTTCGATATTGACGCTTTTAAGCGTCGTCAACAGAAATTGGGTGCTTGACGCTTTAAAGCGTTGTTAAAACTCTTTATCTTTTGATGCTTTACAAAAGCGTCGGCGTGATTCGAAAACTTCCGACGCTACAACATAGCTTCGGGAGAAAAGCGTTGTTATCTCTTCTTTCTTTGTAGTGTTCCTAGGAAAAAACTATCTTAAATGCAAATCAAGTTTCATGTTTTGAAAAAAAATACATATATAAATTCTAATACATAGTTCCTAGTTTTTGAAATTTTTGTCTAAAATAAGTTCTCTTAAATGCTTTGGCAGGACCTCCATCATTATGATGCACACACACATATATACATACATACATATATATATATATATATATATATATATATATATATATATGCCAAATTCCATAGCCTTAATCCACCATAATTTCAAGCTTTTATTTATCATTACTTGTTGCATCCATCGGTTTGGTATATGGACTGGTCACGGCCACACTCCCACTGGTAGCCGACTATACAAGTGTTAGATATCATGGCACATAATACATCACTAAGCAATACGCTAGACCACACTCTCACCACGGAATGCAAGGTGTCAAGGGACCACACTCTCACCATGATACATAAGATGCCATTATTCCACACTATCGCCATAGTATGCAAGGTATCACTACCTCGCTAGACCATATGTTAGCCATAGTACACAAGTCATCATTGGACCATACGCTTACCATAGTACGCAATGCGTTACTAGGTAATACGCTCACCAGATTATGCAGTGGATCATTATGTCATACAACATCAGACTAATGTGACAAGTCCAAATACCCTCTTTTATCCCTTAGTATATTATATTTGTTCAGTTTACTTATCATGTTCAATAATAAGCTAGATACAATGCAATACTAAGCAATGCTATACTAGGAAATAATTCGACACAGCTAGACTAATTGCACCCACCCATTTTATATTTTTTTATAATTTATTAAGTAATGACATGTATAGTTCATATTTATCATCATCATCATTGCTTTCATGGGAATTCATACTTCATAATGATATTATAATAGCACCTCATGAGATATTTATAATAATATATGCAATTATAGAGTAATATATGGCACAAAAATAAAATATTAAGAATCCATAAGAGAATTAT
Source organism: Calamus simplicifolius (assembly GCA_900491605.1). Classification (NCBI taxonomy): domain Eukaryota; kingdom Viridiplantae; phylum Streptophyta; class Magnoliopsida; order Arecales; family Arecaceae; genus Calamus; species Calamus simplicifolius. Next base: position 65,893 of record UESW01004592.1, on the reverse strand, counting down.
GTTCAAAAATTTCTACCTTCATTGAAGCACAAAATCAAAAAAAGAATGCCAATCTAGCTGGAGGCCTAGCTAATGCTCCTAAGACCCGCCATCATGTGGCTAGGAGTGACCTCTCTAGGATTAGGCTGCAGATCAAAACATGCTACTAGTAAAAATTAGGGGCTAAAGGAATGGTAAAGGAAGATAATCTTGGACAGAGAGAGAACTAGAGAGAGAAAGTGAGGCTAAAGAGGAAAAGAAGAGATAATAAATAGGTGTGGTGTGAAACAGGGGACCCGGGACCCGTACCCCATTCCGCTTGGTCCGCACCGATAGAGAGAAAGAGAGGATGGGGAGAGAGCGAAGGAGAGGAAAAGAGGGGAAGGAAGGGAGAGAGGGAAGATCGGGGCCCGGGGGGTAGGCGGAGGGCGGTGGCCATCCTCCCCTGCTTCCACAGGGCATTTGATCTTGGTTGCTCAGAGGAGTCCAGAGTGGAGCCATCCTCCAGGATGGTGCATTCAAGGAGGAAATCAGCTAGTACTTGCGCTTTGATGGCTGGGCGAGGTTGAATGTATGTCATGCTCGCTTAGTTCGACGGCCCATTTGGTCATCCTCCCTGATGTTTCTGGACGGTGGACCACCGCCTTGATGGGTTGATCGGTCAGGACCGTCACTGAATGTGCTTGGAAATATGGTCGCAGCTTCCGGACCGAGGTAATCAAGGCCAAGCACTATTTTCTCGATCCTGGTGTACCTCGTCTCCGCGTCGCGGAGCAGCCTACTCACATAGTAGATCGGTCTTTTGATCTTTTTCTCTTCTTGACCAGTACCGACAAACTGCCCTCGGAAACGGCCAAGTACAGAAACAGAGTCTCCCTGGGGGGCTACTAAGAAGTGGAGGCGAGCCGAGGTACTTCTTGAGATCTTCAAATGATTTCTGGCATTCAGGAGTCCATTGGAAATTCTTGGCCGATCGGAGAGTTTTGAAGAAGGGGAGGCACCTCTCGGCGACCGAGCTACGAAGCGGTTAAGGGCCGCTATTCTCCCGGTTAGGCGCTGGACCTCTTTAATAGACGCTGGGGGCGCCATTTGTTGGAGAGCTTGAATCTTCTGAGGGTTAGCCTCAATGCCGCGCTGGGAGACCATGAAGCCGAGGAACTTCCCAGAATTGACGCCGAAGGCGCACTTGGTTGGGTTGAGCTTCATTCCATACTTGCGCAGCGTGGCAAAGCTCTCCGCGAGGTCCTCAACATGCCGGGCGCTTCCTTGCTTTTGACCAGCATATCATCCACATACACCTCCATGTTCCGGCCGATTTGCTCCTTGAACACCTTGTTGACCAGCCTGGTAGGTCGCTCCTGCATTTTTAAGACCGAAAGGCATAACTCGGTAACAGTAGGTACCTCGGTCGGTTATGAAGGCTGTCTTTTCTTCATCCTCGGGGGCCATCCGGATCTGATTGTAGCCCGAATAGGCATCCATGAATGACAGCATTTGGTGGCCCGAGGTGGCATCCACAAGCTGGTCGATCCGAGGGAGAGGGAAGCTGTCCTTCGGGCATGCCTTGTTGAAGGAAATGCAGATCCTCCATTTGACATTTTACTTCTTCACCATGACGACGTTTGACAGCCAACTGGGTAATTTACCTCTCGGACAAAGTTGGCTTTGATGAGTTTGTCGACCTCCTCTTCAATGGCCTTTTGCCGCTCTGGGGCGAAGCTTCTTTTCTTCTGCTTAACGGGCCTGTGCATCTCGTCCACATTGAGACGATGGACGAGGACGAGGGGCTAATTCCTGGCATGTCGGAGGCGGTCCAGGCGAAGATGTCCGCATTGCTTTGGAGGAATCTGATCAGCTCGCGACGGGGCTCTCCCTTCAGCAGCGACCCGATCCTTATGGTTCGGTCGGGCGAGCTACGTCCAGCGGTACCTCTTCCAGCTCTTCCGGCGGTTCTCCCGTTGCTCGGCGAAATCCTCGCGGAGCGTCTAGCCCGTCAACCTCGGGAATTCTGGACTGAAGGCTCGTGATGAAACATTGCCGAGCCATGGCTTGACTTCCCCGACTACTCCAACTCCCCTCGGTGGGGAACTTCATTGACAGATGCGGGATGGAGACAACCGCTTAAGGGACATCAGGCCGGGCCTGCCGAATATGGCATTGTAGGGGACCTGAGGTCGGTCACTAGGAAATCGGCTTGTACAACGGCAACAAAGGCCAGGTTCCTGCGCGGACCGTCAGGGTCATGACCCCCTCGGGGGTGATGACGTCGCCGGTGAATCCCATCAAGGGTGGAATCCACGGCTCGAAGGTTTTCCATGAGCAATTTCATCCTGGCAAACACATCGAGGTACAAAACGTTCACCGAGCTTCCACTATCAACCAGGATTCGGCTACATCATAGTTGTTCAATTAGGGATACAACAAGTGCGTCATCATGGGGAAGCTGTATCCGGAGGTCATGTCAGAAAAGGAGAGCTCGCCCGTGCGTGCCTTCTTTGGCGCCGAACCTGCATCACCATTCTGCCCGCTCGACGGACGCCGGCCTCTTCACATTAATGTGATGCGGCCAATCGGCGGATTTGGAGGAGGAGGTTGTGGGGCTTAGGCTGGCGATCACCCCCGTTCCTTGGCTCGGGTGCTCTCCTGAATTGGTCCAGCCTCCCCGCGGATCAGCCTTTCGATCTCGTTCTTCAGCTGCCAGCATTCTTCAGTGTCGTGGCCATGATCCCGATGGTAGCGGGTAGTATTTGGTAGGATCTCTCCGGGTAGCATTCCCTCGGAGAGGAGGTGGTCGGGGGAGCTGACGCTCTATTCCATTAGGATCTCCGCCCCTGGGGCAGTGAACGGAGTGAATCGGTTGAACCTCCTTGGTGGGCTCTGGGTGTGGTTCCTCGGCGGCGGCGGAGGACCCTTTGGCGGCGAGGCAGGCTTGGCTGGCGGGCGGATCGGTGCTTGTCGAGCCTTTGGGCTCCTTTTTCCTGGTCAGCGCGGGGCAGTTCTCCGTGGTTCTTCGACTTTGGCGTATTTGTCCCAGGCCATCATATCGGAGAGGTTCTGAGGGTAGCTGACTTCCAGCGCAAGGTAAAAGTCGCTCTCCTTCAAAACTCCATCTACTAGGGCAGACATGGCCACCTCATGATTAAGGTGGTCCACCTTCCAACATGGCCATGTTAAAACGGCCAAGATATTTTCAAGGACTTTCCCCTCTCTGTTTGACTTCAAAGAGGGAGTCGGATCTCTGCCGATGACGATGGCTACTGACGAACTGGCTGATGAAGAGGCGGCTCAGCTCATCAAATGAACTAACTGAACCTGGTTTCAAAGCATTGAACCAGGTTCGAGTGGATCCCCTGAAGGTGGAGGGGAAGGTGCGGCAGAGGATCGCATTTGATGCCTCGTGGAATATCATAATCGATCTGAAGCTGCTGAGGTGGATCGTCGGGATTGGAGGCTCCATGATAGGGTTCGATGGAAGGCAGCTTGACGTGGGAGGGAATCACTTCCTCCATGATTCCCTTGGAAAAGGGAATGCCCTGCTCCATCTGACGGTGGAGCGGATTTGCCTGCTTGGTGACATCTAACTCCTTGCGCATCTCCCGGAGTTGTTGGTGGATCTCCTCAGGCACAACAAGAGGGGGCCGAACGAGGAGATAAATGAGACGGTGTCGAGTCGTGGTGAGAGAACCGAAGAGAGGGATCGGGCCTGCTGAGATCGGGGAAGATCTTTGCCACGGCCCCTTGGAGGGCTGGCTAAGCTTCCCTAGGGCGGCGAGGAGGGTCTGCAACCCTTGCGGGCCGGAGGAGGAGATCGCCAGATAAGCGGGGGCTGCATTCTCCTCAGGAGGATGCGGGGCAGGTGTCGCCGGATGGAGGGTTTCGAAACACCCCTGAATCAGGTGGGTCAGGGCTTAGACCTACTGGACCAGTGAGGCAAACTGGTCTTGGGTCACTGGGGCCACCGGTGGCAATGGAGTCTCAACTGGCGACGGTGGTGGCGCTACGCTGTTCATCGAATCAGGTCTTTGGGAGGCAACCTGATCCTGGGCTTCGGAGGTAGCCTTTCTTCGGTTGGCCATGGGAGGAGTTCTCTTTCAAATTGAGATCCTTGTCTCCTGAATCACAAGTTTAAGGGACTTGAGGCCCTTCCTCTAGCACCAATTTGTTGCTGCTGGAATCTGTCCTCCGACTTGGGTGCGATCGGGCTCCCTCTTAGGCGAACCTGCAAAACAGTCCTCACACGAGAGGCATTGGGGGTGGCCCTCTGCGGAAGACCCTCCGACGCTCAAGTCAGTGGAGATCAGCAATCAACAAATAAGAGGAGAAGGCTCTCACTGAAGAGTCTCTCCAAGGGTGGCCTTTGCATCATGTTGGTTAGAGGATCGACGGCTGGGAGAGCTGGTTGATGTCTCGAGATTTGGTGAGTATATAGGCTCCAGGGCTCTAGGCCACTCTCGTGGGTCCTAGGCTACTCTCGGATATAATTTCTGTTTGGAATCTTACGAATTTGAACTCTCCCGTGTTGAATTCCGTAGAGGTTCTTGAGTGCCTAGATCTAGCCGGGGCATAATAATGACTCGGCTGATGAGGCACAGTCGAATAACTCGATCGGGCTATGGGAGATGATATAGCTCGGCTGAGGTCGAGAGATGATATGGCTTGGCTGGGGTCGAGGAATGATATAGCTCAGCTGAGGCCGAGAGATGATATAGCTCGGCTGAGGCCGAGGGACGATATAGCTCGGCTGAGGCCGAGAGACGATATAGCTCGGTTGAGGCCGAGAGATGTGATGAGATGATATAGCTCAGCTGAGGCCGAGAGAAGATATAGCTCGGCGGCGATATAGCTCGGCTGAGGCCGAGAGACGATATAGCTTGGCTGAGGCCGAGAGACGATATAGCTCAGCTGAGGCCGAGAGATGTGATCCACGCCTTAGGAATCCTTGGCTCGGTGAGGGGCTAAGGCATCCCGATTTATTGAGGCTGACTTATCTCTAGCGGGTATTGTTCAGCACGTGGGAGTCAGAGTTGATCCTAGTCCCTTGCACGATTATTTATGCAACTGCGATTTTACCCCTCAACAATACCTATGATATCAATGTGAAACACAAACTCAAGATCTCTCGAAGGTTCATATTCATATACAATAAGTGAATAACAAAGCAATAAGGTATGAAGTAGAAAAGCCTATGCAATTATGCTACTAGAAATGGTACCACCCACGACCTTAATGCAAAACCAAATTCAGGGTCTCTCTTGAATCTTTGGGTTAATTTAATAAAGTAATGACAAATTTACATAGCTTAATATGAAACAAAAGAATCTACACATTTCTATTACTGATAACAACATTGCCTATAATATAATGAAAAGTTGAATTCACTCACCTTCCTCTCTGTTTTGTGTTCGTCAATAGTAAGTCAATGAAAATTGAGAAATTATGCTAGAAATATTGAACGCAAAATTGATTACAAGCTCTCATGCGTTCTATCTCGATCTCTCAAAGCTTTGCATTCATTTACCAAAACTAAACAACAAGTCAACAACAAGCTATATAAAGGCCAAAAAAGAATCTAGTATGGAAAAAATGGAAATCAGACTTTTCCATTACTGGCTGCAGAACTCAATGGGTCTAAGCCCTCACTCAAAGATGTAAAATCACACCCACAACATTAATACAAACAGACAGCTAGCTCCCTTTCAGTCACAAAACCAGACAATAAACCATGGCAAGCTAAATAAAGGCAATAAAAAATTTAGCATAAAAAAACCGCACATTCCTATTACTGGCAGAGGAACTCGATTCAAGACTAGGTCCCCTCTCAAAATTATGAAATCGTGCCTACAGCATTAATGCAAAATTGAATGTAACCTCTCTCAAAGCTTTAGGTTCTTTACCTAAACTGAATTGACAAACTAATGACAAGTTACAAAGAGAGAGTAAAAAAATTGGTGCAAAAAGAAAAAAATGCACGCTTATTACCAATAGCAGTACTTGATATGAGATTAAACCCTCCCTTAAAATTATGACATTGCACCCACAACATTAATGCAAAACTAAATACAAGTCCTTCAAAACTTCAGGCTCATTGCAAATGCTAGACACAAAATAATAGCAAGTTATGTAAAGGTGACAAAGAACGTAGTAAGAAAAAAAAGAAACCATGGATTCTTATTACCAATAGTGCCCTTTGTATGAAATTAAATGCTCTCAAATATGCGAAATTGTGCCCACAACATTGATACAAAATTGAATGAAAGCTATCTCTCGAAGCTTCAAATTTATTACCAAAATCAAATGGCAAGTTAAAGGTTCACCTTACCGAAACCCGGTACTATTTCGATATGAGCCTAGCACGATTTGGTATGGGGCATACCATACCAACGGCATACCGATCACTCCAAACCGAACCTACGATGTACTAGTTATGTGAACTGAAAGGTTCCAACTCATAAACCACCTCATACCGAGCCAAATTGGGCAGTTTCACAAGTTGATCATAACCTGAGGTCGAACATTCCAAACAAAACAAGTACAACCAAATATCCTAGGTTCAATAGAAAATAATGACTTATTAAGAAAGAGGATATGAAAAGGAGTCTCACCAGAAATAAAGAGAAAGGCATACAATTAATCAAAAAACAGGCTGTAGAAACTGTATCAGCCCGAAATTGTTTAGGGACTTGCATTTGAAATAACAAAACTCTGACAATTTTAAGAACATGTCTATTTTTTTGTTCAGCAACTCCATTATGAGATGGTGTATCTACTAAAGTTATTAATTTCGTTTCATTTCAGCTATTTTGGTTGAAACATTTTATTTCGGTGGCTTATCCGAAATGATAAGCCCTATGTTTCACTTCAAAAAAATTTTTGGCCATTTCGGTGTGTTTTGGTCATTTCGGCGTGTTTCGGTTGTTTTGACAAAATATGTTTCAAGAACCAATTTGTGAATTCTTAAATCTTTCAGGGTCATTTTAAAAATATATATATAACATAAAAAAAATGAAACCCTACATCTAATCAGCTTTTCTAATCATTTTCACTTTTATTGATTTCCATTTTCTTTTCTAAAGTTACTAATAAATAATCCCCTTCTAATTAGTTGCATGGTGGGAATAATTTTGAAATGACACTCCAGAACTTTAAAAATTTGCTATTAGAATCCTTAGTCAATATTGTAGTACAACTGGATGTAAAAGAAACTGGAGTAAATTTGAATTTATTCATTTCAAAAAATGTAATAGGCTTGAACATAAAAGACTAAATGATTTAGTCTTTAAGAGATACAATCTCAAGCTCCGAAAGAGGTAAAAAGATCTTGCTATTATGTGCATTATATGTTTCTCAAATTAATTTTATAAGCTATAATTTTTTTTTCTTTTCTTATATTTTTTATAGGAATTTGATGAAGAGAATAAATTATGAACATAAGTTTTTATTTTTTATGTTATTCGTATGTTGTGTTGATGATGAAACTTATGAATTGTGAACATAATTTTTATCTTATATCTTTATTTTTATTGTTGTTGTTATTATTGTTTATGAATAATATGAATTATAAACATACTTTTTATATATATATATATATATATATATATATATGTTCCAAATGAAGCACTGAAATAATCCGATACCAAAATATTTTGTTTCATAAGCTAAAACGAAACATAATCCGAAACGAAATTGATAACTTTGGTATCTACACAAGAAGTTTGATGAATGATGCCATGTTGAACCATATAATTTTGAAAGTATTCTGATAAATATTTCTTAGCATTATCACTTCTTAAAATTTGTAGAGGCACATTAAATTGAGTTTTGATTTCAGCATAAAAAGTAGTAAAATGAGAAAATAATTCTGAACATATTTTCATTAAAAATAACCATATCATTTGAAAATAATCATTAATAAAGGTAACAAAATATTTAAACTCAATTTTAGACTCAACAAGACAAGGACCCCAAACATCGGAGTGAACTAACTCAAAATGAGCACTAGCTCTTTTATTGACTCTGGGACTAGAACTCAAACGATGATGTTTGGTAAATTGACAAGACTCACAATTTAATGAAGATAGGCTAAAAAACTGAGGATAAAGTTTCTTTAACATAGGTAATAAAGGATGACCCAATCGACAATGTTCTTCAAAAGGGGTTACAACTTCAGAACAGCAACAGACTTTGATACTTGTATATCAAGAATGTAGAGGCTTTCAGACTCATGTCCTTTACCAATAATTCTTTTCGTCATAGGATCTGAAATAGATAAAAATTAGGATAGATGTAATACAATAATTAAGAGAACGAGTAAGTTTACTGATGAGGATAAATTAAAAGATAAGTTAGGTAAACTTAAAATAAATTTTAAAGTAATTGAAGGTGTTAAATAATTATATCGAACCCTAAAATATGAGATGTAGACCCATCTGCTAAAGTAACTGGAACTAGAAGCATGTGACTTAAAAAAGAAAATAGACTAGAATTACCTGTCATATGATCTGTGGCATCAGAATAAATGATATTTGAAAGATGAGAAACAAGACATGTGTTCATTTTACCTGAATCAATGATGGCAGTAATAGGAGTAGATGAAAACTTTAGAGATTCCTGATACTGTGAGAATTTGGCATACTCATCTACAGATATTAAAATGGACTCAAAAGCATCATTAGTAGAGGCAACATGAACTGACTAGTTCGATTGATTCTTGCACTGCAACTTTCTATAATATTTCTTCACATGTTCTGGCCTATGATAATAGTAGCATACAATACCTCCCAAATCCTATCCTCGAGTACTAAGATTTTGATCATAACTAGGGTTGTAATTGACGAGTCTTTCACGAGCTACTCGAGGCTCAGCTCGATAAAAGCTCGTTCGTGTTTGGCTCGTCATGTAACAAGCCAAGCTTGAGCTTTATTTTAGAGCTCGTTTGATAAACGAGCCAAGCTTGAGCACACAGATGCTCTAGATCAGATTCGATTAGGAGCTCGTGAGATAGCTCGACTAAGAGCTTGTGAGACGGCTCGATTAGGAGCTCGCAAGCTGGCTCGATTAGGAGCTCATGAACAAGATGTTCTTTATCTTCTCTGCCATAATTACTTTTATATCTTGTTGGACTAATATTTTTATGGATGACTTTAGAAACTTTTTTTATTTGATTTTTGGTAAAAAATTAATTAAGAATAGCTTTTTTTTCTCAAGCCTAGCTTTAAACGAGTTTTTTTTTTTAGCTGAGCTTGAAATGAGCTTAATTCGAAAGTTTGAAACAAGCTCAATTCAAGCTCGAGCTTTTTCTGAGTAAAGCTTGTCAAGCTTTCTAATCATATCAAACGAGCAAGCTCGAGCCAAGCTCAAGCTTTTTGTAATCGAGCTCGAGCCAAGCTCGAACAGGGTTTTTCAAATTTAAATGAGCTCGAGCTCGAGCTTGAGCTCGAGTATTTCTTAACGAGTCGAGCTTGAGCACTGAAAACTTGGCTCAGCTCGGCTTGATTACAACCCTAATCATAACTACTTGAGTCTCCCCCTCTATTGCCATATCTATATGGTTGTCTTCCAGATTTAGAAGTGCGGTTGACAAGATATTATTAGGCTAAGCAGGAGCTGAATTTTTTGTACCGAGTATCCTATTAAAAGCTTCTTCCAAAGAGGATATCTCAGGCTAGAAAAAATTTAGATTTAGCAGCCTCAAACTCAAAAGAAAAACCAGCCAAGAAACTCATAACGCCATCTTTTCTCTTTGAGCTTGCTGAACCTTCACATCAGTACTAAATGGAAGTAGCATATTAAGTTCCTATTGAGTCTTCTTAAAATTCATAAAGTAGTCAGTGAGAGATCTGTCATCTTTTTCTGCACGATAAAAGGCTTGACATACCTCATAAGTGTGTTTGATATTTTCTTGCCAAGTACACAAACTCCAAATAATTTATCAATTCTTTAAATTCATAATGATTTATCAAACAACCACTCACCATCAATAGAATTGCGTATTTGCAAAAATAAATGGGCATCCTCTCTTAGCCATGAGATTTTTGAGTCATCGCTAGGTGGATCATCAGTTAAATGATTATCCATAGCAATACTCTGCAAATAAAGTCTAAGTTTTACTCTAATCTAAATAATTAGATCTATTAAGTTTATTCTATGATTTTTGACATCACAGGAATTACATCAGACATAATAACAGACTTCTTTTCCTCCATATTATCAAATATCAGCCAAATAACAAAGCCAAAACCATAACAAAGTTAAAAATACCAAAAAAATTGAATCTATCCCAAAATAGATCCCACACCGAATAGATGCTGACCCAAACAGGTAGTAAACTTGTTGTGAATGTTGAGGCAAGCAAAATGAATGAAAAATGATCAGATTCTGGCAACAAAACTTCGACAAAGGCTGATTGGTGAGTGGCACTTTCCCAAGTGTAGGCGGTAAGAACAAAAATTTGCCAAAAATAGAAACTCAAAAAAAACCTAAAACCTCATTGTTTATATATTTCAGAGTTATAAGCCCGAAAGCTCTAATACCATGAAACACAACTAGAACTCTAAAAAAGAGAAAGAAGAAAGTAATTTTATGTTTTTATTCATCAATCTCTTAGGTATATATGCAAGCTACAAATCCTATGTTAGAAAGGAAAACTAATTGCATCAAATCCCTATAAATCAGAATTAAATATATTTACTTTTTATTTTACAAATGCAATCTACTTTCTATTCTAGAAATGCAATATGTAATAATCCCTATGAATCAGAATCAATATATTTACTTTCTATTCTAAAAATAAAATCTTTAACATTTGGCATACCTCTTTATTGTTTGCCATTTTCTATTAATCATCGCTCAATCCGGTGGAGTAACCATCTCTTGTTTTCTCAAAAAAATGGTCCTCTCTCAAACATGGAAATTGCACCCACAATATTAATGCAAAACCAAATGCGAGCTCTCGAAGCTTCAGGTTCATTCACCAAAATTAAATGACAAATAAATGCTGAGTTATATATAGGCCACAAGAGAACTCAAAAACTCACCCAACCACCATGATAAACATCTCATGAAACCAAAAAAAGCCCCCACCATGCTTCCTCCAAGCATTGTTGAACCTAAAGCCAAAGAGAGGATAGTATCAATGCCATCCCTCGGCACCCGTCCCATACCATCCATACCTAAGAAATAGCTAGCTTGAACTCACCATAGTTCTGCTTTCTCCCACAGCTTGCTCCCGAGGGTCCAATTTGCTCCTAAACATAGGGAACCAATGGCCCTTCGGGAGCTTGAAACCTTTGATTATCTCAGCATGGAGCTTGACCAGCGACAACCGTTGGCTTGACCCTTCACCAAAGGTGATCCCAACAAGGAACATAATGAGGAAGGTAGGGACTCCATACTAGAGCCATGAGCTGACTTGGAGGAGGATTTCCTGGTGGAAGAGTGGATGGCTGCGGCGAAACTAGAAGCCTAGCTCATCTATGTGGGATGCAAAAGGTTTGTTTTATTAGATTTATAGATTTTTTAATTATTTTTAGATGCAGATTTATTTTATTTTTCAAATATTTTTCAAGTTCATTGGAAGTTGTTGATGAATAAAACCTAGCTAGGCCTTTCTTAGAGTTAGACATAATATAATATAGATCAGTGATTCCAATCTTAACGAGATGAGAGCCATCTCAGTCATTCCATACTATCCCAAAGAGATTCCGAGACTTATCTCAATCATCCCATCCCATCCTATCTCGACTATAAGAAATTAATACTCTAATTTTAAATAGATCTAACGTTTGAAGTTCAAATATATTTAAAATCAAATAAAGCAATAAAGCTTTATAAAAAATTAGAAAAAAGCATCAAAAGCAAGTACTCGGATGTCTAATCAGGAATAAATTGGGATAGGACTTAGGGCATCTTATTCCCTCTAAAAACCGAGTTGTGTCTATCCGTCAAGATTTAAAACCATGGTCTAAATCATCTATAGTTTTAGAAATATGAGTCATCATAATCAAGCATTAAAGCAATGTAAATAGGGACAAATAAATGGAATTAATGGTTCGCATAAAGTCTCTAAGTATGAATTGCTCAAGGAAAAATCAGACTTAAATGCAATAGAAACCTTATGATGATAGTGATGGAAAGTACTCATAAGAAGAGTTTACAAATATTGGTTTCAATTTCTATCTTCACAAATCCAAATTCTTTTGGTGCTCTTAATCAAGTTTGATGTTGGATATAAGATGGGTCTTGTTGTTGTTGTGGTAGGCTTCAACATTGCCAATATTAATTGCATGGCTAATTTAGTTGATAGCATGTGAATGGATTAAGCTTGAATAATGAAGAAGTACAGAAATACAATAATTAGATAGAATAATTTATATTTTTGCAAGCAATTGTGGGCAACATTGATGTAGAAGTAAAGTCAGATATATTTATGTGATTACTGCTCTCATTGTACCGCATCTATTACACATGATATTTTGATAAAGAGTTAAAGAAAAAAAGAATTAATCAAACTTGTTGTGATATGATACAGTTTTGACTTCTATAATTATCAATGCTCATCCCCTTTTTTGCTTTTTAGCAGAGGCAGAATAAGGGTGCAGGAAAGATGCGAGATCTAAAATGGTGATATCATACATATATTGCTCAAAAGAGAACATTATCAAGGTGAAGAAGCGCAAAGAGAAAATGGAAAGGAATAGCGCATGCAAGATATGACTGGGAAGAGGATGTGATAAAGCCAAAAATTCAAGCATGACAAGGACATGATCAAGGCCAAGTATTCAAGCATTGCTGCGGCCAAGAATAGAGCCATGACCGATTTTGTTTACTTATACATGACAATGTCTCCAAAAAAATAAATAAATAAAAACATAAAAGAGAAAAATTAAGAATGACTGGCCATCTTTTGTATGTAATTATTGCAAACAACTTCAGCAAAATGAGCCTATGAATTCATAGAAAGAGTAATGCAAGAATTTTCTCACCACTTCTTTGTAACCCGTTAAAAACTTGTTGCAGCAACCCTTCCATTGATAATTATGTAAAAAAAAAGCACAAAGTATAAAATGTCTAATGACTTAAAATATTAAGTCATACGTGTCTGCAAACTATAAAAGATGCACTATGCATGTACCTCTTCCAAAGAGGGTCAAGCACGTAGAGTAGAATCCTTGGTGAGATATTTACTTTGGAATTAGTCCATTGCCTTGCATTTGTTCATGTAATTCCAACCTTTTTTTGGCTACATTGGGAGAACATTAGGGCTACAAACGAGTTGGGTTGACCCATGACCCAACCTATTCCGATCCAATTAGATCGATGTGATTTATATTTGAAGACCTATCAATTGCATTGGATTTAAAAAAATTGAACCCGATCTAAATTTTAGGTTAGGTCTAGCTCTTATATTTTTCAACCCGACTAAATTTATATCATCCAAATCTAATTGAAATCAAGAAAAAATGAGCCTAACCTGATCTAAACCCAATCAACCCTAACCCAAAAACGTTGATCATATAAATTTCCTTCCCTTTCACTCTCAATAAATTTTCTAATTCATTGAAGAAACTCTTATTTAAACTAATTTCACTTTTTCATCTCAACAATTTTTTTCATCTATTTTTACTTAGTTATATTCAAATATTTATTTTATTATTTATTTTGATGAATTGTTACTTATAATATCCTTACACATATAGATACACACATATATACATATATATAGAGAAAGACTTCGTTATATTCAAATGTAGTAAAGTCTAAATCTAATCACCTTCCTCACCCTTGGATCCACACAATTCACGAATAACAAAAATAAAAAAAGATGAAAAAAGGTGAGGTGGGTCCAGAATTCATGTGAACCCAAAGGTGAGGGACATGACTAGATCCTAGACTTGGCTATATTCAAATGTAGCCAAGTCTACCTCATATGTATGTTGCTAATTATTATATTTTAGCTAAAAAAATAACTAGATGCATAACTCAAACTGCAAACTCAACCTAAGTTATATCCGAATTCAAATGTGTTGGGTTAGGTTCTCCTGACACAATCCAAATTATCTGCTAGATCTAAAATCTTTTTATACACCTGACTTAACCCAACTCAATCAGCTAATGGGTGAGATTTAGGCCCAAAATCATGATCCAAATATGAAATCATGTTAGGTTGAGATCAAGCATGGCCCATTTTAACTCAACCCACTTGCAACCCTAGAGGTCATAGGCCTCAACAATGATAAAACAAATGCCTTCAGCATTAACAAGGACATTTAGGCCTGCTATCAATGTAGAAGAAATGGAGTAATTCTAATAGCATGATGGTGTTTTGAGACTCCATATCAGCATTAAAAAACACATCACATTCTCGTATATTTTGACATACTATTTTAGGTTTGACTTCTAAATGCAGATTATTGAATGATGTGTAATGAGTACCTAAATCAAGCATAATAATAAAAGCTATTCAATGGCCATGAAAAAAATAGCCATTTAAAGAAGCCATATATTACTTACTATTCCAGGTATATTCCAATAGAAACAAAATAAAAAAAACAATAGATGTAGAGGAAACCATAATTTAGCTTAGATGAACAAAGTTCATAAAAAATAGCAAAAATAGAATTGAACTTGTTTTGATGAAGAACTTAACAAAATATAGAACATTAAAAAGCTATTATCAAAATTATTTCACCTCCTCAAAAGGGTAGCATGAATTATTTGTTTTCTATTTCTATCCTCCAATCCAAGTCTTTTTCATTTTTATCCACAACCATTAACATAATTATTTAGCTTTTTCTCAACAACTTGATGTTAGAGTTATAGATCCATATTCATTAAGTATTCCTAGGATAACATATATCCAATATTATTTCAGGTTTCTCCATATCCTTCCTTACAGCCTCCATCCATATTAATTCCCTCCATAAATCTAAGATAAGAAATAAAATTAGAATTAACACATTACCACAACCGTATATCAAGTGGGAAACGTTGAGGACTATTTTGTAGATTAAGTTTAGTAAAATTGGTACATAAAAAACTCAAGATAAATGAGTCTTGCCACAATATTTTTTTGGCTGCTTTTAATGGAACATATTTTGCTAATTAACAAGTCAACAAACTTGAAAATGTGAGTTTTGTTATATATAAAAAAAGGTTTTACCTATTTTTCATGAAACATATTTGATACTACAAATTCATGTTCTATAATGATCTATTTTAAGAAAATTTAGAAGCATTTGGTATTTCTTAATTTGCCAGTCTGGAACATCAATGTTGGAGTTGCATGAACATCAATATGATATTGCCCAACTTTCTAAATTAAGGGAACAAAAAAAAAGTTATGGTAAAAGAAACTACATAGAAAATGTGTCACGCATCAAATCCATCACCCCAGGCTAGACACGTGACATGGTTGCATAATCCCTAAGGCATAACTCTAGGAATTATGTAAGACCTTTCAATAATAAAACATCTCATTATTATTATTTATTTTTTCCCTCCAAATACATGGTTCAGACACATTTGGTAGCAGACACAAAATTAACTACCACTCTCCTCAGAAGTCCCAAATTGAACCCAAAAGCTAAGTGTCCTGTAGCTCTAAAAAGAAATACAATAGTAATGATATAAGCTGATAACTTAGTAAGAAATCTCCTTCTACACACTAACATGAAGAATGATACACTAGTAATCATCAAAAAAGTAAACCCAATAAGGTTGCTTCAATAGCCATAATTGCAACACTAGCATATGATATTTGAAAGAGATCTAGTACAGAGAGTTGGTCAATGTAGCATGACGGTAACAATAGTAATGATGACAACATAAGTAAGATAATCACATAATCAAGATAACAAGATCATATATGCAAACTTCATAGCTCATATCAGTAATGCCACATATGCTATATTTCATAATTTAAATAGTAACATTAATCTATAATAATGTCAGATTTATGTGATTGAGAACTGATGTAGAACTAATAGAGAAGGAAAGTAGTTAGAAAGAGAAAGAAGAATTCAAGATAGAGAGAGGAAAGATAAAGAAGAGAGGAAGTGAAGAAGAGAGAGAAAGAAGCTTTTTAAAGGCAGGATGCCAAGTAATAAGTCCGTAGGATAAAGCTAACTTAAATGTAAAACAAGTCCTAAACATATAAAGTCAAAAGACATATTCCTAGGAAAAAACTATCTTACATGCAAATCAAGTTTCATGTTTTGAAAAAAAAATACATATATAAATGCTAATACATAGTTCCTAGTTTTTGAAATTTGTGTCTAAAATAAGAGCTCTTAAATGCTTTGGCAGGACCTCCATCATTATGATACACACATACATATAGCCTTAATCCACCATAATTTCAAGCTTTTTATTTTTCATTACTTGTTGCATCCATCGTTTGGCATATGGACTGGTCACGGCCACACTCCCACCGGTAGCCGACTATACAAGTGTTAGATATCATGGCACATAATACATCACTAGGCAATACGCTCACCATGGTACAAGACGTCACTAGACCACACTCTCACCATGGAATGCAAGGTGTCACTGGACCACACTCTCACCATGATACATAAGATGTCATTATGCCACACTCTCACCATAGTACGCAAGGTGTCACTACCTCGCTAGACCATATGTTAGCCATAGTACACAAGTCATCATTGGACCATACGCTTACCATAGTACGCAATGCGTTACTAGGTAATACGCTCGCCAGATTATGCAGTGGATCATTATGTCATACAACATCAGGCTAATGTGACAAGTCAAGATACCCTCTTTTATCCCTTAGTATTATATTTGTTAAGTTTACTTATCATGTTCAATAATAAGCTAGATACAATGCAATACTAAGCAATGCTACATTAGGCAATAATTCGACACAGCTAGACTAATTGCACCCACCCATTTTATATTTTCTTATAATTTTTAAGTAATGACATGTATAGTTCATATTTATCATCATCATCATTGCTTTCATGGGAATTCATACTTCATAATGATATTATAATAGCACCTCATGAGATATTTATAATAATATACGCAATTATAGAGTAATATATGGCACAAAAATAAAATATTAAGAATCCATAAGAGAATTATGTTCAAAATTTTCTACCTTCATTGAAGCACAAAATCAAAAAAAGAATGCCAATCTAGTTGGTGGCCCAGCTAATGCTCCTGACACCCGCCATCAGGTGGCTAGTAGTGACCTCTCTAGGATCAGGCTACAGATCAAAACATGCTACTAGTAAAAATTAGGGGCTAGAGGAATGGTAAAGGGAGATAATCTTGGACAGAGAGAACTAGAGAGAGAAAGTGAGGCTAAAGAGGAAAAGAAGAGATAATAAATAGGTGTGGTGTGAACAGGGGACCCGGGACTCGTTCCCCATTTTGCTTGGTCCGCACCGATAGAGAGAAAGAGAGGAGGGGAGAGAGCGAAGGAGAGGGAAAGAGGGGAAGGAAGGGAGAGAGGAAAGATCGGGGCCCGGGGGGGCCTTTGTTCGATCAAACAGGACCGAACAGAGGGCCTCTGTTCGGTCATGTTTGGCTGAACAGAAGCCGTCTGTTTGGCCTGAATAGGTCAGGCCGAACAGAGGGCTTCTGTTCAGCCAAACAAGGAGTCAGGCCGAACAGAAGGCATCTATTCGGCCCATCGGGGCCAAACAGATAGCTTTCGTTCATCCTGATAGACGAACAAAGGGTGAGGGAGGAGAGAGGGCCAGAGCGGAAGGAAAGTCGGGGCAGGGGGCCGAAGCGGTCGAAGCCGAAGAGGGGAGTCAGTGCGGGGAGAGGCCGAAGCGGCCGGGGCCAGAGAGGAGAGCGGCCGGGTGGCTGTGGAGACAAAAAAATGGATGGAGGGAGGGATTTAAGGGTAGTTTAGGAATGTATTTTTTTAAAAAAATTATGGGGTGTGGAGAGTAATTTTTGCAGTGTAGATAGAAACTCCTTCTAATGTGGGGACCTTCTATTTGCACCGCCCAAATTACTCAGTACACTCCCTACTTAACAAAAAATATATCAATTTTATCCCTAAAAAACTTTACCAAAATACCCTGGATTACTCTCAGCACTCCCCTTGAAAAAACCCCCCCCCCCCCCCCCCCCATGAAAAAAATTTTCCTCAATCCATTTTGACCCTTTTTGAAGAGATTTCAATCTTCAATTGAACAATGGACAAGCAACTAGCGATTTGGGAGGTTCTTCGGATGCAAAGGTTTGTTTTTTAACTTGTTTCAAATTTTTTTTTCATGGTTCATGTTTTGTTTGGCCACACAGGGCCAAACAAATCACATATGTTCGGCCACATAGGGCTAAACAGAAGGCCCTTGTTTGGTCCTGGTTGGTCGAACAAAGGCCCTATGTTCGGTCGGGATGGGTCGAACAGGGGCCCTTTGTTTGGCCCATTACGGCCAAACAAAGGACTTCTGTTCGGCCAACCAGGGTCAAACAGAAGGCCTCTGTTAGCCCTATGTGGCCAAACAGGAGCTCACAGGGCCGAACAGGAGCCCCTATTCAACCACACAGGACCGAACAGGGGTGTTGAGGTTTAGTGTTTAGGGTAATTTAGAGTTAGGGTTTAAAATATTTTTTGTGTAGGAGATGCTTCAACCGAATGCAGCATGATTAGCTCTGAATGTGTGATGGATTACACAAATAAATTTACAACTTACAAGGTCTGATAATTTTGATTGTAATTATTTTATTAGTTGACTAAACAATGTGTAAAATTGTCTACTCACATTAAACTATTTATTATGTAGATATTCAAGAGTAGAGAAGAATGTGTAATTGGTGTCAGAAAGTTGGAAGGTGGAATGGATTTGTTGTTATTATTAAAACTTCTTATTCGGGTGGTAATATTAAGAAACCAAGAACTATATTTGCTTGCGAGAGAGTGATACATGCAGAAGTAAACGCATAAAGAAAAAGGGATTAAAGACCAGGGCCAGTGGCACTAAGAAGTATGGATGCCATTTTGCCTTAAGAGGAAAGAAATTGACACTGTAGATGAGTGGATGTTAATGGTCGTTTGTGGTGTGCACAATCATCCAGCTGTGAAGCATCTCGAGGGGCACTCATATGCTGGACGATTATCTAAGCAGAAGACTTCATTGTTAGTGGATATATCAAAGAGTTTGGTTCAACCAAAGGACATATTGTTTACATGAAGCAAAGGGATGCACTCAATGTTACGATAATGAAGACGATCTACAATGCACGACAGAGGTGTAAGGCTCTAGAAAAAGCTGAGAGATCTCAGATGCAATATCTTCTAGTTAAATTATATGAGGTAAATACATTGAGTCGCATAGGAATTGTATTAAGTCTGATGTTGCGTGACTTATTTTGGGCACACCCTGGCAGCATAGATTTGTTACGTGCATTTTCTCATATTTTGATAATAGATTGCACGTACAAGATGAATAGATATTGTCTTCCTCTCTTAGAGATTGTGAGGGTGACATCAACTGAACTCACATTTTCTATTGCTTTTTATACATGGACTCCGAGCGGAAAAATAACTATACATGGGCATTAGAGAGATTGCGCAGTGTCATGGACGCTGATGGTCTACCTGAGGTGATAGTCATAGATAGAGACTTGGCTCTATTGAATGCAATTCAAAGGTATTTCCTATGGCAACATATTTGTTATGTAGATGGCATATTAGTAGGAATGTTTTGGCTCAGTGCAAAAATTATTTAAACGAAGGAGAAATGGAATAAGCTTATAATGAGTTGGAATATACTAGTGTTGTCCACCCTAGAAGATGAGTATAACGATCACTGGAGTGTATTTTAGAGAGAGTTTAGTACCTATCAAGATGCTTTACAGTATATGTCAGATACTTGGCTGAGCAAATATAAGGAAAGATTTGCAGCGTGGACGAACGATGTAGGCATTACGAAAATGTGACAACTAATAGGTATCACAAGAAATTGATTCAATTAAGAACTTTATAATTTAATTACATATTTATTATCTAACTTTTATTTAATTTTATTTACTTTACTAGGGTTGTAAGTGCACATGCAAAGCTTAAAAAATATAGCTTGGATCAAGCCAAGGGACTTTCGAGTCATCTTGGAGAAAAATACATAGTTTGATTGAGTTGCAGCACAAGTGACATTAAAGCCTCATTTGAGAAGAGTTTGATAGTCGAGATACAACTTTAAGCCTACTGAATTCAAAGAACTGTGAGGTTTCATATCTATAATGCATCATATCCTCCTCAAGCGAACCAAGCCAATTTAGTTGGGATTGATGAATCAGTTTGTGGGTGTGCTATTCGATGCACACATGGTTTACCATGTGCTCATGAGATTTGGTATGGAAGGTCAGCCTATTCCCCTCAACTACATAGATCCTCATTGGAAAAACTTGATATGGTGCCTGCTTCAAATGTGCAAAGTATGAAGCTGAGCTGTTAACCAGTTGGATATATTTGCTCAAATTCAAGTAGTTAGATAGGGCTTCTCAATNATGCCTGGCTGGTGCAGGGCTTTGAGTGCCGACGGGTGCCGGGCTTTTGTTGTTGAGAGCCAGTGGTACACTGCTCTGCCAGTGGTACACTGGGCTTTATGCCTGGCTGGTGCAGGGCTTTGAGTGCCGACGGGTGCCGGGCTTTTGTTGTTGAGAGCCAGTGGTACACTGCTCTGCCAGTGGTACACTGGGCTTTATGCCTGGCTGGTGCAGGGCTTTGAGTGCCGACGGGTGCCGGGCTTTTGTTGTTGAGAGCCAGTGGTACACTGCTCTGCCAGTGGTACACTGGGCTTTATGCCTGGCTGGTGCAGGGCTTTGAGTGCCGACGGGTGCCGGGCTTTTGTTGTTGAGAGCCAGTGGTACACTGCTCTGCCAGTGGTACACTGGGCTTTATGCCTGGCTGGTGCAGGGCTTTGAGTGCCGACGGTGCCGGGCTTTTGTTGTTGAGAGCCAGTGGTACACTGCTCTGCCAGTGGTACACTGGGCTTTATGCCTGGCTGGTGCAGGGCTTTGAGTGCCGACGGGTGCCGGGCTTTTGCAGATTCAGATAACTAGAATTGAATCTTGTTAGCATTGAATAAGGGGTGAAACCCAAACAAATGGAGATGATGCTTAACATGAAAAAGGGATACATTACTGATAATACCGGCGGAGGTTATCCGCATTCCACGTCCTAGGAAGTGGTGTCCCGTCAAGTTCTTCAATTTTATAAGCTCCGTGGTGAGCGTCTCGGTGATCCGGTAAGGTCCCTCCCAGTTAGGGGCTAGCTTGCCTCCCTCAGTTGGCTTTGAGACTCAGCCCGTCGAAGGACTAGGTCTCCTGGTAGGAACGTCCGGGGGCGCACGCGAGCGTTGTAGTATTTTGCGGCCCGTTGCCGATAGGCTGCCATTCGAAGCCGCGCCCTGTCCCGCACTCCTCCACCAGGTCGAGGTTGGCTCGCAGTTGGTCAGGGTTATCTTCTTCACTGTAGGCTCTACCCGAGGGCTGGGTGCTCCGATCCACAGGAATAACAGCCTCAGAGCCAAAGACCAAGCTGAATGGCGTTTCGCCAGTGGGGTTCGTGGCGTTGTATGATAAGCCCATAGCACGTTGGAGAGTTCTTCTACCCATCGTCCCTTGCAGCCATCCAGTCGAGTCTTTAGTCCCTGGAGGATGATCCGGTTAGTCACTTCAGCTGCCCCGTTGGTTTGAGGATGCCCGACGGAGGTGAACCTCTGACAGATGCCCAGCTCGGAGCAGAACTCCCGGAAAGGTGCGTTGTCAAACTGCCGGCCATTATCAGTGACTAGAGTGCGTGGCAGCCCAAACCGACATATGATTGACTTCCAGAAGAAAGATCTCACTTTACTCTCGGTAATCTTGGCCAGAGCCTCAGCTTCAACCCACTTGGTGAAGTGATCCACCGCCACCAGGAGAAACTTCCGCTGCCCGGAGGCCGGGGGAAATGGACCTAAGATATCCATGCCCCACTGGGCGAAGGGCCAGGGTGCCACCAGAGGAGTTAGGTAGACGTTGGCTGTCGCTGAATATTGGCATGACGTTGGCAGCTATCACACTTCTTGACAAGCTCGGCCGCATCCTCCTTCATTGTCAACCAGAAATACCCTTGGCGCAGGGCCTTGTATGCTAGGGCTCTGCCCCCCAGGTGACTCCCGCATACACCCTCGTGGATCTCCCTAAGGATATAATCTGATTCTGCTGGCCCACACATCTAAGGACCGGATATGAGAATGATCTCCGATAAAGCTTCCCGTCCATCATCAAGAATCTCGGGGCCCTTCGCCTGAGCAGCTTGGCCTCCGCCGGGTCCCCTGGGAGAGTACCGTCGGTCAAGTATCGGATGTAGGCATCCATCCAGGAGGGCTCCGGCTCCACTGGCAATACTTCATCCGCGGCCTCAATGCTTGGGACTTGTAGATGCTCCACGTATGTTCTCCCTAACGTCCCGTCGACCGAAGTGGCCAAGCGGGACAGCGAGTCAGCCCTGGCATTCTCTGCCCTGGGGATATAGCTGACACGGAAGTAAGAAAAATGAGACGCCTGGGATTGCACCTTGCTCAAGTAGCGGGACATGGTGGGGTCCCTAGCCTCGTACTCCCCGGCGACTTGTCCAGAAATGAGTTGAGAGTCCGTGAAGGCCCTCAAGCGCCCCGCGCCCAGCTCCTTGGCTAGTCTCATCCCCGCCAGCAGGGCTTCGTATTCCGCCTGATTATTGGTCGCCGGGAACTGGAATCTGAGGCGTACTCCACCACGTCTCCCTCCGGGCTCGCGAGAATGAGTCCGGCTCCACTCCCTTGAGAGTTTGCCGCTCCATCTACATGCAGGATCCATCCTCCACCTCCCAGATGAGGGAGGGTCCACAAACTCCTCCGGTCGCGCCTCCTCCACGTCCTTCTCGGTCCAGGAGCACTCGACTAGGAAATCCGCCAACACCTGGGACTTCATGGCTGATCTTGGCCGGATGGACAGGTCGAACTCGCTTAGCTTGATGGCCCATTTAGCCAGCCGGCCGGAGGTGTCGGGGCGAGACAGGATAGCTCGCAGGGGCTGGTCCGTAAGCACCACGATGGGATGAGCTTGAAAGTAAGGCCGAAGGCGCTGAGTAGAGACCACCAGGGCGAAGATAATCTTCTCGGTTTTTGAATACCTGGTCTCAGCGTCATGGAGTACCTTGCTGGTGTAATAGATTGGCTTCTGAGCTCCGTCGGTATCCATGCGCACAAGCACGAGCTAACGGCCTCCGGGGAAGCGGCCAGATATAAAAGAGCTCCTCCCCATTTTCAGGCTTGGACAGCAGCGGTGGAGTGGAGAGAAACTGCTTCAATTCTTCAAAGGAGCCCTGACACTCTTTCGTCCACTCGAAGCCGTTAATCTTGCGCAGCGCCTTGAAGAAGGGCAGGCACCTCTCCGCCGACCTTGACATGAAACGACTCAAGGCCGCCACCCTCCCCGTCAGGCGTTGCACCTCCTTCTTGCTGACCGGAGGCCGCATCTCCAGGATGGCTCTGATCTTGTCGGGGTTGGCTTCGATCCCGCGCTGGGTCACCATGAAACCCAGGAACTTGCCAGCTGCTACTCCGAAGGCGCATTTGTGGGGGTTGAGCTTCATCCGGTATCGGCGCAGATTGTTGAAAGTTTCCCCGAGGTCGGTTACATGGTCTTCTACATTGGTGCTCTTGGTCAGCATGTCATCCACATATACCTCCATGTTGCGCCCCAGCTGGTCTTCAAAAATCTTATTCATTAATCTTTGGTAAGTAGCCCCGGCGTTTTTCAGTCCAAAGGGCATCACCCTGTAGCAGTAGATCCCCTTCTCCGTGACGAAGGAGGTTGCTTCTTCATCCGCCGGGCTCATTCTGATTTGATTATACCCCGAGAACGCATCCATGAAGCTGAGCGTCCCGTGTCCGGAGGTGGCGTCCACCAGCTGGTCGATTCGGGGAGCGGAAAGCTGTCCTTGGGGCACGCCTTATTGAGGTCGGTGAAGTCCACGCACATTCTCCAGCTTCCGCTGGCCTTCCGAACCATCACGACATTCGCCAACCAGTCGGGGTAGCGCACCTCGCGGATGTGGCCCGCCGCCAACAACTTCCGCACCTCCTCGTCAACAGCCTTCTGCCGGTCCGGGGCAAAACTCCTTTTCTTCTGCCTGATAGGCCGGCACTCCGGTCGGATGTTGAGCTGATGTGTAATCACCTCCTCCGGGATCCCGGGCATGTCGGATGCTGACCATGCGAAGACGTCGGCGTTGGCCCGCAGAAAGGCTAGGAGCCGGTCGCGAGCTTCGTCCGGAAGTGAGGCTCCAACGCGGACCGTCTGCATGGGGTCCTCCCCGAGGGGGAAAGTGAGCAGCTGCTCGGCCGGTTCCCCCCTCCTCTCCAAGTCTCGTGGGTCAAGGGTCTCCGATGTCGATGCTGATGGTGGTGCAAGCGCTGCCCCCTGGGGACTGGGGGCCAAGTGATAGCATAGCGCCGGCAGGTCCTGCTCTCCTCGCATCTCGCCGATCCCGCTGGTGGTTGGGAACCTCACCAGGAGCCGCTTGGTGGAAATGACGGCATCCAAGAGGTTGAGCCCGGGCCTCCCAAGAATCGCGTTGTACGCCAGGGGCACACGGACTACCAAGAATTTTATAAGGACAGTGCTCTGGCACGGAGCCGTTCCAGCTGTCACGGGAAGAGTAATTTCCCCCTCGACCCTCACAGAATCCCCTGTGAATCCCATCAAAGGCGTGACGACAGGCCGAAGTAGATCATGCGACAGGTTCATGCGAACAAAGGCGTCGTAATTCAAAACATCTACTGAACTTCCACTGTCGACTAAGATTCGTTTTACAGGGTGCTTAGCAATCGTCATGGATACGACGACGCTATCATCATCTTTATTTACAACCCCCTCCAAGTCCTCTTCGAAAAAAGGAATTACAGCCTCCACCTCCCTCCCCCTCGGTCTCTTCGCGGGCCTCCTGCCCCCCAGGAAATCATCGCTACTGTCTTCTCCGTCGGGGCGTTATCAATCACCGGCGGCGCAGGCGCTGACGGGCCAGGAGCTCCTGGGTTGTTCCTTTGGACGAACTTCCTCAGGTGGCCTTGTTGAATGAGGTCTTCAATGGCTTTCTTCAGCTGCCGGCAGTCGTCGGTGTTGTGGCCATGGTCCCGGTGGTAGCGGCAGTAGAGATTTTTGTTCCGGGGATCTTCGGGTTGATGGGAGGAGGGCGTTGCAGATAGGCTCCCCTTCGATCTCGAGCAGGATCTGGGATATGGGAGCAAGCAGCGGGGTGTAAGGCCCGTCTCTCGGTGCAGGAGGTCGAGGACGGTTGTCTGGTCGGCGAGGAGGCTCGGGCCTCCTGGGGCGGGCTTCCGCAGGTTCTGGCTGGGTTGGCTTCCGGGGTATACTCCCGCCGGCTTCACGCCGGGAAAAGTCAGCTTCGTCCGCCCGGATGTACTTCTGGGCGCGGATCAAAGTTCGGAGTAGGAACCCGGCGGCTTCTTGTCAAGGGAGTATGCGAAGCGAGAAGGGCGAAGCCCCCGCTTCAAAGCCAGGGTTGCCACCGAGTCCTCCAGGTTGTAGACTTCCAAGGCGGCCTCCTTGAACCGGGCAACGTAGTCTCGCAGGGACTCGCCATTCTTCTGCTGGACGGCAAACAGACTGTCTGCCACCCTCGGGATCTTCCGGCAGGCGTCAAAGTGGGCCAGAAAAGCCCTCTCCAACTGGCGGAAGGAGTCGATGCTTCGTGGCGGCAGACGTGAATACCAGGCCCGGGCAGCTTTTTTCAAGGTAGCCGGGAAAGCACACATGAGCGAGTCAGTGGCCCCCTGAACTTGCATGAGCACCTTATAGCTCTCCAAATGGTCTAGGGGGTCCGTGGTCCCGTCGTAAGGGTCCAGTTGAGGAAGGCGGAACCTGGTAGAGATTGGCTCTTCCATGATGCGGCGAGACAGAGGAGGCCGACTGTCATAATCAGTCTCCGGCAGGTGAGTGATCCGACGGCTGAGCTCCTCCAGCTTCTGGTTGCACTCCTCGAGTCGACGCTCAGCTCGACGAGGCATCCGGCCATCAAAGGAGCCCTCCCCCGAAGACTCAGAAGAAGAGCGGGGGCGGCGATGCCGGCGCGTGCGCTCCGCCTCCTTTCCGTGCCGCCGCTTAGGAGAGACGCTGGCGTGGCGAGAGGGAGACCGGGGCCTTTTGGATGCTTCGCGGGGATGCGGCTTGGCCGGGGATCGGCGGTGATGATCTGCAGGAACGGGCGACCTCCGGCGGGTGGAGTGCTGGCTAGGCTGCACCACCCCTGGGACGGACGGGCTCGGCTCCGGCTGTCGCAAGGCCGCTTGTTGCTGCTGCTGCATGCCCTTGACCATCGCTGCCAGCGACTGGACCTGGTGGCCAGGGCAGCGAATCGATCTTCTTGAAGTGGCTGTGGAGCAGACGCAGGGGCGTCATTTTGCGGAGCAGAAGGCCCTGCCCCCTGGAGATTCGGAGGCTCTGGGAAACAGGATACGAGAGCCGGGGGGCCTCCGCGGGTGGACCAGCCCCGCAGCGCTGCCCCCCAGCGCGACCGGCTGAAACTCCCTTTGTTCGAGTAGTCACCATGGCTTCAAAGTCTTGAAGGCAGGAGAAAGAAGAAGAAGGCAGCTGGTTCGATGTCTTTCTTGCACCCCCCTTCCTGGCGCGCCAATCTGATGACGCCAAGTCACCTCCTTCGAACGTCGGGGAAAACGGACGTCTCGCTCCTGGAAATCCTGCAAGAAAAGTCCCCGGGGACCGGTGGCACCGGTGGGGACCCTCCGACGATCAAGTTAGTGGCTTGGGTTCAGACAAGGAACCGCTCCAGCGAAGAGGAGCTGAGGCGGTTAGGGTTTTTGCTGGGAGGAAGAAAGCTCAGAAAAACCAGAGTTCAGATCCCACTTACAGTGAATATGTGTCTTTTATACCTGTCCGAATACTGACTTGTGGCCTTGGAAGATCTCTGTCGTACCATCACCGATGGATGTGACTGGGCTCCATGCTAGAGGTAGCGAGTCGTACACCCTAGCAAGGCATGGTAGGCATGCAACGCCAAACCGTTATGAGGCATGGCCCTCCGTGGCACAATCGCGGAGCACTGTGGTACGCCGCGGCAAGGCATGGTCATGCACAGGGGCATGCAACACGCCAAACATCGTTATGAGGCATGGCCCTCCGTACCGGGCACAATCACGGAGTACTGATGGTACACTACGGCAAGGCACAGCCATGGGCTGAAAATCATGTGTGAGCACCGTGCATCTGATAGTTGCTGCGGCAGTTGAGTAGCGTGTTGACGATGCACCCCGAGGCCAGTTGATGGCCCCACCCCCGACCCGAGGGGGTCCGGAGGTGGGGAATGACGACGCACCCCGAGGCCGTGGGGGCCCCGGGGTTAAGAAATGATGACCCCACCCCGACCCCGAGGGGGTGCCGGGGTGGGGAAATGACGATGCACCCCGAGGCCGGTAGGGGCCCCGGGGTTAAGAAATGATGACCCCACCCCGACCCCGAGGGGGTGCCGGGGTGGGGAAATGACGATGCACCCCGAGGCCGGTAGGGGCCCCGGGGTTAAGAAATGATGGCCCCACCCCCGACCCCGAGGGGGTGCCGGAGGTGGGGAAATGACGATGCCCCGAGGCCGGTAGGGGCCCCGGGGTTAAGAAATGATGGCCCCACCCCCGACCCCGAGGGGGTGCCGGGGTGGGGAAATGATGATGCACCCCGAGGCCGGTGGGGGCCCCGGGGTTAAGAAATGATGGCCCCCCCCCGACCCCGAGGGGGTGCCGGAGGTGGGGAAATGACGATGACCCCGAGGCCGGTAGGGGCCCCGGGGTTAAGAAATGATGGCCCCACCCCGACCCCGAGGGGGTGCCGGAGGTGGGGAAATGACGATGCCCCGGGCCGGTGGGGGCCCCGGGGTTAAGAAATGATGGCCCCACCCCCGACCCCGAGGGGGTGCCGGAGGTGGGGAAATGACGAACCCCGAGGCCGGTAGGGGCCCCGGGGTTAAGAAACGATGGCCCCACCCCCGACCCCGAGGGGGTGCCGGAGGTGGGGAAATGACGATGTACCCCGAGGCCGGTAGGGGCCCCGGGGTTAAGAAATGATGGCCCCACCCCCGACCCCGAGGGGGTGCCGGAGGGGGAAATGACGATGCACCCCGAGGCCGGTAGGGGCCCCGGGGTTAAGAATGATGGCCCCACCCCCGACCCCGAGGGGGTGCCGGAGGTGGGGAAATGACGATGACGGCCGTTACCTTTTCTGACGATGTTGGGATCAGTCATATCAGACAACAAGAAGAACAATTGCAAGCATTCGGTCCTGGGATTCAAAGTGACCTGCTGCTAAAGAAGTGCAAAAGTTGATCAAGGGGGCTGTAGGAAGAATGCTAGGAAAGATTCTATGCAATAATGTGGTGAGTGAAATTGTAAGCTATGAGGCTTTTGTGTTGTTGACTGAATTTCTGTACTTAATTGACTGCATTCTTGTACTATGGCTGGAGTTAATTGTAAGCTAGAAATATAGTGAAATGCATTAGAATCTAAAGGTTTTAGGTTAAGTAGGAAATGACAATACATAGAGTGCAATTTTAATACTATTAGAAATAGCAATAAATATAGAGTACAAATTAGAGACCATGAAGTTACTAAAAATTATTTCGTTATTTAGGATCGATTATTCATAAGGAGATTAAGGATGATGTTATTTATAGGATTAAAGTAGATT
This sequence comes from Calamus simplicifolius, assembly GCA_900491605.1. Classification (NCBI taxonomy): domain Eukaryota; kingdom Viridiplantae; phylum Streptophyta; class Magnoliopsida; order Arecales; family Arecaceae; genus Calamus; species Calamus simplicifolius. The sequence goes on along the minus strand of UESW01004592.1, from coordinate 37,198 downwards.
GAATAAGATGAAGAAGTGCAAATAGAATATTATGTGATTGTAAAGTACTTGCCAAATTGAAAAAAAAAATTTATGAAATTGGCATAAGACTGGCTATGCTTTATAGTATGAAATATTGGGCTATTAAAAAAATATACATACATAAGATGAATTGTATGAAATAAAAATATTAAAATGAATGTATGAAAATATAAAAAAATATAAAATATAAAATAAAATCATTCATAAATAGGTAGAGATAGCTCCAATCGAAGATAAATTAAATAAGTATGACTTAAATAGTTTGGATATGTGCAACATAAACCTAGAGATGCATTGTATAAAGAAGTGACTTGATACATATAAAAAGAAAAAAAAGATGGAGGTAGACCAAAAATTGCATGTGAGAAATGATAATGAAAGACTTGAAATTTTTGCATTTTACAAAAAATGACTCAAAATAAAGCTGAATGAAGAAAAAAGATTTATGTAGCCCCATCCCAACTAGTTTGGTTTTGAGGCTTTATTGTTGTTGTTATGAGTTATGATGGCCATATATCGTGGCAAGAATCCATGAGTCATCTTGCATCCAGTATGGTCTCATTGAGCCTATTCTTATCTCTACCTTATCAATTGTTTGGTACTTATTCCAGAATGCTATCTATCTATTTATCTATTATTTTATTCATTTATTTACTCATTTTTAGCAAAGAGGATAAGAGTCAGTACAAGATATGAGGGCAACAAGCTTGGCACAAAACAGAAGCGTGATCTCATAGGTTCATGATCTCTTGCAAGTGTCAATATTGTTCCTATTACTAATCAAAGGCTCAACAATTGTAGGAGAAAATATTAGCAAAAAGTGAAAACAAATACGCAAGTAGAAAATAGAAAACATATTTGAAATGTAAAAAGGAAACTAAAATGACAAAAAAACAAAAAATTGAAAAAATAATAAAATACTAAAATCATGAGAATTGAAATAGAAAATCTCTCTTCCATTTACTCCAAAAAGAAAGAAGGGAGGCTTTAGGAGCACCAGGACAAAATTAGTTCAAAAAATTTGAATCTATGATTTTTAAAAACAATGCCAGATCCAATAAAAAGAAAATAAAATATATTATAAATTGACAATGGGCTATATAGAGACAAAAACAGGCCACACATATTATCCAAAGCCACATTCAATATAAGTCCACCTCTTCTTTTAAACTTACAAATTACTTGACTGTTAACGTGAATCCAAATTCAATCTCTCTCTCCCTTTATGCTTCAAATTTATTTACAGAGAAGTAAATAACAAACCAAAAACAAGTTCAGCACGCAATAAAAGAAATCACACATTCTGTCATTAAGAGCTACACTTAGCATAAAGTATAAACCTTCCACATTAAGTCACTTTATCAAATCTATAAATGTGCCAAGGATGTTAATTTGAAACCAAATTTAAGCTTTCTCCCTCTCTCTCTCTCTCTTTCCAAATTTTTTATTTTACCAAAAAAGTAAACCACAGATCAACAACCTCAATAAGGCATAAAAGAATCACACATTTCTATGATCGGGAGTCATGCTCAGTGTAGGCCTACCACATTTTATCTTTCTTTCAAACCTATAAGTTACACCCATAAAATTAACGTGAAACCAAATTCAATCTCTCTCTAAGATTCATATTTATTAAATCAAGTAACTGATGATAAACTTGGTATAAAGCAATGCATGTATGTTACTAAGAGCTGCACTTAGTATGAATCTACACCATTAAATCTTTGAGTATAGCCAAAATGTTAATGTAAAACCACATTCAAACTCTTTCTTGGAGTTTCAAATTTATACTCAAAAAGGAAACAATAAACAATACTCAAAAAGAAATGATAAACAAACAAGCTTGACAAGGAACCGAATAAACAAAAAATTTACGACTCTAGGAGCTGCCCTTATGATGATCCTTGCTCTTTATTTCTTCTTCTAAACCTACAACTAGCACCTACAATATTTATGTGAAATCTCTCTCCTCTCAGCTTTAAACCTATTCATAAAAAGTGAACAATAAATCTATGATAATCATGTATGAAACAAAAGAAATTGCATATATTACCTAGAGTTGCAGCCAATATGAACCTATGCATTAAGGGCATATTTGGAGTTACTTTTGCTTTTCAAAAAAGTCTTCTTATAAAAGAAACCAAAAGCTAAATAAGTTCTCTAGTTTATCCTAAAACACTTAACTTTCCTTCTTTTACATGTGCTTCTCATATATATTACCCAATATTTTTTGGTTGAAAACACCTTTTTTTAGATGATAATTTTGCTGTAAAAGTTACAGAAAGTACTTTTGGAGCAAAACAAAATGCACCTTAAGTCTTTTCTCAAATCCACAAAACTAAATCATATCTCTTGAACATTTAGGTTCACTCTTGAGAAGTAAACGATAAACTGACAATGAGCTTGACAAGAAATAAAAGAAACTTGTTAACTGTGAAAATAAATTTAACATCTGTGTGTGTGTGTGTGTGTGTTTTTTTTTTTAGGTTCATTCATAAAAAGTAAACAATAAGAAAAGATTGGAATGAAATAAAAAATTGTTAATTTCCATACCAAGAGCTGCACTCAGTGTAAGCTCATTGTATTAACTATTTTCTCAAATGCATAGAATATACCTATGATATCAATGCGAAACACAAACTCAAGATCTCTCAAGGTTCATATTCATTTACAATAAGTGAATAACAAAGCAACAAGGTATGAAGTAGAAAAGCCTATACAATTATACTACTAGAAATGGTACCATCCACAACCTTAATGCGAAACCAAATTCAGGTCACTCTTGAATCTTTGGGTTAATTTAATAAAGTAATAACATATTTACATAGATTAATATGAAACAAAAGAAACTACACATTTCTATTACTGATAACAACATAGCCTATAATATAATGAAAAGTTGAATTCACTCACCTTCCTCTCTGTTTTGTGTTCGTCAATAATAAGTCAATGAAAATTACGAAATTATGCTAGAAATATTGAATGCAAAATTGATTACAAGCTATCATGCATTCTATCTCGATCTCTCAAAGCTTTGCATTCATTAACAAAACTAAACAACAAGCTATATAAAGGCCAAAAAAGAATCTAGTATGGAAAAAATGGAAATCAGACTTTTCCATTACTGGCTGCAGAACTCAATGGGTCTAAGCCCTCACTCAAAGATGTAAAATCACACCCACAACTTAATACCAAACAGACAGCTAGTTCCCTTTCAGTCACAAAACCAGACAATAAACCATGGCAAGCTAAATAAAGGCAATAAAGAATTTAGCATAAAAAAATCACACATTCCTATTACTGGTAGAGGAACTCGATTCAAGACTAGGTCCCCTCTCAAAATTATGAAATCGTGCCTACAACATTAATGCAAAATTGAATGTAACCTCTCTCAAAGCTTTAGGTTCCTTACCTAAACTGAATTGACAAACTAATGACAAGTTACAAAGAGACAGTAAAAAAATTGGTGCAAAAAAGAAAAAATGCACGCTTATTACCAAAAGCGCTCCCTTAAAATTATGACATTGCACCCACAACATTAATGCAAAACTAAATACAAGTCCTTCAAAACTTCAAGCTCATTGCAAATGCTAGACACAAATAATAGCAAGTTATGTAAAGGTGACAAAGAACATAGTAAGAAACAAAAGAAACCATGGATTCTTATTACCAATAGCGCCCTTTGTATGAAATTAAATGCTCTCAAATATGCGAAATTGCACCCACAACATTGATACAAAATAGAATGAAAGCTCTCTTTCGAAGCTTCAAATTTATTACCAAAATCAAATGGCAAGTTAAAGGTTCACCTTATCGAAAACCGGTACTATTTCGATACGAGCCTAGCATGATTTGGTATGGGGCGTAGCATACCAACGGCATACCGATCACTCCAAACCGAACCAACGATGTACTAGTTATGTGAATCGAAAGGTTCTAACTCATAAACCACCTCATACCGAGCCAAATTGGGCAGTTTCACATGGTAAGAGAGGTTCAACATGGTACAAAGTCAATACAAGGTTGGTATGAAGTGGTTCAGGGATATATAGGGCAGTTTGGGATAGTATTGATCTCGCACCATTTTAAAATAGTGAATCATACTGGTTTTGCACTAGTACGGTTCAATACACCCTGTATCAGATGGTTTGGTACACCCCATACTGGATGGTTTACTGGTTTAGTCCAGTTTGACATACCTTGGGCAAATTATATAAAGGCAACAAAGAATTCATTATGGAACAAAAGAAGTCATGGAATCCTCTTACTAACAGCAGCACTTGATATAAGACTAAATCCTCTTTCAAATCTCTAAAATTGCATCCACAACATTAAAGCAAAACTAAATGCAACCTCTCTCAAAGTTTTGGGGTTCATTACCAAAACTAAGCAACAAATTAACAAGTTACATAAAGGCAATAAGGAATTTAGTATGAAACAAAAGAAATCATTCACTCCTATTACCAATAGTGGCACGAGTATGAGATTATTTCCTCAAAGCTATTAAATTGCACCGTAATATTAATGCAAAACTAAATGTGAGATCTCTCTCAAAGATTTGGGTTAATTATCAAAGGCAAATGGTAAACAAATGGCAAATTATATAAAGGGAATAAAGAATTTACTATGAAACAAAAGAAACCATAGATTCGTATTACCAATGGCTTCCTCTATCTGAAATTAACTCCTCTCTCAAACCTTCAAAATTGCACCCACAATATTGATGCAAGCTTGCATACGAGCTCTCTCTCAAAGTTTTCAATTTACTACAAAAACCAAATCACATAAAGGCAACAAAGAATTCATTATGAAACAAAAAAGACCATTCACTCCTATTACCCGTAGTAGCACTAAGTATGAGATTGAATTCCCTCTCAAATCTATTAATTCAACTTTGGAGTTTATTCATCAAGGCAAGACAACAAATCAACAACAAACTACATAAAGGTAATGAAGAATTCAGAAACTCCCCAACCCAAGCCACTATGACAGAAACCTTATGAAGCCAAGAGAGTCCCCACAATGCTCCCTCCATGGCAAACCAAAAATTAACAGAGAGGATCTTATCGATGCCCTCCCTCCAACTTTTGTCCCATACCACCCATACCTAAGAAGTGGGCTACCGGGCCTCACCACTGCTCCCAGAGGTCCAAACTGCTCCTGAAGGCTGGGAGCTGATGGCTTTCTGAGTGCTGGAAACCACATCCATTGTGCCACACGAACATCATTTGGGCTTCAAACTCAGCAGAAGAAGCAGCCTGGATGCAAGATATCCATGCATTTGTGCTTTGGATGCCAAAGATCTAGCAGACTTGCATGAAGATTTGCCATCACCACTTTAGAATCAAATCAGAACAGGCATGGCGATTCCAATGCAACAGTGACTTGAATGATAGAAGATAGAAGCTGTCTTAGCTTTGGATCTGGCACTTCCAACATCTCCAGCAAAAGAGGCATCAACCTCAGAGTCAATAAAGAGGGTGAAAGGGTTCCCGATTTTTGGGCCAATGTGGGTGGCCTTCATAAGCCTCCTTTTATTTGTTTTCTGTTGGGCCTGGTGTGGTGCTATCAAGGCCCAGGTGGGCTAACTTGTATTGGGCTGGGTTTGAGTCCAAGGGTTGAGATTAAATCAAGTCACGGGTGTACACGGGCTTGGGGATTAGTTTAATCTCATTGGTTTAGTCCATGGGAGTTTTTGTTGAGTCTGGGCCTGGCCCACTTCGTGGATGTATTTAAACCCTAGTCTCTAGGGTTTGGATGGAATAGAGAACAGATTCTTTTCTTCCAAAAAAAATTCCCTTCTCTCAGAATAGGGCGGCAGCCCTTTCTTTCTCCTCCCATCTTCTAAACCTAACAGGATTAGAAATCCTTAGTTCTAGTTCTTGTTGAACAGGGAATCCCATTGCTATTCATCAAGGTCTAAACCTAATAGGATTAGAAATCCTTAGTTCTAGTTCTTGTTGAACAGGGAATCCCATTGCTATTCATCAAGGTCTAAACCTAACAGGATTAGAAATCCTTAGTTCTAGTTCTTGTTCACAGAGGAATCCCATTGCTATTCATCAAGGTCTAAACCCTAACAAGTGGTATCAGAGCCTGGTTCAAGGAGTAATTTGGAGGCCTTCAAGGAGTTGAAATAATTTCAACAGAATCTCGTCAAGGTACTTCTCTATTTTATAAAATTTATTTTTGTGCTATTTTTGAAATTGGCCATGGGGAGTAGCATAAAATTAGAGGTTGAGAAGTTTGATGGGAAGGGAAGTTTCTCCATGTGGAAAGTCCGGGTAGAGGACCTCCTTGTGCAGCAGGGTTTAGATCTGGTTTTGGAGGAAAGGCCAGATGGGATGACAAACAAGCAGTGGATTTCATTGGAGAAGAAGACATGTTCAATGATCAGGGGCTGTCTGGCGGATTCAGTCCTCTATTCAGTGCTGGAGGAGAAGACCCCGAAGGGACTCTGGACGAAGTTGCACACCCTCTATATGGGAAAGAATATGTGCAACAAGTTGATGTTGAAGAAGCGCCTCTACAGCCTTCGGATGTCAGAAGGTGGAGATGTGCTGGGTCACATCCAGATATTCGACCAGATGAGCAATGAACTTCTGAATGTTGGGGTCAAGATGGAGGAAGAAGATAAAGCACTTCTGCTTTTATGTTCAATGCCCACGTCTTATGACTCATTGGTCACAACACTGCTCTATGGGAAGGAGACATTAATTTATGAAGATATTGTCTCGGTGCTTCGGACGAATGAGCAGAGGGAGAAGATGACCAAGGAAGCTGTTCCCCAGGAGGGTCTATCAGTTGGGGAAAGGACAGGCAGAGGTAGGGGCAGGGACAGAAGTAAGTCTGGAGGACGATCAAAGTCCAGGAAAGACAAGAGAGAGCTGAAGTGCTATAAGTGTGGAGAGGTAGGACATTTTAAGAAGAATTGTCCTAAGTGGAAAAATCAGAAGGGAGAAAAAGGAGGATCTGAGTCTGTGAGTACAGTTGCAGATCAGGAGGTGGAGGATGATCTCTTGGTTGTATCAAATGATCACAGGCACAGCACAGAGATGTGGACCTTGGATTCAGCCTGTTCTCATCATTACACTCCCAACCGGTCGTGGTTCAGTACTTACACAGAGGTTGAGGAGGGGAATGTGACTCTTGGAGATAATCACCCTTGCAAGGTGGCAGGTATTGGCACAGTGAGGGTGAGGATGTTTGATGGTATAGTGCGCACTCTTACCAGTGTAAAGCATGTCCCAGAACTCAAGAAGAATCTGGTATCACTGGGGTACTTGGAGCGGACTGGATACAGCTTCAGCAGTCGTGCCAGGAGTGGAGTTCTGAACATCTCCAATGGAGCCATGGTGGTGATGAGAGGGAGGAGGCTGGAAAATAATCTATACAAGATGGAGGGCTCTGTGATGACTGTGAAATCTGAGGTGGCAGCTGTGGAGCAAGATCCCCGGGATGTGTACAGGATGTGGCATTACCGCCTGGGCCACATGGGAGACAAGGGGATGAAAGAACTGAGCAAGAGAGGTCTGCTTCCAGACTTGAGTAGCGGAGATATGGAGATCTGTGAGCCTTGTCAGATGGGAAAGCAGAGGAGAGTACAGTTCTCAGTCAGCACAGCTAGGAGTGCTGAACCCCTGAAGTTAGTACACACAGATGTCTGGGGACCAGCCCCAGTTTCTGCAAGGAATGGGGCCAGATACTTTATGACCCTGATAGATGATTTCTCAAGGAAGCTGTGGATCTACTTTATGAAGGAGAAATCAGAGGTCTTCACCAAGTTCAAAATCTGGAAGGCTGAGGTGGAGAAGGAGCAGGGTAAAAGTGTGAAGTGTCTGAGGTCTGATAATGGCGGGGAATACACCAGCAGGGAGTTCCAGATTTTTTGTGAGGAGTGGGGCATCAGAAGGCACTTCTCAGTGATGGGAACTCCTCAACAGAATGGGGTGGCTGAGAGGATGAACAGAACACTATTGGAAAAGGCAAGATGCTTAAGGCTGCAGGCAGGGCTTCCAAAGATGTTCTGGGTTGACGCAGTAGATGCAGCTAGCTACTTGGTCAATCGGTCACCGCACACCAGGTTAGATGGAGACATTCCAGAGGAGATATGGTCTGGAAGGAAGACAAGCCTAAACCATCTAAGGGTGTTTGGATGCACAGCATATGTGCATGTTGGAGCTGGGGAGCGGAGTAAGTTGGATGCCAGGTCTAAGAAGATGGTGTTCCTAGGCTACCCGCGAGGAGTCAAGGGGTATCGGCTATGGGACCCCTTGGAGAAGAAGGTTGTCATCAGCAGAGATGTAACCTTTGATGAGAGCTCAATCCTCCAGAACAGAAGTGGCATGGATGCACAGCAGGGACTACAGGAGGTAGAACACGGTAACACTAGTCAGATAACCTCCTATACAGTTGTGCCATTTGCTAGTGGACCAGGAGGATTTGAGATTCAGGTGGAGAGGACTGACAGAGGGGGTAGAAGCCAGGGAGTTCAGCAGGATGCAGCTGAACAGGGGACTGATACTGGGATCGCACAGCAAAGGCCCAGGAGGAACGTGCAACCACCAGTTCGATACGGCTTTGAGGATTCGTTGTCATATGCCCTGGTGACAGCGAATGGAGACCCTTTCACCTATGAGGAGGCTATGGAAAGTCAGGATAGAGATAGGTGGATCCATGCTATGGCAGAGGAAATGCAGTCTCTTCACAGCAATAATACGTGGCAGGTGGTCCAGCTGCCACAAGGAAAGAAACCCATTGGTTGTAAATGGGTTTATCAGCGCAAGGAAGGAGCTTCAGAACAAGAGGGTATCAGGTATAAGGCAAGACTAGTGGCCAAAGGATACTCTCAGAAAGAAGGCATCGATTATGGTGAGATATTTTTTCCAGTTGTCAGGCACACTTCCATCAGACTATTATTGAGTATTGTAGCAGCTCAGGACTTGGAGCTGGAGCAGATGGATGTGAAGACAACATTCCTCCATGGTCATTTGGAGGAGAGCATCTACATGGAGCAGCCACCAGGGTTTAGAGAACCAAGATCAGATGGGAAAGTCTGTTTGCTGAAGAAATCTCTGTATGGGCTGAAGCAGTCGCCGAGGCAGTGGTACAAGAGATTTGACACTTATGTTAGGAGCATTGGACTTTCCAGGTGTGAGTATGATTCTTGTGTGTATGTTAAATCTCTGGATGATGGGTCTAGGATGTACTTACTCTTGTATGTAGATGACATGCTGATAGCATGCAAGAGTGAGAAGGCTGTACAGGAACTGAAGATAGCTTTGTCTCGGGAGTTTGAGATGAAGGATCTGGGGCCAGCCAGGAAGATCCTAGGGATGGAAATCATCAGAGATAGATCCAAAGGTGTGCTGTATCTGAGTCAGGGTGGCTACATTAAAAAGATTCTGGAGCGATATGGGATGAAGGATGCCAAACCGACAGCACTACCTTTGGCAGCACATTTTTCCTTATCGAAGACCATGTCACCACAGACTGAGGTGGAGGCTCAGGAGATGGAGAAGGTACCATATGCTTCTGGTGTTGGGAGCCTTATGTATGCCATGGTATGTTGTAGGCCAGACATAGCCCATGCAGTGAGCCAGGTGAGCAGGTTCATGGTGCAGCCTGGTAGGGAGCACTGGCGAGCACTGAAGGGAATCTTCAGGTACTTGGTAGGTACAGTTGGGGTTGGTATTTGCTATGGACAGCAAGAAGATGCTGAGAGATCCAACTTATCCAAGGAGGCTCGTGGGCAGTTATATGGGTATGTGGATGCAGACTTTGGTGGAGATGTGGACACTAGGAGATCCACAACAGGCTTTGTGTTCAGCCTGTTTGGTGGTCCAGTATCGTGGAGATCATGTCTGCAGCCAATCACAGCCTTATCTACCACGGAGGCAGAATACATAGGTATCACAGAGGCAGCAAAGGAAGCTCTTTGGCTGAAGGGCTTGATGCTGGAGATGGGACTTGATCAGAAGGTTGTCCAGGTGCATAGTGACAGCCAGAGTGCTCTGATGCTTGCGCAGAATGCAGTCTATCATGCCAGGACGAAGCACATTGACCTCAGATACCACAGGATCAGAGAGCTGGTGGAAGATGGTGAGGTGAAGCTGGTGAAGGTACACACCAAAGAAAATCCAGCAGATGCACTGACTAAGGTTCTTCCACGGGACAGTTTTCAAAAGTGTATTTCGTTGTTAAAGCTGATGGACACAGTGGACGTGCTGAGGCCTTGAAAGCACCAAGGTGGAGATTGTTGGGCCTGGTGTGGTGCTATCAAGGCCCAGGTGGGCTAACTTGTATTGGGCTGGGTTTGAGTCCAAGGGTTGAGATTAAATCAAGTCACGGGTGTACACGGGCTTGGGGATTAGTTTAATCTCATTGGTTTAGTCCATGGGAGTTTTTTGTTGAGTCTGGGCCTGGCCCACTTCGTGGATGTATTTAAACCCTAGTCTCTAGGGTTTGGATGGAATAGAGAACAGATTCTTTTCTTCCAAAAAAAATTCCCTTCTCTCAGAATAGGGCGGCAGCCCTTTCTTTCTCCTCCCCATCTTCTAAACCTAACAGGATTAGAAATCCTTAGTTCTAGTTCTTGTTGAACAGGGAATCCCATTGCTATTCATCAAGGTCTAAACCTAATAGGATTAGAAATCCTTAGTTCTAGTTCTTGTTGAACAGGGAATCCCATTGCTATTCATCAAGGTCTAAACCTAACAGGATTAGAAATCCTTAGTTCTAGTTCTTGTTCACAGAGGAATCCCATTGCTATTCATCAAGGTCTAAAACCCTAACATTTCTTCTGGCCTTAGTCCATGAGTTTGTTTTAAAGTTCAGTATGGTCCAGTTTTTGGGATCCTTCTTGATGCAGTGTGTTGTCCTAGTTCCTATTTGAATTAACTTTTTCTTACAAAAAAAAAAGAGAAAATGAATAATTACATGTGCTTTTAGAATGATAAATCCTATCTAAGCCCTTGCTTTCCCTTGCACTCAGGTCAACTAAGAGCAGATGTTGGTGGGTTATATTGACTTGTCTTTTCCTTGTAGTACTTGCTGTTAGGCCTGCTATGGTGCTATCAAGGCCCAGGTTGAGCTAACTTGTATTGCGCTGGGTGTGGGTCTAAGGGTTGAGATTAAATCAAGTTCATGTGTACACGGGCTTGAAAATTAGTTTAATATCATTGGGTTAGTCCATAGAAGTTTTTGAAAAGTTTGGGCCAATCCTACGCTGTCATGGATTTAAATTCTAGTCCTTAGGTTTTATGGATAGAGGACTTGATCATGTATTTAAATGGTAGTCTCTAGGATTTATGGATATAGAAAACATATTTCTTTTCTCCCAAATATTTTTCTTTCTATCTTCTCCTTCCTTCTCCCTTCTCTTCCACAATGTCTTCCCTGTTCTCACCAGCAATGTCCTAGCGTGGAGGGGTGGAACTGTGACATGCGCCCAAGAACTGGAGCGCGCTTCCCTCCACGGGGTTCACAAGACTTTCGTGAGAAGATCACATTGGTGGAGAGGACGTGAAGTCGTTCGCTGCCAAGGGACGTTTCATCAACATGCCGTGGGAATCAGGAGAGTATCCAGCGGATCCAAGCACATTACACGAACGACGTGGGGGATTCACTGGAAGCCTTGACAAAGCTTGGTCAAGTCTTTCAATGGGACAGCTGGGTGGATTCCAATGGAAAAGTATGTGGCTGGGTGGAGGTGATTTCAAGAAACAAAAGGGAAGTGGCTGCTTGGATTCATGGTTCCAGCCAAAGAACAAAGGGAGAAGGGGGAGTTTCAAGCCACGAAGAGAAAGTCAAAGCTGGTGAATGAGCTTTGAAAAAATCCAGCAAACCTAGAAGAAAAAGAGGGATGCAGTTGATTGTTGTTAAAAGTCCAAAAAAAATTCTTCAAGAAGGGAATGCACTGCTGTTCATCAAGGACTAAATCCCAACAATTGGTATCAGAGCCTGGCTTAGAAAGGAGTAATTTGGAGATATTCAAGGAGTTCAAATAATTTCAACAAGGCTTCATCAATGTACCTTTTAATTTTCTAAAATTTATTTTTGTGCTATTTTTTGTTGAGATCTGGCCATGGGTAGTAGCATAAATATAGATTTTGATAAATTTGATGGGAAAGAAAGTTTCTCCATGTGAAAAGTTTGGGTAGAGGACCTTCTTGTGCAGCAAGGTTTAGATCTAGCTTTGGAGGAAAGCTCAGATGGGATGACAGACAAATAGTGGATGTTAATAAAAAAGAAAGCATGTGCAGCGATCAAGGGATGTCTAGCGGATTTAGCCCTTTATTCAGTGCTGAAGAAGAAAACACCGAAGGGACTCTGATCGAAGTTGCAAGCCCTTTACATGGGGAAGAACTTGTGCAACAAGTTAATATTAAAGAAGCACCTCTACAGCCTTCGGATGTCAGAAGGTGAAGATGTGCTGGGCCACATCTAGGTGTTCAAGCAGGTCAGCAATGAATTGTTGAATGTCGGGGTCAAGATGGAGGAGGAAGATAAGGCACTTTTGTTATTGTGTTCGCTACCCACATCACATGACTCATTGGTTGCGACGCTGCTCTACGAGAAAGAGACATTATTCTATGAAGATATTGTCTTGGTGCTTCGGACGAATGAGCAAAGGGAGAAAATGATCAAGGATGCTATTCCCCCGGAGGGTCTATCAGTTGGGGAAGGGTCAGGCAAAAGCAGGGATAGGAGCAGGCCTAGGGGATGGTTAAAGTCTAGGAAGGCTAAGTTCTACAAGTGTCGTGAGGTAGGACATTTTAAGAGGGACTGTTCTAAGTGAAAAAAGGAAGAAAAGGAAGGATATGAATCTATGGGTACAGTTGCAGGCCAGAAGATGAAGGATGATCTCTTGGTGGTATCAAATGGTCACAGGTATAGTACAGAGATGTGGACCTTAGATTCAGCTTGTTCTCATCATTACACTCTCAACCGGTCATGGTTCAGTACTTACATAGAGGTTGATGAGGGGTATGTAACTCTTGAAGATGATCATCCTTACAAGGTGGCAGGGATTGGCATAATGAGGGTGAGGATATTTGATGGCATGATGCGCACTCTTACTAGCATGAAGCATGTCCCAAAACTCAAGAATAATCTGGTATTACTAGGGTACCTAGAGCAGACTGGATACAGCTTCAGCAGTCATGCTAATAGTGGAGTTCTGAACATCTCCAATGGATCTATCGTAGTGATGAGAGGGAGGAGGTTGGAGAACAACCTATACAGGTTATAGGGCCCTGTGGTGACCATAAAATCTGAGGTAGCAACTATGGAACATGATCCTTGGAATGTGTACAGGATATGGCATTACCGCCTAGGCCACATGGGAGACATGGGGATGAAAGAACTGAGCAAGAAAGGACTGCTTCTAGACCTGAGTGGTGGAGATATAGAGATCTGTGAGCCATGTTAGATGGAAAAGCAGAGGAGAGTGTAATTCTTGGTCAGCATAGTTAGGAGTGCAGAACCCTTGGAGCTAGTACATATGGATGTCTGGGGACCAGCCCCGGTTTCTGCAAGGAATGGGGCCATATACTTCTTTCTCAGGGAAGCAGTGGATCTACTTCATGAAGAAAAAATTAGAGGTCTTCACCAAGTTTAGAATCTGGAAGGCCGAGGTGGAGAAGAAGCAGGGTAGCAGTGTGAAGTATTTGAGGTCAGACAATGGCAGAGAATACACTAGCAAGGAGTTCCAGAGATTTTATGAGGAGTGGGGCATCAAAAGGCACTTCTCGGTAATAAAAACTTCTCAACAAAAAGGGGTGATTGAGAGAATGAACAGAGCACTATTGAAAAAAGTAAGGTGCTTGAGGCTATAGGTAGGGCATCCAAAGATGTTCTGGATTGACACAGTAGATATAGCCAGCTACTTGGTCAATCGGTCACCACACACTAGGTTTGATGGAGGCATTCCAAAGAAGATGTGGTATGGAGGGAAGACAAGCCTGAACCATCCGAGGGTGTTTGGATGCACGGCATTGTGCATGTTGGTGCTGGGGAGCGAAGTAAGTTGGATGCCAGGTCAAAGAAAATGGTATTCCTGGGCTACCCGCATGGAATCAAGGGGTATCAGTTGTGGGATCCCTTGGAGAAGAAGGTTGTCATCAGTAGAGATGTGACCTTCGATGAAAGCTCAATCCTCCATAGCAGAGATGGTACAGATGCATAGCAGGGACTGCAGAAGGTGGAACATGATAACACTAGTCATATGACCTCCTACACAGTAATACCATTTGCTAGTGGATCAGGAGGATTTGAGATTCAAGTGGAGAGGACTGACAAAGGGGTCAGAAGCTAGGGAGTTCAGCATGATGTAGCCGAGTAGAGGACTCAAGAGGATGTAGTTAGGCAGGGGACTAATACTAGAATCACATTGCACAGGCCCAGGAGGAACGTGCGACCACAGTTCAATATGGCTTCGAGGATTTGGTGTCATATGCCCTAGTGACATCAAATGGAGACCCTTACACCTATCAGAAGGCTGTGGAGAGCCAGGACAACTAAGATAGAGATAGGTGGGTTCAGGCTATGGCAGGAGATGTAGGCTATGATAGAAGAGATGCAGTCTCTCAACAAGACTAGAACATGGTAGGTGGTCCAGTTGCAACAAGGAAAGAAATCCATTAGATGCGAATGGGTTTATCAATGCAACGAAGGGCCTTCAAAGCAAAAGGGTATCGAGTACGAGGCAAGACTAGTGGCCAGAGGATACTCTCAGAAAGAAGGCATTGACTACAGAGATCTGGTGGAAAAAGATGGAGTGGAGCTGGTGAGGATACACACCAAGGAGAATCCAGCATCAAGGTTCTTTCACGGAACAGCTTCTCGGTGTTGCAGCTGATGGACACGAAGGACATGCTGAGGCCTTAAAAGCACCAAGGTGAAAATTGTTGGGCCTGGTGTGGTGCTATAAAGGCCCAGGTTGGGCTAACTTGTATTGGGCTAGGTGTGGGTCCAAGGGTTGAGATTAAATCAAGTTCAGATGTACATAGGCTTGGAAATTAGTTTAATCTCATTGGGTTAGTCCATGGAAATTTTTGGAAAGTCTGGGCCAATCCTACTCCGTCATGGATTTAAACTCTAGTCCTTAGGATTTATAGACAGAGGATTTGGTCATGTATTTAAATCCTAGTCTCTAGGGTTTATGGATATAGAAAATAGATTTATTTTCTCCCAAATATTTTTCTCTCTATCTTCTCCTTCCTTCTCCCTTCTCCACCGCAATGTCTTCCCTGTTCTCAGCCGCAATGTCCTAGCGTGGAGGGGTGGAACCGTGACGTGCGCCCAAGAACCGGAGCGCGCTTCCCTCCATGGGATTCAGATGACTTCCATGAGAGGATCACATTGGTGGAGAGGACATGAAGCCGCTCGCTGCCAGGGGACGTTTCATCCATAGGCCATGGGAATCAGGAGAGTATCCAACGGATCCAAGCACATTACATGAACGTGGGGGATTCACTGGAAGCCTTGACAAAGCTTGGTCAAGTCTTCCAGTGGGACAGCTGGGTGGATTCCAACGAAAAAGTACATGGCTGGGTGGAGGTGTTTTCAAGAAACAAAAGGGAAGTGGCTGCTTGGATTCATGGTTCCAGCCAAAGAACAAAGGGAGGAGGGGGGAGTTTCAAGCCACGAAGAGAAAGTCAAAGTGGTGAACGAGCTTTGAAAAATCAAGCAAATCCAGAAGAAAAGAGGGCTGCAGTTGATCGATGGTAAAAGTCCAAAAAAAAATTCTTGAAGAAGGGAATCCATTGCTGTTCATCAAGGACTAAATCTCAACACTTGCTCCATCTTATAAATTGAGCTCGGATGTATGTTCTTTGGTTTTTATGTTTGCTCTTTAATAACAACAAGAATCAATACAAGAACTTTCAGAACGACACATCCAATGCTTAACCCTTGCTTATCCCTACTCAGATCAAGTACGTGTAGACATTTTTGAGCTATGTCAATTCCCATTTCCTAGTACTAGCTCCATTTTATAAGTTAAGGGTGTTCTTTGTTTTTCATCTGCAATCTTCTTCTACAGAAAAATCTAGTATCTAGGGTCAGTTGTATGTGACTAAATGAAAACCAAAGACATTATAACGTACTAGAAAAATCTAATCTCCATTAGTGCCAGCCTCATATCATATGGTATAGTACAAACCCCTGGAATAAGTCCTCATCTCTCTCTCTCTCTAACACAAATAATATTCGTACATTGAGAGATAATATATATGAGTCAAAACTTGCCGTTCTCTTTCTAATATGCATTTATTCAGAAAATTTTCAGCTAAAATGTAAATATGGACAAAATCAATTGAATCCAGACCATAAAAATCTCCAAACCCTTTCAATCATATTGAAAAATTTCTAAATCTTTTTTAGCCGTCTAATTCTTGATACCCAGGAATTATTAAAAGATTTGAACATTGAGAAGCATATGACAATTAAGTCCTTAACATAATATTCAATGTGTCATGTAAACAATTAATTGAAGGATGTCTATGGGCACATAACAATTCCCCATACTTTCATAAACTCCAAATGAATGTGTAAAGAAGAATGAAAGATTATGTATACCCTGATCCATTGGTCCAATCATCATGATCAAAACTAATGGTTCTGTAGTATAAAAGAAAAACCCACATGAAAATTATTAATCAGACATAAAATCTGAAGAGCTAGAGTACTTGGAGAAAGTTGTATTTATCTTCGAGTTCTAGATTAAGCTCTCTTTCAAGGATGGCCAGAAATAAAAATTCAAACTTACAAATTTCACCTATAATATTAATATGAAATCAAATTCAATCTTTCCTGAAGTTTAGGCTTATTCGCCAATGGTAAAAACAAACTAGCAATGAGCATAATATGAAACAAAATAAATTATGTAGTTCTCGTACCAAAGCAAAATAGGCATGAGCACACTGCATTTAGACTCTCTCAAACATATAAATTGCATGCTAATGTGAAAATGAATTTAATCTCTCTTGAAGGTTTATGTTCATCTACAGAAAGTAAACGAGAAGCCAATAGTAGTCTTAGTAAAAGACAAATAAGCCACATATTTTTATTACTGGAAGCTTCCTATGGTAAGAGCCCACTGCATTAAGACTTCTTTTAAACCTAGAAATTATGCTCATGATATTGATATGAACCAAATCCAATATCTCTCCCTTTCAAAGTTTGGATTCATTTATAAAAAAGTAACTAATAAACTAATAGAAATCTTAATATAAAATCAAAAAGCTATCATACAAAGTCTTCCTCAAACCTACAAAATGTGCCCACAATATCAATGTAAAACTAAATTTAGGCTCTCTCTGTTTCCAAGTTTCAGGTTTAGTTAGAAACTGTAAATGATCAACCAGTGCTAAGCTTGGTATGAAACATGGTTACTTTGAAGGAAAATAGATGTGAGATACAATACAAAGGTGGGCAGGAAATGGTGCTCAGAGAAGTGCTACTACTGAAGTAGGAACTGTAATATAACATATACAAGAAAAAGTTATAAAAAAATATAAACAAATACAGTTGAATCAAGAGCATGAGAAAACAAGTCATAGAGAAATTTTGTTGCCACACCAAGGAGC
Organism: Calamus simplicifolius; assembly: GCA_900491605.1. Taxonomy (NCBI): domain Eukaryota; kingdom Viridiplantae; phylum Streptophyta; class Magnoliopsida; order Arecales; family Arecaceae; genus Calamus; species Calamus simplicifolius. The sequence goes on along the minus strand of UESW01004592.1, from coordinate 19,586 downwards.
ATTGATGAAATTGTATATCAAAAAGTGACTTCTTTATTTAAAGAAGTTTTCCCTTCCTTGCCAAAAAATAAAATAATTCCCTGTCCCTTTTACCTTTTTCTTATCCACTGGAGTCTTCATGTTTTATCTTTATCTATTGTATATTTGGCATTTTGCTCTCTTGAGTTTCCTCTGCAATATCATTCTTTTCCTTCTTTCTGCATTGTTTGCATCCCACTCACAATCTCATCCACATTTCACAAAACCCACTATGAACTAATTTTCTACTTCAGTTCCTAAGAAATTTCTGTCAGAGTGGAAACACATGTCCTGGCATCTATGATATCAAGTAGGAAAAAAAAATCATATATTTCTATTACTAGAAACTGCACCCAACATGGGCCTACTTTCAAATCTACAAATATGTCTACATTATTAATGTAGAACCAAATTTAATCTCCCTCTAGGCTTTAATTTATTCATAAAAAGTAAACAAAAAATGGATAATATGCTTGGTGTGAAATAAATGAAACCACATATTGCTATTACTAAGAGCTGCACTCAGTATGAGCCCTCAATATATATTAAGTTTTTTCTCAAACCGAATAAATGCACCCACAGTATCAATATGTAATCAAATTCAATCTCTCTATGTTATGGATTTATTCATGAAAAGAAAATAAAAAATTGATAATACGCTTGGTATGAAAGAAAAAAATCACATATTTTGAGCTGCCCTCAGTATGAAATACGGTATTAAGTCTTTTCTCAAAACTAAAAATGCTCCCACAACATTAATGTGATACCAAATTCAAGGTCCTTCTTACAGCCTTGGATTCATTCATAGAAATTAAAATGCTTGACATGAATAGAAAAACAATAAATTCCTATTGTGAGTGCTGCACTTAGTATGAGCCCATTGCTTTTAAGTCTTTTCTCATATATAACAAGTTGCACCCACAATATTAATGTGAAACTTGATTCACTCTCTCTCAAACGATAGCAAGCTTAGCATGAAACAAAAGAAACCACACATCTATATAACTGTAGCAGTAGTGCCCACAATGTTAATATGAAATCAAATACAAAATCCCAAAACAACAAAAATTTTGGTATGAAATATTTAAAAAAAGAAAGAAAATGGTAAAAACATATATTTCTACTATTTGTCGCCATACTGCTCGGAGTGTTAAAGAAAGTTGAGTTTAAACTCTTTCTCTCTCTCTCTCTCTCTCTCTCGAATCTTCAAGCTCATTAATAGAAAGTATATAATAAACCAGCAGCAAATTTATGTGAAATTAAAAAAAATGCATTCCTATTACTGGAAGCAATCCTTGGCATGAGACTAAGTCTTCTCTCAAATATTTTTAAAGAAAAATTTATTTCAAAACTATTAATGTGCATGTTTGTGCCTTATCCGGCTAGGCAATTAAATTGATATCACTAATTATATATCTTTTGTAAGTCCTATGTAGTGTCAAAAGCTAAACTCCTCTCTCTCTTTGCTTTTCTCCGTTTTGTATCCTAATTCATTATATGATAAGTGTACCAAACTTTAACGTTTAATCCCCAACCAATCACATAACACCTGGTCCAACATACCAATTTTCTTTAATTTTTGGTCCTTATCATGTGCAGCAAAACGATAGCTATATATGTATACATGGTTATCTTCTTGTTATACAATTATTTCGCATACAGTTATCTTCACATTGCACATAGTAAACATAAATGTGCATGGTTATTATGTAATGAATATTGAAAATTAAAGAAAAATTGTATTGTGGACTAGATGTTAAGTGGTTGGCCAACAGGGGCTAAACATTAAAGTCCAATCCATTTAAGGACCAGACATCAATTACCTCCTAACTTTCTAATGAAGGATGAGGTTACTTTTTTTGGTAAAACACAACTAGAACTCTAAAAAGAGAAAGAAGAAAGTAATTTCTGTGTGTTTTTATTCATCAATCTCTTAGGTATATATACAATTTACAAATCCTATGTTAGAAAGAAAAACTAATTACATCAAATCCCTATAAATCAGAATCAAATATATTTACTTCCTATTATACAAATGCAATCTACTTCCTATTCTAGAAATGCAATCTGTAACAATCCCTATGAATCATAATCAAATATATTTACTTTCTATTCTAGAAATATAATTTGTAACACTCTCCCTCAAACTGGAGCATAAATGTTTATCATGCACAGCTTGTTACAAAGATAATCAATCCAAACTCCATTTAGAGCCTTTATGAAGATATCTTCCAATTGATCTCCTTTTTCACATATCCTGTAGAAATCAAACCTTGCTGAATCTTCTCACGAACAAAAGGACAATCAATCTCAATATGCTTAGTTTGTTCATGAAAGACTGGATTAGATGCAATATGAAGTGCAGCTTGATTGTCATACCATAACTTAGCTGGTATTGAAATCTTGAGGCCCACTTCAGTGAGGAGCTGATATATCCATATTATTTCATACACAGACTTAGCCGTAGCCCTGTATTCTGATTCTACACTTGAACGTAAAACCACATTCTGCTTCTTGCTTTTTCATGAAACCAAATTTTCTACAATAAATATACAATAGCCTGAAGCAGATCTTCGATCTTCTTTGGATCCTGCCCAGTCAGCACCTAAAAAATATTCAATCCTAGTATGACCATGATTGTCATACAGGATTCTCTCCTAGGAGCTCATTTTAAGTAGTATAAAACTTATTCTACAGCTCTTCAATGATCGACAGTGGAAAAGGCATATATTACTTACTACACTAACTAAATAAGCAATATCTGGACGAGTCACAGTAAGATAGTTCAACTTTTCAACCAATCTTCTGTATTTTCTAGGATCTTCAAATAACTCACTATCTTTTATAAGCTGCAAATTAGAAACCATTGAAGTGTTTAGCTTTCAATTTTTTTATTTCAGACAATAAGTCAAGCACATACTTCCTTTGAGATAAGAAGATCCCTTTTTTACTTCTTGTTACCTTAACATCCAAGAAATACTTTAGTGTTCCTAAATCCTTTGTATGAAACAGACTGTGAAGAAAAGATTTGAGAAATGAAATACCATCAGTATCACTCCCATTAATAACAATGCCATCAACATAGATAACTAATAGGATGATACTAGCTATAGAGTGCTTGTAGAAAATAGAATGATTGGAGTTACTCTTCTTCATACCAAACTTTTCAATAGCCTGACTAAACTTTCCAAACCAGGCCCAAGGACTTTGTTTCAAGCCATACAAGGATTTACAAAGATGACATACTTTTTTATACTCCTCTTGAGCAACAAAACCAGGTGGTTGCTCCATATAAACTTTCTTCTAAAGATTACCATGAAGGAATGCATTCTTAATGTCTAACTGATGCAGAGGCCAATTATATGTGGCT